>VXBH01005714.1:1118686-1132669 GCA_013400035.1 Rynchops niger
GCTTTAAAGACCAGAGAAGTTCACCAGGATGATGTAAGCATGATTTCCTTTACAATCAAGGTTATTGACTTCCACTCACTCATGCTTAAATGGAGCTGTTATTCGTTGGGAGTCTATGCCATTTTACACACACAAAAGCATCTTGGGAACCACAAATGTGAGCAGACAGAGCAGATCTTGGTTGTGGCATTGGGTCATGTGCTTGCAGAGCTGAACAAGTTGCTATCTGTAGACAACATGCATATATCATCTTCAGTAGCTGGTGGAATACTAGGTGTACTATAGTTTGGGAATGCTGTGCTGAAGTATGTTCTTCTTAAGAATACGATTTACAGAGGAAAAGAGTAAAACCTGCATTTATTTAGAGTTTTTCTAATAACTTCAAAGAAAGTATTTTCTCGTTCCAGTTTGCCTATCCATCTTTGTGAAACATCAGTATCTCTTTCTTTGAAACTACAAAAATATTACCAATTTCTCCACCAAAATAAAAGAAGAAAAAAAGGGGGAACAACATAAATGCAGTCACTGAGAGAAGTACTTCAGACTTCTGAAATTTTTTTTATAGTTATGAGTCATTTAATGTTAACGTTAAATCAGCATTTGCCACAACAGCAGAGTGCAGTAGCTTTCAAAATATTTTAATGGGACATGTTCTAAAACCTCAGCCCTGTAAGCATTTGTCTTACACTTAAACGTTTATTTTCTTTCAAAAATGGTAGCTTACAACCAGGGCATTAGTGTCTTTCTGTATTTACAGAGTGAAAGGACACAAACAAAATTCTGCTTTTCTTCATTCTCAAAAGGCACACATTTAATTTTTGACTGTGCTATCCAAAGCACAGACCAGACTACCCTCAAAATAAAAGCAGAACAGTTGAACAGAGCAACCAAGAAAGAGTAAACAATCTTTAGTAATTGTTTTAGAAGCTGAAGAAGTTCCTCACAAAATGCTGTTAAAGAAATTATTTGGCTGTGGGAGAAAGATGAAGTTCTTAGTCAGAAAGGAGGAAATAAGACCACACAAAACAGTCATAGAAGAGGAAGACTGTCTTAGAGTTAAGTAAGGATGTGACATCACATTAATGACACAGAGAACAACATGGAGCGGGAAGCAACAAAGATAACTCATGTAAACTCGTGAGGACAACAGGACATGGCAAGAATTTCTGGAGAATCAGACAAGCTGCACCAACCCTTTCTTCCAGATTTCCATAAGGAAGAGACATTCCACATCTCAAAATCCCTAAAGACACACAAAGGAAGAAAAAGGTGCACAGCTTTGAGCCAGATCCATAGATTATTTCATCAAGAAGGACTTTCGCTCTATTGTTTCCCAGGGGAATGGCTGGAAAGAATTCTACATGGGTATAGCCTTTATTTCCCCGAAGAGCTTCCCCTCTGACTTATAATTACATTAGAAGAAGATTAAGCTATTAGGCAAGATAGCAACTGATGAGATTTAGTGAACACAACTACTGCAAATCAAGAAGAACAAATTGAGCTAATCACACACTTAAATTGAGGCAATTACTGAAGAATTACTTTGGTTCACTAAGAAGAAACATCTTCTCATTACCCAGTAGCGGTAACAGACAAACTATGTTAAACTTTAAGAAAAATAAATGCAAAGGTATTTACACATTCAGCTTTTATAACCTAATTTAGGATACAGCATCCAGTTCTACTTAGCAGATACACTGCCTAAGCAGATGTTCATTCTGCAAACAATGATGCTAGACAAAGCTGGTGTCACTCCCAGATGTTCATCGCTGCCACCCTGCCAGAGCTAATTACTTCCACAGCTCTACCACTGAGCCCACAGAACACGTGAATGATTTCTGATCCTTTTAACATAAAGTCAGCTAGGCTTGTTCAACCCGCTGTTAAAGGCGGCTATGATGTAAACCAGCTGACTTTATCTGAAGCACATTGCTGTGCACTCATACAACCCCTGCTCTTGGCTGACCTATTAGTGTGGTAATTTCTGGCTCATGTGTGGTGATTATCAACTCACAGCAGGACTATCTTTAACCAGCACAGCTACACCAAATACTATATGGCCTAAGGTATCTGAAGTGGGCCTAAAAACACATGACTTCTGGACAACTTAGCTTTAAAAACGCCAATTATTCTTTGTTAAAGAAATCACAGAAGAAGGAAAGCTGTGCATTTGTGTTATATACAGAGCTACAAATAAAAAAGAAATAACCCGAGGCTGAGAGAGTCATCCAGTCCGCTTCATGCAGAACAGAATTAACTCTCATGCTATTTATTTTGAAAACAAAGCATAAGGAAAACTCAAGGAAATGTTTAAGGCTAGGTAAACTGGAAACTGATGCATGAACTGCAAACAGAAAATCCATTGATATATGTGGCCAAAGGGAATTCATAAAAGCATTGTGTTCTGCAAAACAAAGAAAAAAAAAATTCAAGCCTTTAATAAAAGTAAGTATGAAGGTAAAACAGAGTAGAAAGGAAACTAAATTAAGAGGAATAATAATAATTAGAAACGTGGAGACTTTGTGCAAGCTAAGGAGTATCTAAGAGAAGAGATTAAAGATGAGCTGAAACATGTACACAAAGTGATCACTTAACATACATCACTCCTCACTTGCTCTACTTACTCCTTCATAATTAAGAGCAAAGGGACCACCCAGTAATGTTAACATAAGGTGCAAGTAAGCTGTTGGAGTTCAGGAATATCATATTTAACATATACAAGCTACAACAGATGTTTGCAACAGATATAAATAGTTATGCTTCAGGGTATAAACTAACCACTAACTGTCTTAGTGTTGCGAAGAAACTACCCAACAGACTTGTTAACAAGCAATTGTTCCTTCTAATTTTCCCTTATACACATTCTTTTGAAGTCCTTCAGAGAGAAATGGACGATTAGCAGATTCAGCATGGCGAGTTGTTCGTTCCTACTTAACTTTAGTTCTGGCACTTGCTCTATAACATAGACCCTTATATTGACATACAAAGTTAAAAAGAAACAAAAATCAAAACAGCGAGCCTGTTTGACACATGAAAAGCATCTAGAATTGGCTTAACTTTTCATCAAAATACATAATGGTATTTGTTTCCAGGGCATACTGCTTTCTAAAGAAGATAAAAATATTGGCCTTGAGAAAGGTGCTCACCCCTTTCCTTCAATGGGTTGAAGACTACATTATTTTGTTCCAGCAATCTCACCAACGTACAATGTGGAGGACAGAAACCTAAAAACCAACAGAGAAATATTCAGAAGGAGACAACAACACAGAACACGCTTTCTGAGGCAATACAGCAAAGAAAATATTTACATTTATTATGTGGTTCCATCCACAAGTTTAGTTAAACTGACGGGAATTTTTTTTGCAGGTTTTGGAGCATTTTTAAAAATCTGTAATCACACCCACTATCCCATGCTATTATTTGAACTTTCTCTCATCTTATTCCATTCATTTATCCATTCCATATTTATATTTGTCTTTGCTGACACCTCTAACAGAAAGCTACATTTGCACTGCTAACTCACTTACTGTTCAGCCTTTATGTTTTACTCTCTAGTTCTGTGTCTGTCTGCTTAGACTAGACAAGACACATCCCAAAAATAAAAATAGGAAATGCAAACAGGAATAACTCACCAGTGTTCTAAAAAGTATGAAACTAAGAAAGGCAAAAGACTTTTTTAAAATTTAAATCCCCTTCAGAATCATGCTTTGATTTTACCACGGAATGTATTCTAATGATGGCGATGATCAAGCAATCTACTACATGATAAAAACTAACAGACTATAGAAAGGGGCACAAACTATAGGATCACACATTCTGTGAAGACAGCTTCTGCTACAGGATTATTATGCAATTTTAAAAAGCTTTACAAAAATTAAATATAATTAAAGTAATTTTAAGTAGTCATTTAATAACACCTGTTTGATATATTAAAGTTACTTTTTAAAGAGTAGCAATGATTATGAAAGCAAAGTAGCAAAGATTGTGAAAACGTATTTAGAAAACACAATGGCTGAAAAGCATTAAAAAAAGCCTGCAGCACTACCTCAGGGGAAGCTCCAGACACTAATGTTGGACAAAGTTCATCTGAAATCATCTGATGGCTAAAACACACAGCTGAGATCTTGAATAAGATTATCTCAGTTTCTCACTTAGACAAAGTTCCTGTATTGCCAGTTTTGCGAACTGTGTAAGAACTGGGATGAAAGCAACTCCAACATTTTTGAAAGTGAAACGAAGTCGGTATTTGGATTTGAGAACCAAAATCTATCCATGCGTGGTGTAAAAGTAATGTTTTTCAGACAAGTTCACGGAAAAAAAAAAATGCTAAGAGCCACTCAATATAGATGCCACCTCCAGTTCATGACACCTAGCTCTAAAACAGCAGGGAAGATACTTTGAGGAGTTACAAGGCGGTATAAGCTTCAATCACCATTGAGTTAGAAGGAGTTTTAGTCCAAACTGATATGCCTCATCTTGATGCCTCAAGGGGCAGATGACACATCAGAAGTTCTTACCACTTTCTCTTAAACTGTCAAAGACCTATGTCCCCAAAGAATGGGCTTCTCTCATTTTTGCATCTTCTTAATTCTGTTCTGAGAAGACACTGTACTCTTGTATTCCTTTCTTCGCATGCTGTTTATCTTCTAGAATTTTGGTACGCGCTTTCACCCACCTCAACTTGCTGGGCTATTTTCAAATAGAGGACTTCTCACTATCCATAGCATCTTCTGAATGTAGGTCACTGCCAGATAAATTGTGATTATCTATTCCTTGTCTCTGCTCAGACATAAAGAACTACTTCTCCACTGCAAATCTGAAAAACCTGCTCCCTCCATTCAGAAACAACTGCAACAAAGAAACAATAGTGCTACTACTGTCAGACCTGGTCAGTCAAAAATATTTCACCTATGAAAAAGTAGCCCTCGCCTGCAAAGCCTTCAGCTGAAACTCTTTAAATAGGCAAGTTTCTAGACTGCATATGAGACATCGAGGGCCAAAAGAGGTACTGAATAAATGCAGGACCAGTTGAAAGATGCTGCAGAGGAAAATGTTTGGCTCAGAAGGAGCCAGAGGACGTTGCAGTCATATTGCCTTCTTCCAAAAGACACTTAAGAGCAATTAAGACTAGAGTCTCGCCTAAAAAATATCAGACAAGAAATCAAGAGAGATCGGAGCTTGCACATTATGTCCTCTTGCATACCCCAGTGGGGGCAAAAAGAGGGAGCAGATACACCTGTTAAAGGATGGAGACAATACCAAGGCACTGTGGAGACTAAACTTGGAATTGCTATTGCCGATTCATTTTTTCCTTTTATTACCCTTGCAGACAAGCTTTAAAGTCACGTTATCATAATAAAGAAGATAGTTAACTGTGAAACCAAACCCAAGGCCAACTTGCTTTGTCACTTAAAAAGCATACCGTGATTGAAGTTCTTACTACGAAATAAAATAGGACCTTGTTCATTCAAGCATAGAAGAACCCTCTGTTCAGTCATTCTCTCTTTTTGCATGTCAGCTAGTAAGAAACAAAGACCTGTGCATATATTCACGTATGAAAATATTAGCAGACATTCAGATCAAGATACATTCATATTTTTATAGATTCAAGTAATAGTAATGAAGCAATACCTTGAGTATATATGACAACATGCCATCAGGGATTCATTCTACCTTTGCTGCAGTGGTTACCTATCTCCATCAACCTGCCTACGAAGAGGCATTCAGTAAAATTAAGACAAACAAATCACTATGAAGTTGATGCATACAACTTTATTAAAACTGTGCTCAATGAGAATGTACTACTCATTCAGCAGCAAGATGGCTTCCATTTCCTCTATCTTATGTACTTACAAAGCATAGTCATTATTTAGAATATTATACTTTTAGAAAGATGTTCCTATTCAGGAATACAATACCAGCCTCAGGGAGTTACACTACGCAGATACAGCAAAACAATTATTACACAACAGTTATGCTGTCAATTTCCCTGGGAGAGAAGCCCTAAAAAGCCACAAAACCAATTTCTGGCTGCAGTAAGATGAGATTTACTTTGTGTCACATTTTTCCCTTTATTGTTTGGTGGTGCAATAAAGTTATTTATATATTAATCTTGACAAATATGAGATTATTCAGTTTTTGATGTACATATTACACTTTAAGAAACTGAAAATTAAAAATAAATTACAATCCACCACTAAGGTTAAATTTCTTCAGAAACACAGCTACACTACAAGTTATCATCAACCTTTATTTGCCTGTAGGATTTTGAACATATATACTATGTAACACTGACTTTATTCCACAAGACCTCTCCAACACTATATATGCTGTTTTGTTGTCCCATTAATCTTTCGTAGCATCCTCTCTTCATATATCCCATTTCAGAACTTAACAAGCCATACTAAGTGTTTATATCACAGACCATCTTCCAAGTATCACCACACAATGTCACACACCATGACAAACAACACACCATCTCATGAAAAGATTTTTGTCCCTTTAGCAATTCACTTTTTGTGTAAACTCTGCTTTTGGCATTTTAAATGAATTCTGGAAATTCTCCTATTTGCAGGCACCAAATATGAAAAGTAGTATTGTAAAAAATATGCCACTTTACAAGCTACTACTGCATATGCAGTAACTGATAAAATGGATATTATGTATGTGTAAAATAATATAAATTTCTCAGGGCACAACAACAAAAGCAGAATTAAGGGCATCTGGGTCTTTTGAAGAACTTCGTCTCCTAAATTCTGCATACATCCTTTGTGTTTACACCAGCATATTTCTTGGGAAGCATGCATAATCATGCTTCATGCTCATGGTTCATGTAATCACCAATTTACAATGATGCTTCTTAACAACAAGGAAGAGAAAGATGAGAAATCCTATCTAAGCTAGTCATAAAATAAGGTCACCTCAGTATGCTAGGTATCCTGCCTACAGGTAGCTCTTGGCATTGCAGAAGGAAATCCTCAGGTTGCTCTCCTACCTCCTACAAAATTAAACCTCATTCATCTAACTATTAGAAGATTGTCAAATTCAAGAAACTTCCAGCAGCATCTCAATTTCTCCCACCCATGTCACACTGTAACTTGATCCCACTTTATTAGCTCCGTAAAGTAATAGTAAGGAATTAAGGGGACTACACAGAAATTTTGGTATAAGGAAAACAAAACTTAGTAGAAAGGAATTCCCCCTTCTTTAATTGCTCCAAGACTTCCAGGGGATTAGGGTGTGAGAGAGCACAAAAATATTTCCCATCACTCCCTCATTCATCTACAATATTCACATAGTAAATGAAGATTCCTTTACGGTTTTTTATTCCTGTATTCTTAACATCGCAAATTGAAGGACTTTTTATGTTTTTCGCTTGTGAATCCTAGCATATACATCATGATTCCTCACACATTACCTACTTGTCACAGGACAGAGAAGTATTTTTTTCACCTTCAGTATTTAGCCAATGTGCTATCATCGTAACATTTTAGACCAAAAATCAAGAAGGCAGTATAGCATCTGCCTTGCTGCTACCGTGGCAAGAAGACTGCATTAGAAAGACTACCAAAAACCCCTTACGTACCAGAGGGCAGGTATCAGCAATTCCACGGCTAGAACTGACTCTGGTACAACTTTCCTACTTAATGATATTTAATTACTTTTTCAAACACAATTTCATTAAAAAAAAAAAAAAAGCAGCCCCAAAACACCAAAAAACCATAACTCCACCTCCACATTTCCCCCTGCATTCCCCACATGGATGAAGAACAGGCTTGTGTATGTACTAGACACAATTCCATTCCTTCGCCATTGAAGCCTTTGGAATATCCACACAAGCATGTAGCAAATCTCTTACTTCTGGAGACACTCATTTTATCATATCCTTCCAGGCAAATTAAACTAAAGCAATGAAAAATCCTATTTGAATCATTATTTGTATCAGCATCTAATAAACTATGAAATTAATCTTGTTTTGTGCTTATACTTTGCAGTTTCATGAAGACACAGACTAAGCACCAATCTCACTACACCTTTATTGCTTTACATGCATTATCTTACAATGTTAGCAAGCTGTTTATGTAAGCATATGTAAGTTTTCCACCATTTTTATTATAAAACCATTTAAAATGCATTTAAGATGATGAATGCATAAGAAAATCCCCTCTACACATTTTTCACATTTAAACATTTCATCAAAATTAATATGTTCCATTGTCAGTTATGTCATTTTTATGATGAGCCTGTCAATGAACTGAGCATTAACTTGGACTAGCTGAATAAACTAAAGTGACACAAAATCTTGTTCCTGCAATTCTTTGACTGGTTCCAATTGGTCAGTAACTTTTCCAGAACCCTCCTTCTTTTGAGTCCAACATTTGGTCAAACACAAACAACCTTGTTTTGCTGCTAAGTGTAGGCCCTAAAATGAACTGTTATTTTCTTTTCAGAATAGTGACTGAATAAAAATTCTTCCTTTCCTGCTCCACTTTTTCCACAGCTCTTTAGTAACAGTGAACCAGAAGCAATCAGCTCAACTAGTTTTTGCATGGAAGATGTACAGCGTTCTAGTCTCGTCTATTCCTGCTGCCAACGCTCTTCATGCTCCTTACTTTCCTATCCATGTTCTTCTGCTCTTCAGCGTCATACTGCCCTTCCATGTTGTTCCTTCCACACTAATGTACAGCTTGTCCTCTTCCTCACTTCTTGCCATTTCTTGTTCCCCCCACTTCCGACCATTTGCTAGTACCATCCTTTTCTGGTTCCTGGACCTACTGCATTTCCACCAAGCTTCAAACTCTGTTCCCCATCTCTCCCTGAACTCTAGTCTTCATCCCTCCATGAAAACAACTGCTGCCTAAGCATTCTGGGGTTGGGGGAGAAGCTCAAATAAAGAGTGACTATTTAGGACTAAACTTACCCAGCACCTACTGCTGTGGGATGCATCATGCTTAACTACTTGGTTCAGATGATGACTGCACAGTCAGATGACATGCAAGGACCAACAGATGCGAAGATACTCGTGTTACATGGAATATTCGAATAGTTCCGTTAATAAATATTTGCTGAATAACACGCATGAACCAGTTTTTCAAGAGGTTATGATTTGTTCAAGTTTCTTGAGGAATGGCCATACGCTCTGTGTGAATGTTTATGCTCTCTTCCCCTCTCTCCTCTGCATCGCTAAATACCAGAACTGAAGTGTTAATATGCTCTTAAATAAGCCAAACAAGCATTTCCTCACCCCCTCAAATTAACTTATTTACTTTCTCTTAAAGTCATTTTCAAAATGCTGAGTCATTTTAGCTTAAAGTTTCCAGAACAACCCTGCACAAACATACTCATCATGGCAAATTTCAGTATGACTAAGAAATAAGCTACTGAAAACAACATCTCAAGAAAACACCCACCCGCCCCAGGTAACCTTACTCCTGGCATTGCTACTATGATGGCCTAGAATACATACAAATAGGTTAGAACAAATATAAATTAAGAAATCATAGACTGATCTGGAAGTTCAAGTTCTTTAGTTATAAAACATACAACGTAGCACATACCTAGAGAACATGGGAATGGAAATGTTATTAATTAAATTTAAAAAACCAAATAATAAAAAAAATTAAACATGTATAATGCTCCAATTTCTGTTTCATAATTGCCTCTGTTGCCTTTGAATATAAACCACTTGGACCTTATTTTTCAGTAGTGAGTATTATAATATCCTTTTCCCTTTGTTTTGCTTGCTATGTAATTTGAAAAAAGCTAAGCAGGATGTGAAATATAGCCACATTTCCTAACTTCCTCTATCCTCAAGAAAAAACACAGGCAATTCCAAAAGCTCACATATAAACTGGAATTGGTGGTTTAAAAAAACCAGATCCCTCTTTTAGCACACCAGCAGTAAACTACCATATTCTACTTTTTTACCTGAATTTACTGTCAGCTGTAGAAGACGACAGTTACAGACCACAGGTATAGCAACATAAGGGACAGTACAAGATTATCACAGTCAGATAGCTCCCATTTTCAAAAATCACCTTTTGACAGTCTAAGTACTTAAATGGCCTTCCTATTTAACAGCAAATAGCTCTTTTATACACATATGTAGAAAAAAAATGAGAACAACACGGCCTGGCATAGTTCCTATATTAAAAACTAACAAGCATGTTCATATGAAGGATAATAAGCAAGCATGTGATGACAAGCAGACTTAAGTTTTATTTCCACTTCTAACACCAACTTCCTTTTTGTTCTTCAGTAACATACACAACTTGGGATCCCCACACCGCTGGCAAGGGAACCAAGTTACTGCCCTTTACCAACTTCATGAAAGCATGCCAGTGCTCCATTAACAATGAAGATTGTTATTTTGGACTCTTGCTGTCATCATTTTATTTTCCACCCAACTCCTAGTTCAATTTCATGATACGCATGTTCTACAGTTACGACATGAAACAACCTTACTGAACAAAGTGAAGAACTCTATAACAAACGTGAATACCTCACCATTCAATTATCTTAGGGAGAGCTATAATGGTCTGGGTAAAATACTTTGGTAACATCTAGCAGCAAGTAACCAAAGGAAAGAACTGTATCAGCAGCTTTTTTCCTTGTTCTTGGAATCCTCTTGCTTAGAAGAGCACAAAGTTGTTTTACATTTTGTACAGCATTGAACTGTGGTAAAATAACCTCCCCGAGAGACTTATCATTTGCAAACCTACAGACTCCTTAACAAGTGACACTGAAGCAACCAGCTGCTGCAAGAGAGAAGTAACATTTGTGGAATTTTAAATTTCACACACAAAAAAATAATTCAGTCTTACTTACACCAAAATAAAAATATTAATCTACTTTATCGTAAGCTTTCACATGTGTGCCAGTTTTGAAGAGGTAACATTTGGCTCCCAGACCACTACATAATATTCTGAAATACAATTTGGACTACATCTCTCTTCATTCAGGACATTAACAGAGCCATTAGAACAAGCAGTTCCACTATCACGGTAGTGATTCTGTGGATCATTCACCCTTGGCTGTTAGTACAGGGTTTAATAACAGCAAAAGAGTTATTCTTTTCCAGAAAATGGAATTGCTCCTAAACACTTCTAAACTTGCTGTGGTAGCAATCAGAATTATTACGACTGTATTATAGCACTGCATTTACAGTACAGCAAAAGGTATGAAAAAATAGTCAGAAAGCAAAATTCTGAAAAAGGAAGTACAGCTTCTAGAAGACATATCCATTTTATATGACTGAAGTATTTAGAATAAATACATATATTTAATTCTGATTAAATTTAATTCTAAACTCCTTTCAGTTAGACTAATGAAAGACTGCAAGGATTTAATTTTAAAATGTTATTTTTATGTTCAATAGACAATCTGAATCTTTAAAATTGTATTGAGATTAAGAAAGAATACAGATCAAGGCCATAAGTTACTTAATATTAAACTAATTTTTTTACATGCCAAAGTGAAATTTCCAAATACAAAATAAAACCCCAACCACCCATAACAACAACATACACAAAATGTGAAGAATTCTCAGCTTCCCTATTAGCCCACAGGCAACGGTAACAAAATAAATTCCAGTCCAGCAAAGCACTTTAACTACACAATAATAAGACCCACTTCAGATAGGAGACAGGTATTAGTATTCAGTTTATGTAGAGAAGAATACACAGGCACAGATAAAAAAAAAAAATACATGCCTCAAAATCACTCAGGAGATCAATGAGAATGAACAGTATGAGTCTTCAAAGTCTCACTGCAGTACAATAGCTTCTACACTATCCGTCTTTACCCTACGAACAAAGTAAATGGAGCTATGCCTTTCACCATTTAACTGAAGCTTACATTAAGAAAATAGTGAAACCTACACTGAAGTTTTCCAGTAGATGCTTTAATCATAATATGACAAAAAAATATGTACGGCGATAGCAGTCAACAGCAAAAATATACTATACACTTCATAAAATAAACTGAAGATAGAACATACATTAAAAAAAAAAAAATCAGAATTATTTATTTCGGATAGATTAAAAACAATGACATACCAAGAAGCATGAAACTGTTTCTTCAGACTGAATAAATGTGAAATGTTTGGGGTTTTTTTACTCACAAGTGTTTGAAAACTTAAACATAATAATTATATATGGCTACACACAGACTCAGAAAAGGATAATTTTGCAATTTTATTTTACAGATCTATTTAGAAAATGCACTTGCAGTTCCTTCACAGTCTACCAATTACAAGGTCTGGAAATCCATAGAAGGACTTTTGATACAGTCACAACAATTTGTTTGCTGGTTCGGTATAATCCATAAAGTTTGTACATGCAGCTAACAGGGGCTAACTAGGACTTATTCTTAAACAAGACTTCAGTGCTAACCCAGCTGCAGAAGCTGTATCACTTTAACTACACATACATAACTAAAGGGATATAACCCCATAGCACAGACAGACCATAAACAGTTTATATCCCATAGAGGAAAGGAAACAACCTCTAAGTATATTCATGGTATGGACAACAGGAAAGAGCATAAATTTCTTGAAACTATAGTTGTTTCCATGCGCCTAATCAAACAATCTATCAGCGGTAAAACTTTGTGCAGTGCATGCTCTAGAACAAAATTATGAACAGTATTATTAACTAGTAACTATATGTGCATGTTTTTGTAACGACTAAGGAAGATTTTTTTCACTTTTTAATAAAACAATTAGATGAGGCATTTAGCATACATTGAAAATTATCTACACCCTCCTGTTATCCTCCATAGGGTGCTGGCTCGAGTGTTTTCCAACATCCACAGACCAGAACATATTGTCTATGCTCCCTGTTCCTGTGATCTTTTTAATGGCATGCACACATCATACTCCAAACAGGGGCAAGGACAAAAATTAATCTTGCCTGGACAGCTCTTAGCTGCATGTGACCAAAAAAAAAAAAAAAAAAAAAAAAAGAAGTAATTCATTGAACGGCATAAGAATTCACTTGTAAGGGTACCGTGCCAGATCTAGAATCTCATTCTCCCTCCCAAAACCACACTAGTCATTTACTTAGATGAAACTGACGAAAAGGGGTCATGAACTGCAGCAGTAGATTTAAAAAAATAAAAAATACTGTAACTGTGCCTCTAAAATCACATTGTACATTCCCATTTAGGACAACAGAAAATATTTTATAAAAAAAGATAGCGATAAGCTATACATAGAAGTATCAGCCAGTCGTATTAACTACTTAAATTTTTAACTGATGAACTCTGGGCCACACAGCTGGCATTGTGGGAATGAGGGAGAGCTATCGACTGCTCCACGGAGACCCAGGACATGTGGCTAATTGAGGCAATATTTCAGGATAAAACCAGCACTTGATTTATTATTGTTTACACACATCATAAGCCGGGCCTCTGGGCAACGTCAAGTTTCAGCTCCTAATTGCGGCTGTGTAAACACTCAGGAAGTCTCGGTCTAGGTGTCAAGAAGCCTCTACTCGTAACCGAGCCAAGAGACAATGAGGTCACATCAAAAATTAAAAAAAAAGAGGAAGAAACCACCTCACACCAGAACTGCGCACACTGACCCAAGCGCCAGCCGCTAACAGAATCTGCTTTCTATGAATAAGAGGGGAGACGGCGTGGGGGAGGAAGCATAGCCAAAGACAAGCCAGGCCCCTCTCTCCCGGGGGCCGGGCCGCCACCGAAGCGGCACCAGGGCCGGGGGCAGGGTCTGGGGGTCATCCCCCACCACGCCGGCTGGCACCCCACGGCGGGCTACGGGCGGCCGCAGCGGCCAACTGCCGTCGGCAGCCCCCTTCCTCCCCCTCTCCGGGGGCAGGTGCGGAGGTTGAGGGGGGGGGAGGGAAGGCAGCTGCTACGGCGGCTTGATCCCCGCCAAAGGCGAGGGCTCCCCGGGCTGGCTTGGGCCGGGTCTGGCGGGGCGGCGTGGGCGAGTAGGACCCCGGAGAGCCCCTACACCTACCC
>VXBH01005714.1:1133249-1229168 GCA_013400035.1 Rynchops niger
ACCACCTCCCGCTGGGGTGGGGGGGGGTAAGGAGGGAGATACCAAGTGGCTCCGCCACAGGGGGCGAGCGCGGCAGCCGTGAGGCGGGGTGCGCTAGCCGCCGCCTCTCCTCAGCCAAGGGCCCGCCCGTTAAATATGTCCCGTTTCCCTCAACTTTTCTTAAATCAGGAGCTCTTAGAGGTAAGGAGGAGGAGAATCAATACCCGTTTTTGCTGTTGGGATGTTTTAAAAGTTTCTCTCCTGTAGGTTGTGTGGAAAAAGGGCCTGCATCGACACCTCTCAGTCGGGTCGCTGAGGTGGTCCCTCATCCCTGCCTCGCTCCTCGTTCGTGCTGCCACCCCAAAGACCATCTTGGCAACCTCTGCCTCGCTCCTTGAGGGCAAAAGTTACCAAGGAGGGGAAGGAGCTGATACACACGGAGCAAATCTCATCTCGGGGAGCTCGGTTCAAAACCAAAGCAGGTTTAGTGTCGGGTTTTGTGGTCCCTCTGCAGCGCAGCAGCTGGGAATCCACTCGATTACCCTGTACCCATGTAAACTGGGAATGCCCTACATTTTTTCAGGGTCTGTGCCACTCTTCCTGTTGGTTTAACAGTAGCGAGCTGCCTAGTTTCTTCTATATAACACTTTCCTGGGCCAGGCCACTTAAAGATCTGGCTAATAGGCCGGTAATAGAAACAGCTACTTAAATGCTCCTGCAAGCCAGGCCTGCCTTCAGTCCAATGAGCGTAACCGCTGTGTCCAGACCCCGCTCCGCCAACACAGTTGCTCTCGGTCTTCAGGGATCTAGTCACTCCGTGCACACTGCCACCATTTGTCCACTAACAAAACCGCCGTTTCATCCTCTGGCTAGACCGCCTGGAGCCTTTACAGGAGTTCAGTTTTTGAGCCATTTTCCCCCCGCGCAGTCAGAACCACGTGGACGTTGGGCTTGTGAACAGAGAAAGAACTTGTACACCTAGCAGAGAGAGTGGGGAAGAAAATGAACTATGCTAATCCAGAGCGCTCAGAAGTGTGAATTGGGTGTCAAAGTTCATGTGAATGACTTACATAAACAAGATTTTTTAAAAAATACAACTCTTAGTTTGTCTTACTCACAAGAGCCTCTTTCTCTATTTCTGCTCTTGCGCCATGTAACAACACCTCTACGAGAGTTCCTGTGGCCAGGCTGGCTTCTACCACAAGTTTCATCTCTCTTTATCCCTGCCACATTCATTAGTGACACATTCACTAAACAGAGCTTAAAATTAACTGGTTCCCATGCCCAGACCTGCCTCTTCTTCAAATTTGATTCTCCTTCCAAACCCTTTGTTCTCCTTCTGCCTTGCCTGCACTTCTTTGGATAGTTCACCGATTTCTCCTGAGAAAGTACAGATTAAATTCAAACTAATTTAGTTTTTGTTTAATCTCGTCTCCCAGTAATCTTCAAAGTGTTTCTTGATGCCTTTCCCAACTTGAATTTTCCTGCTGCTTCCCATTGCTTTTCCTTCCTTCTTGCCACTTTCTCTTCCCTACCTCCCCCCTCACACACACCTGGTCTAGAAATTCCTCATCTGCTGTCTTCCCCTCACCTCAGTAATTCCATCTCTTGGTCTCCTTTTTAATTAAGGTTACTGCATCCTTTACTCTCCTCAGCCTCCCAGGCTTTTCACAGTATCAATAAATGTTATAACTCCCCCGATCTTAAAGCATGTGACTCCCCCAGCACCAGAGTCAAGAAAGCCTGGTTCTCCACATGTTTGTGCCTCATGGTTTGTTAACTTTAGGGTCTATGTTGCAAGCTTTGACTGTAATCTCTTCCAAAGTTCTGTTGTACATAAGGTTTCTCTGTAGTCAGTGGATGCCATTGCCTAAAAGCTCCCACTGGAGACTTTCGATCATTCAGGGAGTACAGACACGTCTTCACAGCTCCACAGCTTACTTTCATGAAAGTTACAGAAACAAAATTATTCTGACAGCTTAAATTCTATCTGGACTAAGTTGCTAGGTTCAAATGTTATTAAATGACATGGATACACCCCAAATATACCTGTACCTACATGGCATAACTCTGTAAACCTAAGAAGGAAGTAACGTAAAAATTACCCTTGTGCCTTCCAGCTGCCCATCTCTAAACTCACTGAATGCACAATTCCTAACCGCTTTCGAGAGATCCCTGCTTTTCATTTTATCTTCCGTTATCTCTGACGCAGCCTCTGCAAAGCTCGAAAAGCTATGCTTAATTTTTAAAATACCACAGCTGAAATGACTCTAGGAGATGAAGATTTAAGAAAAGCACTGTTAAGGGTTCAGTAGAGATAGAGTTAACTTTTTTATCAGCAGCTGGTATAGTGCTGTGTTTTGGATTTGGGATGAGAAATACTTTTGATAGCGCACTGGTGTTTTTGGTTGTTGCTAGGCGGTCAAGGCCTTTTCTGCTCCTCACACCACCCCACCAGTAAGCAGGCTGAGTGCCCAAGAAGTTGGGAGGGGACACAGCCAGGACAGCTGACCCCATCTGACCAAAGGGATATTTCATACCATATGACGCCATGCTCAGTACATAAAGCTGGAGGAAAAAGAAGGAAAGGGGGATGTTTGGAGTGATGGAATTTGTCTTCCCAAGTAACCCTTATATGGGATGGAGCCCTGCTTTCCTGGAGATGGCTGAACACCTGCCTGCCAATAGGAAACAGTGAGTGAATTCCTTGTTTTGCTTTGCTTCCTGCATGGCTTTTTTTGCTCTAAACTATCTTCATCTCAACCCATCAGTTTTTTCCCACTTTTACCCTTCTGATTCTCTCCCTCATCACAGCTGGGGGGAGTGAGCGAGCAGCTGTGGGGTTCTAGCTTGGGGCTGGGGTTAAGCCACAACAAGCACTAAAAATTACAAGGCTTTTGAGAGAAGCCTGCAACATTTGTAGAATAGAAGGAGCTGGGAAGAGAGAAGCATCAGGGGAAAAGAATTAAAAAGTAATCACAGGAGTGATTCAAAGACAGACAAACAAAAAAAGGAAAGGATAGGTCCTCTTTTCTTTCTTTCTTATTCTCCAAACAAACTGTGTTGTCCCTCAGCAGTTCTGCAAAAGGCCAAAGGTCCAATACATAGGACGGAAGACAGAAATCGTGAGGAAATTCTCCATACTACACATTTGATAAGGATTATTACACAACTGATGTAGTTTTATGCTATGAACTTCCATTGGTATGGGTGTACTCACTTCAATGCAATGGTGAGAGTGCTGCTTTTTTTTCTAAAAAAAGAAAAGCTACATTCCAGCGTGAATGAAATGCCATTTTAATATTTTGTAATTGCAAATTAGAAGTACGTAAAAATGAAGTTCTGTAATATTTAGGCTTACAACTGCAAATAACAGAATACTCAGATTCTCAAACGTCTGTTACTTTCTGCACATTGTACGTATTAAACATGCTCATTAAGTGCAGCTCATTACTTAAAGCACGCATGTTTGTAGGGCCAGGACCTTACTTGGTTACTGACAACAGTCCTGGATATATAAGAGCATTCCTCACCGTTGGACCAAATATTTGCAAACACTAAGCTATGAAGGCCCTGTCTCACCAAGTGAGAAAAGCACTCTCCCAAATCTATTCTCCAAAACGCACTTTCAGTTGCCACTTAGTGATAGTAGGATTGTGTAAATGCATTTGAGGGCAAAACTGTATCCTACATAAAGTTGCTAGACAAATTAGGCTTACTCTGACATCCTTTAGTAATTTCCAAGTTCTAAATATTACCACTGTGTGCATAATGTAACATTCATATGAATTTAACATTTTCAGAAAAAAGAGAGCCTCATGGCTCTTGATTGTGTACTTTGCAACTCTTTCATAATTAAGGTTTCAAAGGAAATGTTTACATAGAGTTAAAGGGATGTGTTTCCATGCAGGTGGCAGTAATCTGTACTCATGATTTACTGAATAAAGTCTGTAATTGCAGTGATAAGACTGGAATAATCTAAGCAAAGCAGGGTTTTCCCCAGATCCCCATAAAAATCAGGTGAGTTTTTAAGTGCTGATCTCTCAATAATGGGAGGCCTCTGCAGCAAACCAGTTTCTTCTTTCATCACTCCAAGGGGAAAAAGTGTGTAATAAGACTTGTCAACAACTTAGATGTCCTCTGGCTGTTTGGAGAGCATTCCAAAAAGCAACTTCTGTGTCCCCTGTTTGCAGGCACAGCACATTCACACCTGCAGCCACAATTTTACGTGGTATGGGAGGAGCCTGGGAAAAATCTGTGACTGATTTTATAATGGATTTGGCTTTTAAGATTTTAAAGCTGAAATTAATGAGTTAACTCAGTCTAAATAAATGGCAAGCTTTGCTTGAAGTAGATCATGGAGATCTGTGTAACTCAGCTGGGAACACTCCCTCTGGAGAAATTAAGAGCTCATGTCCCACAGCAGGACTTGGGCTT
Organism: Rynchops niger; assembly: GCA_013400035.1. Taxonomy (NCBI): domain Eukaryota; kingdom Metazoa; phylum Chordata; class Aves; order Charadriiformes; family Laridae; genus Rynchops; species Rynchops niger. Next base: position 1,137,666 of record VXBH01005714.1, read on the forward strand.
GGACCAAGAGCTGGCACTGCAGTGCAGTACTACTGCAAAGAGTTTCTGTGTGGGGATCAAGATGCCATCCTTTTGATGAGCTGTTACTGTCCTGTCTTTTTCCACCCTCTCTGTTTAGCAGAAAAAACAATGTACTTAAAGCCCCCTTCAGAAAAGGAAAAATTATCAATGTCTTATTCAACATTTCTCCTCTTGTTAAATCAAATTTGAATTTCCAGAGCTGTACATTAGCTGAATCACTGGCTGCATGCTACTCAGTCCATCTGTTTATATGGTTGAGTCACTGCATTACCAATATCTTAACACGTTATTTGGAAAGAATTTTAGGCGATCTGGAGGATAAAACCCCAAAGCTCTATAAGATAATGTTCCTTTCTGTATGTTCTGTAGTACCACATTCTACATTGCTCGTTTTCTGCTATCAGAGATGTTAATTTGAACAAAGTGCTATTTTAGGAAAAACAGCTTATCATAAAAGCACAGCTTCCACTTAGAAGCTGAAGACTAAGCTGTGATGTAGAAATCCACCGTCACCTCCCCACATGCAATGCCTTGCCCTGGGAACTGCGCGAGGACTTCCATGGTGATGGAACAAACATCTTTCACAACCCAAGGTATCTTTTTTCCACTTGAGATACTATAAACAGATTACCTTCTGAGGGCAAACTTTCTGCTTTTAACGATGCCAAAAGCTGAGAGTATCTTATTGGTTGATTGCAAAGTTTCTTCAAATATGTGTTAGACTTAAAAAGATATTTTCATTTACCTCCTTGTGGAAGGGGGGGAGGGGGGAGCAAAAAACAGGGCAGAGGGGCAGAAAAACAGAGTCAGAACGACAGAGGTGGAATTTCTAATACACATTTTGATTTCTATTTTACAAAAAAAACATAAAAAGATAATTTTTTGTATGAAACTCAACATGGAGGACTATGAATGCATTCACGTTATTCTGGGAGTTAAGAAGCAGAAAGTGAAACCAACTGAAATAAAAGAAAACCAGTGAGGCTAGTTTTACCTTCCAGACCAGGGCTAGATCCAACTCTCACAGAAGTCAGTGGAACAATTCCCACCAGCTTGAGCAGGATTTGGATTCCGCAAAGTGAAATGCAGAAAAAATAACCAGGAAGCATTAATGAGAGATTCTCAAACACTGGTCTACAGAGCACTTTCTTCAGTCCATAGAGACCTGTCTTCCCTCTGCATTAGTCCTTTACTTCCAGCGGCTTTTATGGGTTTCTGCATTTTGGAGCCTAGAATAATCGAGAGGCGTTGGCAACGGGGAATAAGAATGGCCGGCCAGCCAGCTTGCTCCTGACAGTGTTTTGCAAACGGAAGAGAAAAGAACTCAATTGCTGAGCAAATAGAGAAAAAATAAAGAAGGGAGTATCTGAAGGAGGAGAAGGCCATTCAGCTGAGAGGATTAGGCGGCCTTCAGTGAGGATTAGGTGCTTTGCTGCCTAATGCAACTGTCTAGCCAGGGACCTGAGCTCCTAGCACAAAGCAAAAGAAAAGCTGGGCTCCACACAAATGTCTGCACTGAGCTAAAAGCAAATAGGAAATGCCACAGGCAGAAGTGTTCCACAAACATTCCCCTTCTCACCTCTGCCAAGTTGGGATTTGTGGAAACTACCATGCACAGCCGCCCCTGGCTGCATGGAGACAAGCCCGCCTCTGATGGTCCATGCTGCAGTACTTACACCATATCCTCCAGGCCCACATCCACACTCCAGATGTGACACACATTCCTGCTGCCACATCCAGCTGAAGCCCTTCCTCTTTGGAGCAGTCAGACATCTGGACCAGGCTCTAGATCAGCTGATGGTTGATGTTGGGGGACAGCATTCCCACTAACACTTTCAGGCACTTCCTCAACATGAAGAACTGTTGTCATCTGAGCACAATGCTAATATGTTCATGCATGACAGACCGGATTGACCTAGCTGGCACCCAGTTCTTAATTTCAGGGCAATCCTTCCTTCCACATGTACCTATGGATCAAACTACCACGAGTCCAACACTGGCCAGTAGTAAGCGCTTAGTGAAAGAGTGCAACAAACATGAAAACAACCAGGTCAGCATTCCTCTGGTGCATCCTAAGAGCTCCTGAGGTCAATAGTTTAGCACCTTTCTGAATCGTAAGTTGAAATCAGAGACCATCATATTCAATGGCTGCTGGCAGACTTCTCCTCCATTAATTCCTCTATTCCCTTATTTGAACCCATTTACAGATTGCAATTCTATAATGTCCTTTTACCAGCCAGTGAGTCTCTCTTGGAGTTAGACTACCTAAGTCAGCCTTTCCTCATAAGAAAGAGGAGATACAGGAGACTTTTTGGACATTTTTTCCTAAGATTTATTGATGAGAAAACATTCTAGGAAATAAAGGACATGTCAACAGCCTGCAGAGCAATATGGTACAGAGATCCCTATTCTGCCTCTGCATGAAATAACTTTGGATCTGGAAGGAGTAGAAGTAACACCAGCCTCATGCTGTGCCCAAGGTAGATGGTGGGCTGAGAGGCAAGGCAAATCAGCTTGAGACTGAGTGCTGTGCTAGCAAGGCAATACTGCTTCTGGGATCCAAGCTTGTATCCCTGCCAAGGTCTGCTCCTTCCTCCGAGAAAGACTGGTCCATTCACACGTGGATTGGGGATCTGCAGCACAGAGATGCATTGTGCCACACTGGCACATTCCAAGAGGCACACTCCCAAATCTTTGCAATGCCTGAGGATACAGACCCACCTCCCCCGTGGACCATCTAACCTGGAAGCTGCAGGGCAGTGACTGCTCAGCTCTTTTGCGGTTTGCAACATCCTGTTTATTTCCCAGAGCAGGTGCAGATTCCCAGGGAGAGACTTAAGCCTCCTCCCACAGAAAGGGTGCATGAAATCCCACAGATCTGCAGGCCACATGCCTCATACCATTGCTATAGGGCCTCCTAGGATAGAAGCTGCACCCATCCATTACTGAGATTCCTCCTCATCACATATAGTATTTATTGACTAGCGCAGACAATGATGGAACGATGGTCTGTAGGATTATTTAAGCACATCTGATCCAGAACCAAAGCAGAAATAAAATTTGCCCTGTACCATGCCCTGATTACTCTCATGCTCCTATGTCCAAGCCCAGTCACATCCTGCATCCATCAGTAAGCCCCACACTTCACATTGTGCTCTTAGGAAGGAGCTGAAATGCAGCCCTTGAGGCAGGGTGAATCGCTCGGTGTGCCCAACAGTGCACTGCTGTCACACACTGCTTCCCACTGATGCGACCTTGGTAAAGTTCTCCAGCAGACTTTGGTCTGCTGACCAAGACTTGAACAGACAAAACAAGTAACCTTGGTCTAGTGAGCAGCACACTTACCAGAGAGAGGGGACATCTAGGTCCCAGCTCACAGCACCAATCAGCAATGAACGCAGTCACGTTGTCTGGCTTTTTTTCTCTTATCCAAGGAATTTTGAGCCCTGGAGAAGAGAGCTATTATCAGCTCATTCCCTTGTACTCGTATAAGGCAAAAGTCACATCAGTAAGGGTTGCAATTTATGCTTTTTAAATCTAATGAGTGAAGTTTATGTAGGTTGCATCTCTTTCCTAATAATCTGTATATTTTGGTAGTTTTACTTTCATAGATACAGCATTGAACAGGGTCAGAAAGAACACACTGGAACCGGCAGAGGCTTTTCAAAAAGTGCCAGAAACAATAGTGCTTATGGCTTTCTAACTGTTCATAGAAAGCAAGAGTCAGCATTGCAGTCCATTTCGCAACTAACTCATACACTCCATAAGTAGTTTAAAGCATCAGAAAAGGCAGTGACGAAACCCGCTCTTCATTGAGAGGTGACTCTTGTTGTGCTCCCTTGCCATTTCAGAGATTTACAGTTCAGCTGTCTCTAGGGTTTGCTTCCCTCAATCCAACTTTCTGACTATTATCGCTGAACCCTGTTAAAATTGTGCTTTCGTTTTGCACTGCCTTCCCCAATTCTCTTCTAAAAATGATCATGCTTCTGCTTTTCCCATCGCACAGGAATCAAAAAGCTGTATCAAACCCAGCATGTTTATCTCAGTATGACATCCCACGTATAAAATGTGTGCCTATTTCAGATGCCAATCTTCATTATTTTCTTTACTTCAATCAGACCTAGGAAAACAATCAAAAACATGCAGGGGATTTTTTTTCTTTTTTAGTACTATTTCAGAGTACTGTATGCATCCATAGGATGATGGCATTCCTTTGACTGCTCAGTACGCATATTCCCTGACTGTACAGTTTCCAAAGGCAGAAAGTAGCTGAGCTCCCGTGCTGCACAGTTTGCGCCACAGACTGTGTTTGCACAGTGAGATTCTCTCTAAGTGCGGGGACTGTAGCTTGCTTTTTCTTTTCAAAACTCATGAGCAAAGTTTTACATTATCAAAGGTTTGGTGTTTTGTGGGGTTTTTTTCTGCAATTAGTATAACATAAACTGCACGTAGCCAGAATCTGTGGTAACTATAAATTCCGGCTGCTCCCCTATTAGACCATGTAGTGGTAGGACACTACTGATAGAATGAAACATCAAACAAAGGAAAGATTTCAGAACACCCATTTTCCTGTCGTACGTAGACCCAGCCTTGCCCCTTTCTCATACTCCCCTTCACTTTTGTATCACCACCTCCACTGCTGACAATACTTTTTTCAATGGGAATATCACAGCCGTAGCCACTGCCAGAATCTCTTGGCAAACGAGCTCCTTTCTGAGTCAGAGCCTAATGCCATTACAAGGTCTGCAACAGCTGCAGCAGTCATACATCTGCAAGTCATTTGAACATTTTATGATGAATAAAAACTATCCATTACATAGACCTATACATTATATATTAACCCTAATACTTATTCAGTTACACTAACAATAACCTTTTCCCTCTGCATGCTGTAAACTTCTTTGGCTACAGCATGTGTTAACAGAGATACTTAGAGCTCCGGTCCGTGGTGGAGCAGTCCCTGTGTACATATTACCTAACTTATTCTACCTATTTAAACACAAAATGGGATGATGGAAAGAAAGAAAAAAAGAGAATGTAAAGCTCTAAAAATTCATACCATGCATAAGGAAACCATTTTTATATAATTCCATGAGACTGCACACACTCCTACAAATAGAGAGGATACAAAACAATGAGAAATGCAAAGGAAGAATGAAAACATGGACTTGAAATATACAGTTAGGAGATTTGATTATGATATGCACAAATCTCAAACCCATCCAGATGTCCCCAGCCAGCAACCTGATCCTCAACACCATAGCCAAGATTTGAAATCTAAAAAGTCAGAATACTGAAGACAGAGTAGCAGGACTCAAGGAAAAAGAAACGACAGTTGTGAGTAGTTAAAAACCTTTAAAAGAATAATGATAATAAAGAAACATAAATGTGGTTTCGTGAAGGAAATATATATGCAGCCGCAAATTATGAAGTCAGCCCTTCAGGACATTACATTCCTCATGCAAGTTGCTGAGCCTGCTCAACATAAATAGGTGTAAAATACACTCACCGGCTTAGTGACTTCAGGATAGAGTCCCATATGTGATTCCCTACCAGTGAGTCTTCTACATATGTATACTTTTACAACAGTAACTGCGAACTGGGCAAGACATACCTCCCTATGAGTTTCACCATAAGAGTTTTAAAGAGACAAGGCAAAAGTCTGGCTTGACAGAAATCTATCATAATTTTTCCATGAGATTCATCCAGAGCCAGAATTTTACTAGCAACCCATATGCATGTAAAAACTATTTCATGTTTGTTCGTTATCTGTCGTTTGCAAACTCTTTTTGGATTGTCAGAAATACATCTCTCTTGCTTCCCATTCACTTTTACTCTATATTTCACGTATCAGGTTAGTGCCTTTCATAATATCAGTATCGCTTTGGAAGCAGAATGTCAATTAACTTATGCTTCCACACTGAGTTAAATGTGTGGATTAGTAAGCTACAAAATAGTGCAGGTTTTAAATAAGAAGCAGCTATCAGAATAGTCTTACAGTTAGAGAAGTGACTTTTAGAAAAAGTTTCCTTCACTTGATGTGCTTCCTCTGTGCAATCAGTCAGAGGCCAAACTGTTTATTTTACTGGCAATCCGTATTTATTGCTTGTGCTGGGTTTAATATTTCCATTCAAACAATCCGCATATTAAAAATGAAAAAGAAAATCCTAATAAGGTTACAAACAGTTCATTTAAATGGGATTCAAAAGGCATTCAGCAGAGATCTTTTTTTTTTTTTGAGGGTCAGAAAAGCATTACATTTCAGGGCTGAAAAACCACCTTGCCACTGACGAACGGGACGCTTTACTTGACACAGCCATATCCCCGTGGTCAATTTGCACAGCACCTACCTCCCACTTAAAAAAAAGGGGTGAAAATCCTGGCCCTTGTGCTGCATAGATAACTTACCAAGCGTGGCGTGACGCAATGATGTCTTTCTAAGTCAGCAGCCAGCCAGCTGTCTCTTTGCGCTGCTCCTACTTTTCCCATGCTCCGGCAGAGCGGAGCTGAGCAGCCAGGCCAGTTGCACAGCCGCTATCGAGTCAAAGGGCAAGAGCGAAGCTTAGAATAAACACGTTGTTTTCACTCAGTTGCTTGAAGTGCTGCCAAATCTCTTAACATTAGTGCACATAAATCGGTGAGTATCATGAAGCCCGAGGCCCGAGCAGCTGGAATCTTGTAGCTGTTACCTGAAATCTTAACGTCCAAAAAAATAGCTTCCCCATTCCTCGAGGCTATGTGGAAAACCTCAAAAAACACAATCATAAAAGTACTACTAACATCAAGGAAAAGAACTCCCAATTATTTCTTGCTTTAGTTCTCCTTTTTTATAGTAATCTCAAATTTGTGGGGGTGGGCATGGAATGGGGTGTCTGTCTCAAGATTTTCAAACATGCTGGTTTCCCAACACCATGCCGAAGAAAGTGCTCTCTGATTCTAGAGGTAAATCCTAAAGTTATTCAGAGGGGAGGAAGATTATGAAGATAAGCAGCTCGGGGCCCAGCAGTAAACAACCACACATCCCGAGCTAAGCAGCTGGAGGAAAGGTAGACTGGTCGATTTTTCTCTGCCCAACGGTGACCTTCAGGAGGCAGGAGTGGGGTAGAGTAGTGATGTTCCTCTCCCGGGCAACAGCTTTGAAACAATTCTTCAGCAAGGACTTGAGAGAAAAAGCTCCTTCTCCTTATCCGGCCGCCAAGAGAAAAGGAGTTGAAAAACACGGAACCCTTATGGCTAATGGGAGCGTGATATAAAAGATGGAGGCCATTGACTAGTGTCCAGAGACAACAACCTGGTATGAATTCCAGCACCATTCCACTTCCCAGCAGCTGGATTTCTCACCAGGGTGGATTGCTGGTTTTGGACACCTCCCCATTTTTTCCCGTCTGTTAACAGTCTTCCACTAGTAAGTATTTGGAACAGTTGTAAAGCTTTTTTTGTATCTAAACGGCCCTGCCATTGCCTGAATGCAATTTAAAAATTGCTGGCATTTATGCGCAGACTATCCAAAGTGTATTTTTGTCATGCTCTTAATAAGCGTTGCGTCTCCTGGGAGAACCTCAGCTAGCTCAGAGTTTCTAAACGATGTGCACGCTTGACAAAGAAGATGCAAGAAAGAAATCTTTCTCATTTTTTACTGGTTTGTATTCTGTGTTGCTTGGTAAATAGACATGATGTACAAAGAGAAACTGGGACCACTAACTCCTCATCTATAAAGTGAGGATGAGAACCCAAGAAATTGTGCGACTTGCCAACGGTTATGCAGGCAGCCAAGGGTCTCACAAATGAATCCAGAGCCACTCCAATACCTGAGTCATAAGGACCATCTTTGCTCTCAGTTCCTACATTATCCTTCTGTTTTCTATATTCTGAATTTCTTTCCAGCTCCCCTCACATTTCTCCCAGTCCTCAACCAATAGAATATAGCTCACTTTTAGAGATACCCCAGGAGAGTTTGGGAAACATCAATACAGTTTAGAATGGCCTAGTCTGGCACGATTTTAAACTCTATTAAGCACAGGAGATGCTTTTTGGAAAAGGAGTGCATGCAGATGAGAAATGAAAGCGTGAAGGGGTGGTTCTTTCAAGTCCCTTTCCAAGCCTCCAGGGAAAAGTAACTATTGCCCCTTTCTTTGATATGAGACATTAGCATTTGCCGAGTATGAGGTGTGTTGTGGCTTGCGTGTTCCCTCTCCAGTGCTAGGCAGATGCTGTCACAGATTTTAGAAACCAAGCATATCTCCACTCTGCAAACAGCCAAACGGAATACCCCGAGCACATCATAAGCATGGGGACAGGTAAGACAGAAACTGAAAACAAATCAAAAACTCAACCAACAAAGATAGAAAGCATAAATAATTTTAATTAGCTATTTTTTACATTATTGGATATTAACTGCTTTAGGAACTATCTATCCAGATAGGTCCTGGATAAAACACTCAGATTTGGCAAGGGGTACTGCCATTTGAACCGCATGTCAGACTAGATAAACAGAGATGACACAAGTGCTGCTAAGAATTTTTGGCATTAATTATAACTAAGATACATAGCATGGACTCTGTGCGTATTAGAAGTGAACATGCATATAGGCTGTATTCTCTGATACTACAGATTTAGAGAACCATGTCCCTGTTAACCTGTTTTGCAGTTAAAAATTTGTTGAGAGTGGAGGGGAGACCAAAATAAATTTTGAGACCTGACCCACTGACTCCACATACTGACCCAAAGTTTGTGGCTTACTTTATTATCATAAACACACATGCTTAAACTTGTGTCCTTAACTATGCACTAACACAATCTCTTCTATCCCAAATCTGCCACATATCCGAAGACTTTCAGAGGTGGGTATGAATTTCCAAACGTAATTGAATGCGTGCAGATTGTATTTGGAGTGGTATCATCCCAAGATGAACACTAAGGATAGTATGTAAGTACCCAAACCGCAGAATCATAGAAAAGATAAATAAGCATTTATAATTCCATGAAATAGAACCACATGAGAGGAAAGAGATGATCTGTAAACCTGTCGGGATATTTTGTTTACAGTCCTAAGAGTTTAATTAAAATCATCCAGAATTTAGAGGAGTTTCTTTCAAAGGATAAAATAAAAAAAATAAATAAACAAACAAAGCCACAATACAACACCACCATGGTTGTAGAGTCAATCAATCAAATGTTCAAAGGACCTGGACAAAAGTGCCTATATTACCCTTATTGTGTTAGCTCCTTTTGTCTAACTCTGTATGCAAACAGCAGCATACAATACAAAATAGCATAGGAGGGTTGTAAATCACAGGCAGATAGCAAATACTTGGGCAGGGAACGACTCCAAGATTTTTTTGTTTGTTTTTACAGCGGGACACAGTGGGGACCTGAACCTGCCCTGCACTGCTGTTGCTGCACAGCATCTTGAGAACCAGGAGCCTCCCGGGCCCCTTCCCATTCACTATGGAAGTAAAAATCAGGAAGATTAACATAAGCTCCCTTCTAGCATGTTATACCTTGAAGTGTAAGCTACAGAGAGGAAGAGAGTCAGGGGCCACTCAGGCGAGGTGGGTTGCTACTGAAGAGTGGGATGTGCTGTGGGTGCACTGCGACCGCACAAAGATGCAAATGGACCTGGAGTGTGTCGCAGGAGATGAGCCTGAAGGAATGGAGGTTAGCTGGTCTGAAGAAGAGAATAAAGGGGATCTTATTACTACCTTCAACTGCCTCCTCGGAGGGTACAGAAAAGACAAAGCCAGGCTTGTCAGAGGTGTGTAGTAAGGACCAGTGTCAGAAAAACAAAAATCCCAACTAGATAACAGGTAAAGGTTTTGCTTGATGGGTTTTTTAATTTGTTTTTTAAATCATGAGCATGTTCAAATGCTGGAGAAGGTGACCAGAGACATTGTAGAATCTCAATCCTTGAAGATATTAAAAACTCAACCGGACAAGGTCCAGGCCAACCTGACCTAATTGCACCTGCTGCAGGCCTGATCATCTCAAGGCTTCCCTTCCAAACTCACTTTGCACAATTTTAATGTTCCAATGCTACAGGATACTGTGAGCATTCTTTCTACCCACCCACTCACTGCACAATAGTCATTGATTGGGCCCACCAGGAATTAAAACTCTTTGGGACAGACAAGCGGCTGCTCACACCAGCTTCTCCTGCTCTTCCTCCCAAATACCACAAGATCACAAAATCTCACCAAACTACTTTATGAGCTATGGGACTCTGATCAGCTTAAAGACGAGAAGTCCTGCTCTTCTGTGGATCTTCAGCAGACTTGTCTGGTGACTTGTTCTCGGCTCACATTCTTATTACTGTGAGCAGCTGAAGGAAAAACTGCATGTTATCCCAAGATAGCCTTAAAATTTCTCACCATTTCTTCATCACACGTTAAAGAGCAGATTCAACATAACTGTACAAGTAGCTTAGATGATGGCATCTCTTGTGGTGGGAGAAAAGACTAAGGGCAGGATTTTATGGCTTGTGAATTTACAGGAAAACAGAGTGAGATGCACGGAACGTGTTTTGATTGTTGAAAGCTGGAGACTTGCTGTAGGAGATCTGTAAGTGCACCCAGTTAAAAGTCTAATTTCCCAAGTTTAAAATAAATCTTGAAGATAGCCTTATAGATTGCAGTGCTTACCATGAATGAATGCCAAAAGAGGCACCAGGAGGACTGAAAAACATCTTGACCTTGTAATAACTAAAGTGATCACCACAAAGTCTCCTTCTGGACCTTGGATTAGTGGGTTTTTGACTGATGTCCAGAACCATCTGGGCTCATATGTTACTTTTGAAGGATGTAAGTGGAAGGAAATTATGAAAAGCGATTTTATTAGCAGTTTGCTATGCTAAAAAAAATAATTCAAGGGACCTAAAATTTGAAACCCACTCCCTTTGACAAGGAAAGTAGTTGTTTCATCTTTTTAATGAGAATTTAGTGAATTCCACTTGCCAAATTTTCATGCACTCCCACAGTAACGCACTACTTACGTTGAAAACCCCACTTCTGAAGAACTGGTTTTCACAAAAAAACTAAGCTCAGACTTAATTTCTTCCACATTAGAAGTTTTCCAGGAATTATGTTAATATCCTAGATTGTACATTCTTTAAAACAAGGTCCCTGACTGTATCTGATGAGTGCCTAGCACAGCAAGACAAAGTTACTCACTAACGTTACAGAATTTGAGCATATTGTATCACATCCTGCTTGAAATTTAAGTGCTAGCATATGACTCAAACACAATAACATCTGATAATAGCCCAGTACAAAAAAATGAAGCCTTTTTTCATTGAAGTCCAGGAAAACATAACAGTGGGAAAAAGTCTTGATGCCCCTCCTCACATTATCTGCTCTTCCCGGAGCAGACTGGTTCACTGAACAGAACAAATGTACGACATGCACCATATGTACCAGAAGAATTATGAAGTTATTTGACTTCCAGCTTGATTTTAGAGCTGCAGAAAAGATCACCGGAAGACACTGAGCCAGGATTACACGGAGAGGAAGGGTATTTACCATTAATTTTTGCTGTAATCATGACGCAAGGGTGGCAAAATGCCTAGCCCAAATACAGATTAGAATTTCCTTAGCTAGAAATGCAGCTAAGAGCGTAAGAATTGACTGAAGGGAAGACATGCTTCTGTTTCAACCCACTCCTCCTTAGCTGATTAAGTCAGTGTTTATAACACCAGCCTTCCTTAGAAATAAAAAGGGCACTAGGTGAACAAGTCTGACTCCAAACAGCTAACAGTCACAGCACTGTGGGTAGATTTAGTAAATACATAAGCACATTAACAGACTACATTTAACTTTTACTGGTTAGATTCTATCTGACAATTTGCAGCTTCCTTTCCGTCATCATGAAACAAATAGTTAGGAACACAGTTCAGCACCAACACAGATCTAAGCCACAGGGGTCAGGTTACTACATGGGGTCTCAGTTAATAACAAAACACAGCAGCTTTACTGGGGCCCAGAGGTGGGCCCTTAATAAAGGAAGACCCTTTTCCGTATTCTTTCATGTTTTTAACCTTCTTTCCCTTTTACAAGTACAGTGTTATGTGGTTCCACTGGTGTCTCAAAGTGACTTTCTGCTCTTTATTCCCAAGCACGTGGATTTATGCATTTGCTGATTTTTAAATTTAATAGTTAGAGTCAGTAATACGCTTTTTAGTTTTTACAGGACAATAAAATTGCTTGCCAGAAGTTTCTGACTTAAAATTCTACACAGCAGATTGAAGTAGACCTCTTGATCCTTCTTACCCACATTTTTGCCAAGTTAGAGTATAAAATAGCTGTTCTACTAATTGCACCCAGGGATTTGCGTCCAATATCCAGATAGACTACTAAAGCTGACTCAGTTTTCCCTTTGATCTTGCGTATTCTGTTGCTTGAAAGAATACAGACAGGTGATGGAAAATGCTGGAGCTATTGCAAGTACAACTGCTCAAAGACCAATTAACACCAAAAATCCCAAAATGAACAAGAAGCCAAAATGGAACTAAACCCACAACAGCTGGTGATCATCAAGGCAGTTTTCCCAGAGGGCAGAAGACTGTTACTAATAGGATGGAAATACAAAATTCACTGAGACCAACTGTAACCGCTGATAGCATATATTGAGAAGTGCCTCATTTCTCACATTTTCTGCAGAGCAAGAATGAAGATGGACAGCAATCTTAACTTTATTGTTGGGGGGAATAAAGGGGGGGAAATGAAACATAGTCCCACCGAATAATCACCAGGAGCTGATTATACTGTAATGCTATTTTCATCACATTTAAAAATAACATTCAAGTGATTCTACCCCTAGAAATAAGTTATTTCTCAGAGCTTAATCAATGTAATATAGTTCATTAGGAACTGCCCGCTGAGATTAAATTATTTCAGTTACTGCAGAACCTGGATACTATTACCCCCAACAGATGATTAAACAAAGTTGTATGTTCTCCCTTTACAACAGCAGAGGTTTTGAGATGTTTCGATTACATTACATAAACTTACATTCCTCTGCTAACACAAAACATACACTCTTGCCACAGGAGAAAAATACTTCTTATGCTGTTTCCAGCCAATGATTTTGACTTCAAATCCAGAGTAAATATAATCTCTCTTCAGAGCTGGGGACGTGTTTGTGTGCAAGGAGAACAGCCCGCTGCATTACGGCGATAACGCTACTTACTAAAATCAGGGCACATACTGAACAGATATACGCACAAGGGTCATTATGTTCTTTGACACGGTACTGAAAGAATGGTCAGTATCAAAGTTTGGAGAGAGTGAAATGTCAGAATTTTTTTACCCCACTATCACCAAATAATTTATACCAAGAGGCAGAAAAGCTATTTTTATTCAGTGACGATTCATTTGCAGCTCATTCACAAAGGTCAAGAAGTGAGAGACTCCAAGACCCAAAAAGAAATGTTCAAAAGCCGAAGCATAATTTATCGCACATTTATATATTATTTATTATCTGATTTATAATACAGATGAAGCAGCAGTGCTAAATAGAACAATTTATCATTCTGCCTGCACATTTGTTTTAAATGTGGTTCCTTCAGTGCCTTGGTGATGGTCTTCCAGAAGATGGCTGAGGCTGCCTGAATTTTGAGAGAACCACAACAGAATCAACAAAGGTATAGATGTTATAATCATGATGCTGAAGGTTCTTGTAGGTAGAATTATCGAATTCTTCTGGAGCAGGCTCAGCAGCTTTTGTGGTCTCTGTAAAAACAAACAGTAACTGGTGACTATAAGGATGCCACACAAGAGGGCAATATTCTTAATTGCTGAGCCAGCCTTCATATACTATCAGATCCCTCATTCAGTCCACATTAAAAAAAAAAAAAAAAGTCAGTAACTATAACAAAAGGATAACTTTACTAAGTTCTGCTGGTGTACCTTGTTTGGTCCTAAAGAAGCACATTAGTATGCAGTAGGGGAACAGGAATCCGTACCAGTCATCTAATACAGCGCAGGTTTTAAAATCCAAACTACCACTTAATGCTGGGGGAAGACAGGGCAGAACATTTCATTTATACTTTGAAGACATATGTCCGCATTTCCTGGCTTTTTCATAGTTGCTTTGGTTTTCATTCCAGACAGAACACTAGGTGACATTCTTCGCAAGCCAGAAGAGGGAAGATGCAGTACAAATGATATATCATCATGTCAGACCATGAGATACAGCTATTAGAACTGCTTTACAGATTGAATTTTTATCATGGGGAGAAGTGATGGAATTGTTGAGATCTCCACAGTTTAATTTCAAGTGTGATTACACTGAACAGTAATATATCAAGAGGTTTGATGTAAGTTTCCTTTCTTCTACATGTAATCTTCTAAACTTTGGACCAGCTCTTCTTCCTCAAAGAATCACCTAATAATAAAGTCATTCAGAACTCCTTACTTCATGTTAAAGCCAACATTAACTCTTACACTTTTAGAATATGATGCAAATTTAGGCAGTGCCATTTACATAAAATGTTCCTGTTATGGGCTGATTTTACAACCAAGGAAATTGCAAGAAATAAAGCTTTACTCCCAATATTAATTTATTCTCATATACCCAGAGTTTTAACACTATGAAAGACATAAGCATAATCTGGTGAAAAGCTTTGTCATATACATTTGTATGTACAGATTTAGGTTAGATCATATTAAGCTTCTTTTTGTAATACAACCATCTAAAATAAAAATACAAGAACTCAAGCAACTGCATACCAGAATTTCCCTTTAATTATGACATAATTATTGCAACGTAATGCTGTCAGTTTAAGAGCACATATCCATAACACTTAGCAAGACTTGCTTACAAAACGCAACATAGTAAGCAATGGTTTCAGCAGAACACACATACCCTATGAAAGGAAATATCCCTGTCCCTACTGCTCAGCTCCTACTGAGACAGCTCACAGGAGACAACACTACAGATATAAAAGCCAGATGATGTGGTTTTTGCTGCAAATAGCACCAAGAACAGGCAAAGCGTGGGCAAGTGTACCTTCAACCTGCAAGAGACAGTTGTTCCAAATTAAGAGACAGATGCTCAGGAAGAAAAGCAGATGGAGTCTCATTTTTCCTGCCCAAACACACTGTACTTGGCTTCTTGAAGGAAAAAATTATCCGAGTTCATTCTCCCCATACTTCAGACTTCATCTCTCCTTTCTCTCTTAAAGAGCAAGCATTTCACAGGATATTCTTCCTAAATGAATCAGAGGTGTATTTCTGAGTTACCATGCTACTATGTTGCTACTTACTTATCAGTTAAAGTCAGCAGTTTTTGTGGACTCCTTAGCGTGCCTGTTCTACAAAGTGGATAACATCACCTTAACATCCAGGTTTGTAATGGGAAAAATTGCTTTTACCTCTTCCGTGTGTCTGCTGCAGAGTTTGCACATGAACAAAGGAACACAGAAACAGGACAGAAGTACAAATTACAGAAGGTACTATCATTAACTGTGAGCTTTAAACAAGAAAAAGCAGTAGCTCAAAGAAGGCCTCAAAAGGAAGAGAGAACAAGATGCATCTCGAGATACTGGTGACGCTGTTGAACATGGTGCAGCTGCTACCTCCTGGCACTCAAAGACCTTCCACCAGCAGTAAAGGGGTGTGAACTTGCCTGCACTAACTCCCACCTCCGCTACAGCCACTGCAGCAGAGTCCTCTCGCAGGGGTGCAACATGTACCCAACAGAAATTTTCCTGCCGTTACAGCCTTACCACCTCCAGCTTCACAATTATGCTGCTTTTACTTCCAAGTAGGCAAATTCTTTAATTCAAAGCTGCAACTAGAAGGGGAGTGGAGTGTTGTCTTAAGAATGGTATGCTGCCTAAGTTGAAAGGAAAGAACGGTAAGCCACCAGAGATCAGGATAGAGGGGCATTTGCTATTGAAATACACAGAATGAGATCAGTAGGTAAGTTAACAGGACTGGTAGTAAATAGGAAGGGTAAGTTAGATAGGGAGGTATAGCTAGGGAGAAGATTATATGGTGCACGATGCTCTTTCCTAAAACATATCACCGTCTCCTTCCCAACTCATTACAAAAACTGGGTTATAAGGTCAACTCTGTGCTACTTCAATACAATTTGCTTACAACCTAGCAATCTCAGAATCAATACCTGTTTCTGGCATTACACTATGCTTTCTTGAAGTCTACTGAAATCTCAAACACGGCAATTTTTTTTTTTTTTTTTTTTTACAGAAAAAGACAGCAGGATTTAAGCAAAAGTCAGATGGCATCAAATTTGGCTCAGGAGAAAGGCAGCTACCAAATCCTTCCGAGAAAAGAGAAGAGGGAAAACAAGCTTTGTCATACAAACCCCATGATTTCAGTCACAGTGGAAACAATCTTGTTTTCATTTTAGAAGTGACTAGTTTATGAAACTATAAATACGGTGAAGACTGATTCTTTTCACAGCATAACTGGAAACTGAGTATTACTGAGCACTTATAACAATTAACAAAGAACAAGAATTTATCTTCCAGAAAGTCAACGCTACAAGGTTAGCTTCAGTATAAAGATCCTGAACAGAGAAGATTTGGAAACCCTTTAAAAAAATTTAAACCCTAGCCCAGATGAATCAACACAGTTCAAAAAATGTAAAGTTGTACCCTCTATTGTGCTGCTTTCTCCAGCCTGGACTCCTGCCTCCTGAATGGTCTCCTCGTTTGCTGTAGTGCCCATCACCAACACTGTGCCTTCAGAAGTTTCTTCTAGTTTAGGAGCAATTACTTCTGCTTCTGACTCCTGTGCTTCCTTCACCTTCTTTTCTTTTCCTCTGGATACCACTTTTTGCTTTCTGTCTTCCTGAGTCACTGATGAAGATTTCAGCTGAATAGCTGCTACTTGGGTTTCAATGGCCTTTTCCTCCAAACAATCAGATTTGTGAATGACATCATTCAGGTCTTGGCTTTCAACCACGTATGGTTCTAAGACCAGCTTCCGCCGATCTGCTTCTTTTGGAGTTGATTTTATTTTGGGATCTCTTGCTTTGGATTTTGATGTTTCACGGCTGACTGATGTTTTAGAAAATGCAGCCTGCTTGATAGGAGACACATCAGTTTCTGTTTTGCATCGCTTCTTCTTAGCTCCGTATTCTTTGGGGGATTTCTGGGAAAAGTTCTCTTTTGCTAGCATTGATGCCTTTACTGCGATGTTCTCAGAAAAGATGGAATCTCGTTTAGGAAACTCAACTTTGGTTTTAATGGCAACTTCTGAAGCATCATCATCATTTTCTTCCTCAGAATCCGAGCTAGAGTCTGAATCTGAGCTGGATGAAGACGAAGTTTCTTCCTCAACTAACTCTTTCCTCAAGCCTCTTCCTGTTGCAGGTGTAGTCAGGTTTTCCTCCTCGAGGGAAGAACCTACTCGCTGAGGAAATTCAACCACAGTTTTCCTTGACATGAACATCCTCATGTCTTCATCAGAAGGTTTTGAAGCTTCCTTGAGATCAGAACTACATATGCTCTCACCTTTGTTTGCAGATACTAGGAGAGAGCTAGAAGACAACATTTTAGGAAATTCAACTGGTGCCTTGATGGCTAGCAGCTTGGTACTCCCCTGTGGTGCCACTACATCTAGGAAACGGCATAAAGAGGATTATCATCATTATATCCAACACTGATGTTATTTATTGATCTAAGTCACACAACTTAAATTTTCTGAGGTAATCTGGTACCAAAAGCAACTTGAAAGAAGTTATTTACTAAATACACGCATTAGGAAGCAGAAAGTTTTAAGACATTTTAAGTTAAAGAATCTAGAATTCTAGTTAGGACTTAACAGTTTTTGCTGCTGCGATGCAGAAACTCATGAGATAACGCCTTTTGCTTCTTGCTTTGCCAGACTCCTCCTAAGAGCTGTTTTTCTCTGTGCTTCAATTCTGCATCACTGAAAATGGTTTATAGACACCTTCCTATCTCAGAGGAACACTAAGATAGCTTTTTAGCCAAGCTCTTCAAATATGCTGCTACAGAGATAAAATTCCATCTGTGAACAAGCCAGCAAAGCAGAAGACACAATGAACAGACATAGCAATAGCCAGCCTCTTGCAAGAGTTATCTTTAAAGCAGTAGCACAGGATGACTCCCAAGCCACAAAGTACTGGAATAAGATACCAGAGGCCATACATGACAGTATTAATTGTTCAACTGTCCATGTGACCTACCAACTGAATTGTGTCTAGCACAGTTTGACATGATTTCCCCAAGACCTTATCTCCTCCAGTCTTCACTATCTCCGCTTCTTATTTTTGGTTTGAGATCTCTTTGTAAAAAAAGTCTTAGATCTCCTAATGCTTCATGTTAGCATGCCTTTTTCTTCTCCCTTATGGATACTTTCATGAAGCTAAATTCTCCAGACAAGGAGCCAACAGTTGAAGAGAAAGCAGCAATTTTCAGGCCCTTTCAATGAGTACCAAATACCTCTTGGATGCTTGTGCCAATGATATCCTCAAGAGGCTGGCCAATAGCTAACACTGTTCTAGTTACAGAAAACAGGAGGATGAAGAGGACTGGGAGCATATTAAGAAGATATGCCACCGCTGAGATTTGCTGTAGCAAAGCCAACTCCATTATGAGTTGCACCACTTCCAACCAGCAGTGTAATTCAACAGATTTTCAGTCTACTGTGCAGCTTTATCTGCACAGTTTGGAACCCCAGATCTACTTTACGAGACCATAAACGAAAGGCGGTCTTCCCCCTTTCTAGTGTTTTACAGTTATACCTTGCATGATCCAAGGAGTTACTATAATTAGTTCTGAATAGAAGCAAGTATTTAGCAATATCCAAATAAAAACATCACAAAAGAGACAGACACACGAAATTAAAAGCAAAGTATTGAAGAAAGAAATACAGAGTTCTTACATTAAGTACAAAATTAAAAAAAATGTCAGTTTACTATATAGGTAATACTTTTGAATAATTTCAGGCACATACTTCTCTCTGCCAGAAGGAAGGTGTGTGGAGGGGAGGGAGAGCACGAAGAAGTAGAAGGATGGGCAGCTGCCTTTGAAAAAAGCCTGACTCCCTGCACAGACTGACACAGCCAAACAGGAGCCTGTAGAAACTAACACGTGAGGAAGCATTGCTCAAGGTTGAAGAGTTCCTCAAAGAAGCGTACAGGAAGGTCAAACTAACACAAGAATGCCCAAAGGGATAACAGACAACTGCAAGCTGAGCAAAAGTTGAAGAAGTATTAATATTAAAGACATGCTAAGAAATCAGTAAGGCAGGTAACATTCAACTTCACCATTAACACTAGGTGTTACTGGAAAAATACTTTAAACAGTAATATTTGGATATATGAAAAAGATACATGCTTTGGCTTTTAATCATAAAGACTAATACAGCTGTCACAGGCACTTTAATTAGGGTACTTCAAACTTTGTACTACCTGATCTGTACTTGCATCGCTTTGCCAAAAGAATAATACATCCAAATCAGTAACAAGAATATTATTCCCAGATGCATTCTTGTACTTGGTACTTGATGCTTGCAACATCAGTACCATTATCGGAAGGTGTTCACACTCAGAAAGCTGGCACGCAGAAATTACAGATCTATTCCCCATCATTGACTTCCTAAGTAAAAGTGACCATTTTATCAAAGCAAATTTGCCCACCCTGTTCTAGCCAGAATCTGAAAAAGGCAGTTGCATCCTATATACCTTAACTAACCATAACAATTTGCAGGGGAAGCAGCTGGCTGAAAGAGGTGGCCTAAAAGGTCTCCTGACATCTTCTGTAATCAGAACTGCAGATCAATGAATCTAGAAACTGATGCTAAAGTATATCTCAAATCCGCTTAAAATAATGCAAAAAAAAAAAAAAATTGTAATAAGTGAATAGTTGTGCAATCAAGCTTATAGCCACCTATGCAGCAAAGGCTTTCTTAATGGAACAACCAAGCTATTATTTGCCTTGGCATTTAAGAAGCTAACATTAGAAGCCAGAAGTCTGCATTCAACTACTCTTTCAGTGATCTTTTCAACAGCTGTCAACAGGTCTGATCACTCCTACATATGGTCCCATGGAGCTTTGCTGCTTAAGCATCTGGATCTCTAATTTGGGATGGGAACCCTACTCATTGAATCAGTGAACCTCTACTTACAAAGAGCATTTTTGCACAAGATATCCCTCTTTGAAATTTGTATTCATGTTTTGACTTTGTTCAGGGACAGAGGGGTTCAAATGCTTCTGAATGTCAAACGTACTATGGCAACCAAACCCGAGTCCATGTATTGCCTTGCTTGTAAACCTACGGGGCAAGAAGCATTATAACTAAATTTAACACAACAGGGCTGTGGTAGTTTTCTGCAGCTTCTCGCCACTGTTGCCTGGAACAGACATTAGGATCTTGCGAGCCTCTCTTGCTTTTTATAAAATTGAATGCTTTTTGACCCTCACAATCCAAACATTTCAAAAGACAAAGGGGAACATCTGAAGTTCAAAACCAGATTTTGCACCTCATTAAAGAAGTATCTTGCTACACTCATTTCCATCAAATTTCAGGCAACTTCCAAAGCTGCTTTATATTAAGATGAATGCAACAATAGCTCTCCTTCAGTCTAGCCAAGCATCACAGCAGCTAACGCATTAAAGCGAAAGTAAACAGGAAAGAAGTGTCAAGCTCATAGCTATTTACTTATATAAATATATCCCATGCAGATCCATTCCTACCAGACCTTTAGTTTTAGTTTTCTTAATACGCGGTGCATTTGAACAGAATGACCTGGCAATGCACACTCGCAGCCCAGAAAGCTAACTGCATCCTGGGCTGCATCAAAAGCAGTGTGGCCAGCAGGTCCAGAGAGGTGATTCTGCCCCTCTGCTCTGCTCTGGTGAGACCCCACCTGGAGTACTGCGTCCAGCTCTGGAGCACTCAGCACAAGAAGGACATGGACCTGTTGGAATGGGTCCAGCGGAGGGCCACGAAGATGACGAGAGGGCTGGAGCACCTCTCCTTTAAAGACAGGCTGAGAGAGCTGGGGTTGTTCAGCCTGGAGAAGAGAAGGCTCCAGGGAGACCTTATAGCAGCCTTCCAGTACCTGAAGGGCGCCTACAGGAGAGATGGGGAGGGACTCTTTATCAGGGAGTGTAGTGATAGGATGAGGGGTAACGGTTTTAAACTGAAAGAGGGTAGATTTAGATTCGATATTGGGAAGAAACTCTTTACTGTGAGGGTGGTGGGACACTGGAACAGGTTGCCCAGAGAAGCTGTGGATGCCCCATCCCGGGAAGTGTTCAAGGCCAGGCTGGATGGGGCTTTGAGTAGCCTGGTCTGGTGGGAGGTGTCCCTGCCCAGGGCAGGGGGGATGGAACTAGATGGTCTTTAAGGTCCCTTCCAACCCGAACCACTCTACGATTTAATGACAACCAAAGGGACAAAGAAGCATCTTACTCGTTGACGGCGCTGAGGGCGTCCCGGAGCCCACCGGCCTGGTGCAAAGCGCCGCCGAGGGGGCCGCCCCTCGCAGACCCCGGGCCTCCAACCTCAACACCTGCAAAGCACCGTAGAAAACAAATGAAGGAAGAGTGACAACAACGACCCTCCCCGGCAGAAGCCACGGAAAAGCCGGGACAACCCCCCTACCTTCGATGGCCCGGCACGGCTGCGCATGCGCACCTCCCATCCCCCGGGCCCGTTGCACCGGGTCCGTGGCGGGGGGACGGGGGACGTGCCCGTCCCGGTACAAGCCACCGAGAGGAGCCGAGCTCCTCCTCGCCCCCGGCGCCCACGCCGTCCCTTACCTTGCGGGTGGCTGCCCGGCCGCAGCCCAGGAGCGAGGGCGCCGCCATCTTGTCCTGGGCCCAGACGCTGCTGCCCTTCCTTCCTGGTGGGCGAGGCCTAAGCGACGAGGCCCGCCCCCGCCCGGCACGGCATTACGTCATTTCTTCGTGTGGTGACGTCTGTTGTCTGCGCCCGCTGTGGCGCGCACGTGGCGGTGTTGATGCATGGAGGGTGGCGGCGGCGGCGGCGGCGGCGGGGGGCGCAGCCCCGGTCACTGTCCGACCTTGGCGCTCCGCGGGGCCCTGATGGCCGTCGGCGGTGGAGGCCGGCTCCTGGCGGCGCGGTACAGGGAGGCCGGGTTAGTTCCGGGGTGGGGTGGGCCGCGGGGCGTGGTGGTGGTGGTGGTGGTTGTGGTGGTCGTGGTGGTCGTCGTCGTGGTGGTTGTGGTGGTCGTGGTGGAGGAGGAGGTGGAGGTGGTCGTGGTGGAGGAGGTCGTGGAGGTGGAGATGAAGGAGGTTAAAGTTAGTTAAACATGTCCCTGCTCCCTGCAGGGGGGTTGGACTAGATGACTTTTAAAGGCCTCTCCCAACCCAACACGTTCTATGATTCTTATGAGGTGGATGTGGAGGAGGCCGCGGGGCTTTAGGCCTCCCCGGTGTGCGTGTTCTGTTACTTGAAACATCGCTTTAAAGCTTTTCAGCCTTAGCGGTTTTCTGGCACGATGATGGATGTCACTGGTGTGTGAACAACAGGGTAGATGCTAGTGACAAATGTGTTAAGCAGCCCCTTATATACACACGTATGTAAGTGTATGTTGTCTTATGTTGAGCTACATCCCGATATAGAAGGACCCATCAAAGAGTATACTCTTGCAGATTAGTACTCTACCGTCTCCTGTTTAATTTTGCTTTCTCAATTCTATCCCATAAATCACATGTATTTTGATTTATTGTAACCCAGGACAGGGACTAAGAGCCTGCCTTAAGCTCTATGCAGTATCAGCAACTCATATTAAATGGCAAATCTGCGCCTGTTCCTGAAAGTGCCTGACAGAACATACAAAGATCTGAAACCTTTACCTTTGCTGGGGCCGGCAGTGATGATCTGTTTTATAACTGCAGAACTTCTGCTTACATATTCTTCACAACTTTCCAATGGGACCGGAGAAGAGAGTGGGGAGTCACAAATATACGTTAATCTAGATGAATATGGGACACTGTTAGCACTATGGAATGATGACACCAGAGAAAAGAGTTAACGTTACAAATATGCTAACCATTAAATATGAGAATTACTTTGCCAACNACGTCCTTTCTTCGTGTGGTGACGTCTGTTGTCTGCGCCCGCTGTGGCGCGCACGTGGCGGTGTTGATGCATGGAGGGTGGCGGCGGCGGCGGCGGGGGGCGCAGCCCCGGTCACTGTCCGACCTTGGCGCTCCGCGGGGCCCTGATGGCCGTCGGCGGTGGAGGCCGGCTCCTGGCGGCGCGGTACAGGGAGGCCGGGTTAGTTCCGGGGTGGGGTGGGCCGCGGGGCGTGGTGGTGGTGGTGGTGGTTGTGGTGGTCGTGGTGGTCGTCGTCGTGGTGGTTGTGGTGGTCGTGGTGGAGGAGGAGGTGGAGGTGGTCGTGGTGGAGGAGGTCGTGGAGGTGGAGATGAAGGAGGTTAAAGTTAGTTAAACATGTCCCTGCTCCCTGCAGGGGGGTTGGACTAGATGACTTTTAAAGGCCTCTCCCAACCCAACACGTTCTATGATTCTTATGAGGTGGATGTGGAGGAGGCCGCGGGGCTTTAGGCCTCCCCGGTGTGCGTGTTCTGTTACTTGAAACATCGCTTTAAAGCTTTTCAGCCTTAGCGGTTTTCTGGCACGATGATGGATGTCACTGGTGTGTGAACAACAGGGTAGATGCTAGTGACAAATGTGTTAAGCAGCCCCTTATATACACACGTATGTAAGTGTATGTTGTCTTATGTTGAGCTACATCCCGATATAGAAGGACCCATCAAAGAGTATACTCTTGCAGATTAGTACTCTACCGTCTCCTGTTTAATTTTGCTTTCTCAATTCTATCCCATAAATCACATGTATTTTGATTTATTGTAACCCAGGACAGGGACTAAGAGCCTGCCTTAAGCTCTATGCAGTATCAG
This sequence comes from Rynchops niger, assembly GCA_013400035.1. Lineage (NCBI taxonomy): Eukaryota > Metazoa > Chordata > Aves > Charadriiformes > Laridae > Rynchops > Rynchops niger. Next base: position 1,161,565 of record VXBH01005714.1, read on the forward strand.
CAACTCATATTAAATGGCAAATCTGCGCCTGTTCCTGAAAGTGCCTGACAGAACATACAAAGATCTGAAACCTTTACCTTTGTTGGGGCAGGCAGTGATGATCTGTTTTATAACTGCAGAACTTCTGCTTACATATTCTTCACAACTTTCCAATGGGACCGGAGAAGAGAGTGGGGAGTCACAAATATACGTTAATCTAGATGAATATGGGACACTGTTAGCACTATGGAATGATGACACCAGAGAAAAGAGTTAACGTTACAAATATGCTAACCATTAAATATGAGAATTACTTTGCCAACAGGTGATGATTTGTTCTTTTGGTATATGTGCAGAATCCAAGGTTTTAAACTTCTACATCTGTAGCACTTTGAGAGCCCGTTTACTGGGGGTGTTTCTCAAGATGGGGGTCAGTTGCACAAATAACTGCAAAATAATGTCGTGTTAAAAAGATTTAATGCTCTCTATGGTTAAGTTCATGGCTGTTCTAGCGTTTTTAGTCTGTTTTTCTTTTGCAGTGATGATAGTCTCTTCACGTACAATTGCATCAATGCGGAGAAGACGTTAGGAAATAACAGGTGAGAAAATCTGCTTAGGCAATCTGCTGTTTTCCTAGAGGGTGCATCTCCTCCTGAGGTTGTGTGGTAGTGAAGATAATAAAAGAAGGTCATGGGATGACTCCTTGATCAGGTGATGGCTAGGTTGTTTTTGCTAACCCTGATGGATATATATGTATGTATGTTTTTGTTTTTTTTTTTTTTTGTTTTTTTTCTGCTTCATCCTAGAAGGGAAGACTGTACACCTTTTTGGTTTTTTTTAGAGAAGCACCAGTAGTATAATCAATGATTCTGCATGACTCTTCTCGGTCAAGACATTTATGGGAAAATGATGTATTTTTTATGAGCCTATCTAAGACAGAAAAAACCACAAAGTAGTACATAACTCCTCCTTTGGGTCTGTTCTCCAAGTCATGAGATTTTAAAAACTGAAAAAGTCTTTATTAGTCTAAATTCAAACTGTGGACGTAGTTTTACCCATAGCCAATTTTACTGTTTTCCCCTAAATTTGTGTCAAGATCTGGTAGCACAAACCTTAGCATGTCTTTTGAAGCAAGTAATGATACAGGCTTAGACCTTATGTCAGTTTCCTTTTTCTTTGCTTTTTTCTTTGCATTAATGTTCAAATTGGCTCAACATTTTTAAGCACAAATAAAACTTTTAGCTTTGTACTTTGTTTTTCATGCTCCTTCTTGGTGGTGTGAGAACAGCCTTCTCTTCTTAAGGATTTCAGTAACTCTCATGTTGTGAACTGTTGTTCCCCTTCTCTCTTTTAGACAGGATGAAAACCCAACAGATAAAGGAAGTGATGACATCCTGGCTTTTGCCTTTTCCCCGTCAGGAGATTATTTTGCCTTGACAGATGACAGCAAACGTCTGATTCTATTCCATACAAAGCCTTCCTGGGAATGTGTTAGCGTTAGGTAAGGAAGCAGGATGTTGCATGTCACTTTGTTATGGAGTTAAGGCTGATTAAATTAAAGTTATAAGATAGTAGTACTTAGGATGTTGACATTTGTTATCACTAAGCTTACCCCCTCCCCCCCCCCGTGTACTGGCTCAAACAATTTTACAGTTCTTGTGAATTCAAAGAAGATATTTGTCAAGAAAAGATGCATGGTATGCCCCACATCAAGAATGGGAGTGCAGATGTTTATATCATTGACCAAGGAAAGGGTAATCTCTTTTTTTTTTTTTTTTTTTTTTAACTCCAGAAGATAGTATTTGCATCTTTAAGAACTGAAACTTTACCTACTCCTAGTGAATGCTAAGGTTGGGCCTGTAGGAGCAATACTGAGCAATTTAGTGAGTGCACTGTCTGATTCTCTTGATTTGGAGGAGAAGATGTTTTGGGGAGTTTATGAACACTTCTAAAAGCATATCTTTAGACATGATGCCTACTGTTAACCTTCTGTAGTACGATCCTCTTGAGAAAAGAGTCTGTAACTGTCCACCAGAGGTCCTCCAGTTACAAGTTTTCTGCCGCTGCTGCTTGTGACAATTGTCTGTAGAAAAAAAAGGACCATAAAAGACTTCCTGAGAAGGTACCTCTGTGTGTGATGTCTCTGCTTCTGGTGATCTCTGACACATGTGAGGCCCTGGTTGCAAACCAAAATGGTGTCTCTGTCAGATTGGCTGTGTGCGTAGGGTACATGATGGACCTTTTGGGGGTTTAACCAATGTTGTAGTGAGTAAATAATCACCCCCAAACCCACAGAAATGTCAAATTCCATTCATTCTGCAGTCTGTCTTCCTTGCTGCCCTGCCCTGTATGTCTTGCCCATAATACAGCATTGGATAATTGTTTGATATTTCAGTTTTCTGCAAAAACATCAACTAGGACCATGGCTGGATTTTTTGGGAACATCACTACTTCCTATTAGGAAATCAAGAACACAGGCAAAAGAATGCCAAAGTTGAGCTATATAACTCGCGCTGGTGTTTTGTGGCAAGCTGTATAGCAATTTTCAGGCGATGCTACCTTTTGTAGTCAGCTGTTTTCAGGCAAGGGGAACTTTTGAATCTTTGTATTTAAGATCAAAGGCAATACAGTGAGCTTGGAGCAAGGCTTTTCCTTGTTGTCAAGGTAACCTAATTTGCAACTGTGCTGCCTGAGCCCGCAATGTGCTAGTAGGCATCCTTGTCTTATATGTTTTGCCATTGTTACGGTATTCCTTTAAGCAGTCACTAAAAAGTATTAGAATTTCTGTCTTCCTACCTGAAGTACTGTATATTGTTCTTTTGCCTCCAGACAGTCACTGAATTTCAGAGCAGGTGAATAGAAATGTCCATCACCCATGATCTCCAGTGTCCACAATCCTGTGTTAACACATAGGACATAGAGAGGTTTGGAGAAGAGTTGTTAGGAAAAGAAAGAATAACAGTAATAACAATAGCTGTTAAGTTGCAGAAGCATACTCCGGACTAAGTGATTAAACCTTTTTTTAAAACTTTTTTTCTGACATCTGTGGTCCTTACATTTACCTGAAAAGTTGTAAGAAATTCATTACCTGCTACACTGGCAGCTGGAACTATGGGATACTGGCAGATGATGAGGAAAAGTCAGAGTTCAAGTTCAGGTCTTTGGCTGGACAAGGTACCCTGAGACTCTCTGACTCTGGCTGTGAGGACAAAGAGTTCTTGAGGCTCACAAGGGAGGACTTCCTTTTATAGTACAAAGTGTCAACTGGAGAAACAGTTTCAATGTAGTTTTTAGATGTGTTGCTGCAAAGGACTTTTACTAGGAGACCTCCTGCTTTAGTCTTTAGTATTTATTTAACTTGTATTTTTATTACGGAGAGTGCAAGAAACTCTGCTGTCTTTCTGGTGGGCTGCCTAGGCAAAATGCTCAGTTGAGAAAGTACATAAGCAAAATGCAGGCACACAGCTTTAATAATCTCTCCTTTTTTTCTCACACCTCTCCAGGTGTTTGCTATTACATAGTTTAATCATTTAAAGTGCTATTTTGTTCCCTTAATGTTATTCTTGTTGCTGCCATTTCAAGAATGTGGCATCTGAGAACTTTTCATTCAGTCCCTCAGTTTGTTATACTGGGTCTGAATCCAGACGTGCTGACGCTGCCATCCGGTGCTGTTCAAACTATGCAGTTTTTCTTTCAGGTCCGTGAAAAGGAGATGTACTTCCCTGATTATTACAGCTGCAGATGATAAGATTTTGATTGCAGACAAGTCTGGTGATGTCTATTCTTACTCAATAACAGAACCCCAAGCAGAAGGAAAACTTGAGCTGGGTCACTTATCTTTGCTATTGGATGTGGTAAGTATGTGCCTCTGTGTACAAACCTGCATTCCTTCTTGTGTTTGGGTCTTTCACTGTTGCTCTTGTCTGAGATCTGAGAGTTCTTTTTTATATAACTGAAGTACGCGGTCTGGATTTCTTCCTCTGAGTTTGCATTTGCAGAGTTTGGTAAGGAAACAAGCTTACCAAAGGGTTATTTGTTCTGGGAGTGTGAGTGTTCAAAAAGTCTTCATGTTACAGTCACAGAAGACTTGATGGAATGTATATGGGAATTCACCCAGTCTGTCATGTCAGTTGAGCTCTTCAATGTGATAAGTTTCTTTATTTTTAAGATGCAGTGGGACTTCTGTCTGTAGCTTCGGAGCTCAGTGGCTTTCACTGGACCTGGTAGTCCGTGTTGCTTGTCTTAGTAAGTGAGAAAGTTACAGTCATAAAGATTTATGCTTCCATTGTCAGTGGAAAAGCGTGGCTTAATGTTTGCGCCTGCTACTCTGAGTCAGGAGAAAGAGATATTTTACTGCTTATTTGTGGGTTTTTTTTTTTTTTCTCATGGCTAGGAAGAATTATATAAAACCAAACATTGAACTACTGGGCACTAAAACTGTCCCTTTACCAACAGGCACTGAGTCCTGATGACCAGTATATCCTAACTGCAGACAGAGATGAGAAGATCAGAGTCAGCTTGGCAAAGGCTCCTTATTATATTGTGTCCTACTGTCTGGGACACAAAGAGTAAGTTTGTTGTGCGCAAAAAGTTATTGTATGCGGCTCTTCGCTGTGCCTGAACGGATGAAATGATTGTCTCCCCAAATCACATTAAACAACAGCTAGGTCTATGTTAGAATCATAAAATGGTTTGGGTTGGAATGGACCTTTAAAGATCATCTAGTCCAACCCCCCTGATGGACAGGGACATCGCCAACTAGATCAGGTTGCTCAGAGCCCCATCCAACCTGACCTTGAATGTTTCCAGGGATGGGGCATCTACCACCTCTCTGGGCAACCAGTTCCAGTGTTTCACCATCCATGTGATAAAAAAATTACTTATGTCTAGTCTGAATCTACCCTTTTAGTTTAAAACCGTTACCCCATGTCCTGTCACAACAGGCCTTATTAAAAAGTCTGTCCCTACCTTTCTTGTAAGTCCCCTTTCAGCACTGAAAGGCAGCAATAAGGTCTCTCTGGAGCCTTCTCTTCTCCAGGCTGAACAACCCCAACTCTCTCAGCCTGTCCTCATAGGAGAGGTATTCCAGCCCTCTGATCATTTTTATGGTCCTCTTTTTGCCCCCTTTCCAGCAGGTCCATGTCTTTCCTGTGCTGAGGGGCCCAGATGGGGTCTCACCAGAGTGGAGTAGAGGGACAGAATCACCTCCCTCAACCTGCTGCCCACAAGAGACTCCAGAGCCTGGAGATTGTTAGTCTTGAGGTGGAAAGTCTTATGAAGTCTTTGTGGCTTGAATAGATGCTAATCTAATAGCATCTCAATGCTGAGCTCAGACTTGGAGGTTCTGTGGTAATACAAAAAAGCCATCTGTATCAGTAGAAAGGGTAGAGCACTCTTTCTGTCTGGACATTAGACCGCAGTGAGCTGGAAGCTGCAAAATGATTCCATAAAATAGATTCAAGAAATCACACTTCTTAATGTAGTTACTTGGTCTTTCTAGTAGATGTTTTTCTTGAGATTGGTTCAATTGCTATGAGCAAGAACACTTAAGAAAGGAAGAGGATTTGTGGAAGGTGGGTCATAGGGGATATCCCTGTGGAAAGAGGATGTTCTCCTGTGTTACTAAGTAACTAACACACACAGTAACTAAGTCTAGTAAAATGCATGGTTCACTCTGCATAAAAACACTAAGTATGATTTTTCCCTTCCCGTCATTTCCCTTCTCCTCCATCCTAAAGGTCCTTCTAATTACAGTGATCTGAAGAGTGGAAGGTGGCAAAGCAACCTGCTGGCTGTACTGATGCGATTCAGATGCACTCTGATTTGCAAGGAGATGGGTAGTTCTTTTGGTATAGGACTAGGGCTTGTCTTCTAGCCAGTTCATCAGGACTTCCTTTTCAGCCTACGGGGGGGACTGTACTTTCCCTTTTTTTCTCATTAGTCCTTTCCCATTCAGAAGACACAAAAGGCAAATAGACTTTTAAAAGACTTTTCCTCTACATTTTGCTGCTTAAAATGAGTCAGTTGTGGTATTTTCAAAGTCTCTTGACTTTTGCCTTCCCCCTCTATGTGGTTTTGTAGTCTTTTGGAGGCTTTTGTTGTCAATTGTTATGGTTTTTGAGTAGGGTAGGGGGGTTGTGCAAATTTTTGAGTGGCCACTGCGATGTTTTGAAGTCCACAATGACAAGGTAGCAGGGAAGACATGACCCTGCATAGGGCAGAGAATGCGCCTAGTTCTGCTTGTCTGGCTGGTGAGTTACCTGGGGATAACATCACCATTCCGGGCCCATCCTTCCATAAGGTGATGCAACATGGTGCAGCCAGCTCACCGTATCAGAAACAAGTGGTAAAGAAAGATGGCGTGGAACTTGAGATATGGGTAGCAACCTATCTAAACTTACCCACCAAGATGTTTTAATAGAGCATTTAGGACACAGATTAATTTGGAGTGTCAGTCTGATTTTTAATAACATCATTTGGTAGTCTAACCTGCGTAGAATTGGCATAGTATAAAAGCAAGAGACTACTGATATGAAAGATCTAAGTAGTCTTTGATCAGGTCAGTTTCTATAGTGTGTTTACGGAGCCATGCCTGATGTTTCCACCTCCTGTGTACACAGTTGTACTTTCTAATGAACAGAACTCGATGGTCAGAAAGACATTTATAAATGGGGGCTATTGTGTCTGCACAAAGAGTTCATTAATGGCCGCAGAGTGGAAAGGCACGTAAATGGATTGAAATATATTTTAAAAATTCAATACTTAAATTATGAATGAATAAGCAAAGGATTACATAAAGCAGCTATTATTGTCTTGTTTCACGCTCCTGGATTTTCTTCTTTCAATGGGGTACATGGTGATTCTTGCTGGATCTGTTACACCTTGATGCACCCATTATTACTGCTTTGTCATGAAAGACTGTATTACAGTGACCAGATTTCTTCCTTCTATAATTTTTTCTCTTTCTTTTTTAAATGGCCTTAAAATTATGCTTGTTTCCAAAAGCAAGACTGTACCACTCAGGTAATGTTCTGCTTAGGTCACTACATTTTAAGTTGCTGAACTCTCGGATAATAACAAACTGCAGAAGCTCAGGTCCTCATTACTCATCAAAGAGAAGTCATGGCAGACATAGCAATATTACATACTTCTGAAAAACAAGGTGTCTGGATGAATGTAGATACTGGAGGTAAATTGTTTTAAAATTTTGTAAGGATTGTTTTTGAGTTATCTCCAACTAGGATGGGAGAGATGTGGTACTCTGAAAGCCGAGTCATCACTGTTGTGTTTTAAAAGCATTTGGTGGTTCATGTTTTTAATGTGCATCGTGAATTGAGAAAGGGGAACATGGTACCCAAGTAAACCTATCTCCATTGGATGGTGCCAGACTCTTTTCAATGGTTCCCAGTGACAGGACGAGGGGCAATGGGCACAAGTTGGAACACAGGAAGTTCCATTCAAATACACGGAAGAACTTCTTTACGGTGAGGGTGACAGAGCACTGGAACAGGCTGCCCAGGGAGGTTGTGGAGTCCCCTTCTCTGGAGATTTTCAAGACCCGCCTGGATGCATTCCTGAGTGATGTGCTCTAGGCAATCCTGCTTTAGCAGGGGAGTTGGGCTAGATGATCTCTAGAGGTCCCTTCCAACTCTGAGGGTTCTGTGATTGCCATTTTTTAGTCTCAATGGCAGTGTTCTCAGTCAGGAGGAAGTCAGTAGAACTCCTTGAGTGCAGGTGAGGAAATAATTTTTCTTTTAAGTAGATGGTCAGTAGTTTGTGAAGTATATGTACTATATTAAGTACTGCAGACTTTTTTCGTCTTAACTGTCTTGATGTGGAGAATCTGTTTAGTAGTCAGTTATGATATTCTCTTTCAAATTGGTGTGTTTTCGTATGTGTTTAAAGACCTGTGTCATGCAAGAGAGTTCAACTTTTGACTCCTTTCCCTTTAGGTTTGTAAGCAAAATACTTGTAATACCCAACTATCCTGATCTGCTGTTGTCAGCTTCTGGGGTATGTATTGCAATTTCTTCAAAAAAGTATTTTTCTTGAAAATTTAGGCTTTAAAACCATTGTTTGCTTGTGTTCCCCCAAGCTCCTTGGGATACTTGGAATAATCTCTCGTGGTTTCCAGCATGCCCTCTCTCTCCCTCCCTCCCTTTCTCAGCTTTCTGTTCAGTGTTCAGCCATTCTATTGCTACATCATATAAGCGCCACTTGCTGTGTTTACAGCAAGGCTAGCTTCTTATTAAGGTCTCTGGGATGGAGCAATCACAAAGTCCTCTATTTCTTCATCATTAACTCTTGCTTTGCAGCACAGACAAACTTTAATCATTGGATTATTTAAACAACTTTGAAGCAAATGGATATTATGCCAGCTTGTCATGATAATGAGCGTCTTGAGAATTAATGGCCTTAGATTCACAGATTTTTAATTTTTTTAGAGCTCTTAAGATAAGAAAACTGTTCCCTCTTCACCCTTCCACTTGTTTTCACCTGTGAGACTTGTTCTGAAGTATGTGTCTCTATGTCCTCATAGTTTTATGTTGAGTGCATGTTGCGTAGAGTTTGCAGTGCAGTGCTACATGGTGCTTGGATGAGGACTGAAGAAGTGAGTGTTCCCTCCTTTTTTCCTCTCCTCAGCCCTTTCCTTAAATTGATGGGATCTTGCTATCTGGACTCATACAGAGTGGGTAAATGGAGTTGGTCTAAAGGAAGGGAAACAATATTCTTTGTTTCCCAGACTAACAAAACTGCATAGAAAACAAATAATGATTTCTGTGAAGATGCAAAGGTCACATTAATTCTTAGTATTTGGTTTCAGCTGCTGCTTTTGCTTCCCTGTAGCTCTCATCTCTTGTTCCTCTAATTCTTTAAGCAACTCTAATGTTAGTGCTGTGTGCGGCTGTATTTCATTCTTAGCAAATGCTCTTTGATGACTCTCTTTTTCCAGAGAGGTGTTTAGCTTCTCTCCAGGAGGTTACTAAATCAAATGAGAATTTCGGTGATAACAAGAGCAGGGCCAGGGAAGGGCAACATAAAAGAAGAGCCATTACAATGCTGAGCGCGTGTTTTATCGTGCTATTTGAGACAGACTTGAAATGCAGTCCTCCAGCTACCCAATTTCCACTTCAAAAGGAGAATTAAAGTTAGCATGATTGAATAATTTAGAATCGAGGTAAAAAATTATGTTAATTAAAAAGCTTTATCTGCAATCGGAGGTCTTAACTAAGTGACTATTTAGCAGCTTCTGTGGGGAGGCTCTTCAGGGAAAAGGGATTTAGCTGAAGGCCTCTCTTTGCTTGAGGTGCTGTTAGTAATCGACTTGCGTCCACTTCTATCTGTCCAGGACTCGACTCTGAGACTTTGGGAGTACAAAAGCGGGGAAGAAGTGTACTGCTGTCATCTAAGTACCATCTGTGGGCCTGAGACAACCAAAGCTGACCAGGTATGCCCGTGTGTGTTAGTGCTTTTGCTATCCTCCTGATCCCTATGACGCCCTAACACGTTTGTTCATTTTCTTAGGAGTGCCTTCCTTCTTTCAGTGGGTTTAGAAGTTATGTGAGACTTAGAAACTGTTATAAAAGCCTGAGATTTTGCGGAAGAAGGTCTCTTAGACAGAAAATAACCTGTAACACTGTAAAGTTCTAAAAATTCACCCATTTTTAAACTACTTAAATTTCACCTTTAACACTTGAAATTTGATCTGAGCAGAAAGAAGCTTTGTAACGTTTGTAACCATTCACCTGCACTAGTACTGCCCTGTGGAGTTAAAACACTGGGCTTGTTTCTTGGGGTTGTTCTGAAGCTACGCAGTGGCCAAAATGAAGATGTCCAAGTCCCATATGAAAACTGAATACACCAGGAGGTCTCCTTATCCTGCAGCCTCTACATGACTGTGTGATACCTTCACGTTTTGGGGTGCTACTGTGATTTGGGTGCTAATCTGATGTGAGCAGTGGTTCTGGTAGTACTTGATCTCTAGTTCTGTTCTTTTCTTGTCACATGAATTGCCATACGACATATTAGCAGTGAAACAGCACTTGTCCTTGTCCCTGCTGTGTACATCACATTAAGCCAGCTGCTAATCTGTTGAGTCATTTAGGAGTTATTCATCTTACCACCCGTGCTGCTGGGTGTGTATTTCATGTGAATCTCTAAAAATATTTCTTTCTCTAAAGACCACAGCTGTCTCCCAGTTGTTTCGTGAGTGAGAAGCCTGTAGCCATGCATGGCTCTTAGGCAAAACCACAGTGGAATTCGTATCCAGCTTGAAATTGAATAGAAAAGTTCTGTCTTTCCTCCCTTGTGTTTTGTTGTGGTTTTGGTTAGTCAAAGTGTGTTGTGCACAGCCTCTCCCAGCAGTCAAGAGCCATTCCTGGAGATCTTTCAGAGATTCTTCACTGTTTATGTAGGTCTGGCCTGATCTTGTTAGTGGGATTCCCAGTTACTGAACTGGGAGCACAACCCATGGAAGGACTGAGCTCCTAGGGACAGACCTGACAGAGTTTGTTTCTGTGCAGAAGACATCAGCAAGTTGTTCATTATAGTAATATTGTGCAGCTTTCTGTCTGTACATAAGCCCAGCAGAGCGGCCACTTGCATTGCAGCATTCAGAGCTTTGATACTGGAAGTTTTGTTTTTTGCCTAGAGTTACTGTTAGCAGGAATGCAGGGTGATATCTATATGGACAGTTTAACCTGCTCCTGAACTTGAAAATAAAAATTTAAGCACACCTGAGTCAGAGACCTCTCATAGACATTCATGACATCTTTGGCTCATTTCGGCTTGAGTTTAGCGCTTGAAATCTTTCAAGTAGCTACTGCTGTGGTTTTTTTTTCACAAGCAAAAAATGGCTGTACCAAGCTAGGTGACAAGTCCAGGTAGCTGGCATCCTCTTGTAGTCTGTGTGCCGCAGGATTTGAGTGAGGAAGGGGCAATTAAGATTGAGGCAAATGTACAAACTTACTTTGCCACATATAGCCTGCTGGAAATAAGTTGCTCAGTGAGTTTTAAGACCAAAGTGTTTTAGCTTTGTGTTCAAAAGTAGCTAATAAGAGTGCTCTGTTGAGACAACATAGTTTGATAGCTATCGAATCCGTGTCTGCAGTAATGTTGCAAGGCGTTTCTTTTTGCGGGAAGAATGGTTTTATTTTAAAATACTTTGCCTTCTAGCTTTATTGGATCATTAAGGACTAGTAAGCAACTGTCTGTGAATTGGGGAATCATATTATTAATTTTAAAAATGCTACTTGTTGCTTAGACTGGCTTAGCATTTTGTAAGATAGCTTGCGTGTAAATTAACAGTGCTTGATCTCAAACTGAATCCTAACTCCATTGCTTACAAAAAATGTATCAAAAATAATACTGAACTGTATAATAAGCCTTGCAAGTAGCACTGGTTAAACTAACAAATGTTAGAGGAAAAAAACTTGTTGCTGCAAGCAAGAACTAAATTTAAAATAAAATTTAAAAAAAAAAAGGCAAAAAGCTCCAACTCTTACAATGCTTTTGAATGTAGTTTAGTAATACTTCCCTTGCCTTCTAACACACTTGACGAAGTCCCTTCCGTAGGATACTCTGTACTGATGGAGTCTCTCAATTGAAAGCTGGGGTTCCCTTTGACTATTTGAGAAGTCTGTTTAACTTCTTTACCCCAGTGTGAATAAACAATGAGAGAATGGAAAAACCTATAAACTGAGTTAATAAATATAACATAGGAGTTAATAAACTGTATTCCTGCAGTATTTTGCAGTTCTTCTACCCATTGGCATGTTTTAGCATCTCTTAATGGTGGTTTGTGGAAGCCTCGGGGTTCCTTGAATCTGTGAAATTCTGCTTACTGCCAACTCTTACAGGCTTTATAAATTCTGTCTCTGCAAACACAAAATTAGTATGGGCTTGAGGGGTGCAGAAGACTCAGCTGACTTACAGAGTTCGTGTGTACTTGGAACAGTGATTGGGCAGTGTTCCATGGATTACAGACATATAAATAACAGATTTAAACCTTAATGCGGTATATTGCCACCTTTGTGCTGTATTGCTACACAGCTGTAAATATGTATTTCTGTCAGAACAATTACTGTCTTGCTGGCCAGCAGGACCAAAGGGGAAAGGAGACTTGTGTTTTGCTGGCATCATAGTGCTAGAAATACCAGAGATGTGCATCCAGGTGTATCAAAGATCATCTTCACAGCCTGGTGTGACATTTATAGTCTGAATTTAAGAGAACAATCTCTCATCAGCACTTTTTAGATTGTAACTAGCACACTGTCTGCAGATGACTCTGGCAACCAAAGATTAGATGAGGATATAAGTGGGTTTTGTTGTTTTTTTTTCTTTTGCATTTAATTTCATTTTTATAGTTGATAACCACTGTGAGCGCACTGAAGCTTCAAACACAACTTGAAGCACAATGATAATGGAATCATCAGTAATGGTGGGTCATGTGAACACATAAATGTGGGCTTATTTTGCTTGGCAGATGATGAATATATGTCTGTTTTTGGAATGTAGGAGTGTTTTTGAGCAGTGTAGCATTAGTTTCAGCTGATGGGTTACAGATCCTTAGTTAATTTTCCCACTAGAATGGGACTAATTCTCTAATTTCATAGTGCTGTATAAATATTTTTTTCCTGCTTTGGAGCTTTCACCTCATCTGATCCTTTTGACAGCAGAAGCTTGTTTAAAGTCCAGAACATGAATTGCACAACTCTACCCCAGTGTTTCAGTACATTAATTTTTCACGGGGTCACCTCTTCTCACAGATGACATTAAAAGTTAATTTTTAGGTGTTGGCAGACTGATAACAGTGTCATATAAATGCTGAGTAAGTTCAGAGAGTATCAAGCAAACATCTGTTTATCACAGACTGCTCTTGTAGCTCTTTAAGTTAACTCATTTCATAGGCTTGTCCTTGAACTAGATACTACTCTGGGTTTTGCATTCACTTTGCTGATTGTTAGCTTACCCACACATGGAAAGGAAAGAGCTTGCAAAGAAGATGCATTTTCTTGTCTCTGTCCAGCTGTGAGTAATGCTTGGTTCAAATCAAAAGAAGCCACCTCCTCCCTCCCCCAGTCAGGGTGGGGGAGAGCTGCTGCATACTTCAGGTTGCCAGAACCCTTTGTCTCTCTGACAAAGCACTCAGCTGTAGGTGGGCACTTCCCATTGCTGCACTTGCCCTGCATGTTTGTCGTGAGACAGGCAGAGCTTTGTTATTAGAAATAAATATTGCAGGTTCTGTGGGTTTTTTAGTGTATATCTATCTATCTGTCTATATCTATGTTGGCTTGTTCCCTTAAATGTCTAAAGAACCCACTGGTAGTTTACAATAGGAGCTGTCATTTCTACTCTAAAGCTGTAGTGTAAAATGGCTCCATACTGCAATAACTGCATTTGAATGTATTAGCCACAGAGAACCCTTCTGATTGAGCCCACTCGTCCTACCCGGTATGTGGAACCGTAAGCATTTTTTTATGTCCGTCTTAAACAGGGGTCCTGGGTCCCAGCGCTAAATATAGACTGACAGCTTAGTATTTCTGCAGAGTAGCAAGAGATTAGTCCCATCTGTTCCCAAGAGCTCTGAAACATATCATCCTTTTGATAGTGTTTTTTATGAAGTGCTCCTCTTCCATCCAGGCAGGCAATCGAGTATGTGAGTGAAAAGTGTGTGCAGGCTGGTGTTATTGCTTCCCCTCCATGAGATTGTATCACACAATGGATTTTGTTTCTTTTCTCATGTGCTGGAGATGCACTGCATAACCCTGTTTTTCAGCTATATTTATACCATTAATTAAATTTCTTTCCTGCAGTTGGTTTATCTTCCAGTAGTTGCATCATGTATTGTTGACAAAATAGTTAGCTTCTAGTATTAAACTTGCTGACTTGAATGATTGGAAACTGTACAGCTTGCTTTGCTTTCCTACATTGATTGCAAAATTCTGAAACAAGCAGCCTGACAATGGTAGCACAAAGGGTAAAATTCCGTGGTTACTCCCAAATTCAGCTTAACCTGGTGAACCAGAGGTTCTGTCTAGTGAGCAGTGGTGTTAGGGGAAGAGGTGAAGGCTGGAAAGGGGGTAATAGGAAAGAGGAATTGAGGATGCATCTGAATTCTGCCAGCAGTGTCAAGAAGATGTGTTTTCCCTGAGAGAACTCACTTCTCTAGTAGGAAGCTTTTATTAATCAGAAGTGCTGATGTTGTCACTCCTTATAAAATCTACTCGAGAACCAGCCTTTTGCCTATGCAGTTTTGTCTTTCACATTATATAACAGATACTTTTGAAAAAGCACCCCCGGGCTGCATCTTGTAGTTTCTCTGCTCCTCCCAAGTTCTTACTTCCCACTCAGGGAGCCTCAGTTGTTACATATTTCAAGTGGTATGGTTTGTGCAGCAAAGGTATTTCTCTGATTGTCTCCTAGAAAAAACTATGTATCTTCTAAATTAGGATTGGGGTTTTTGTTTTGTTGGGTGTGGGATTTTTTTTTCTGGTTTGCAGGTTTTTTGTTGTCTTGTGGGTTTTTTTTTTTTTAAATGAGGAAAGTGGCCTCAGGCAGTCTTGCCTTGTTCTTCAGAATGTGTTTTTGGTTGTATGGTGTGGATTCACCCAGACACAGGTTGAAAACAGAGACAATGCAGCAAGGATATTAGCTATTCATCACTCTCTTCTTTTTTTTTTTTTTTTTTTTTTTTTAAAACCCAAAAAAAAAAGCAGCTAATGGCTTGTGTTTATAATCTCTCAACTGCCAGCGTTGAGCAGGCTTCCTGCTGATGTTTTTGCCATTAGTATTGCAGGAGACAATGTTTGTGGTGTATTTTCCTCTATCTGTTAGTTTGTCTGCTAAGAGTAGTTCACTAAAACCTTTACCTTTGATCTCTGTTTGGGTGACTATGAAGGGAGAAGTGTGGAAAACTTCATAAAACAGCAAACGCTGCTACAATTAAGTAAACGGTACAACTACTGTAAATTAAGACATCTGCTAAATTTTATAGGCTAAGATAGGAAATGGAATTTTTCTGCCCATAAATGGTCTCAACTTACAATGATGTTTCTTTTTCTTTTCCTAATAGAAATACCCTGTGTCAAGAATAACCTACTGCTGTGAAGGTAGTTATGTTGCCATTCTATGTGACCGGTAAGAATAAACGGAATAATGGCTAAAATCATCACAGCTCCTGCACAGGCAAGAGCAGTTTTCCCTGTTGGCTGTCTGACCTTTCCCCTAGCCTCAAGTACTTGGTAGTGTGGATCTCCGAGCATCCCAGGCATGCCTGTGGCCTCTCAGGGAGCCTCTGAGTCCTTTTTGTACTTGGTCTGAGTGTGAGCGTTACCCAGCTTAGTTAAATTTTGCAGACTTTGTGATGCCTTTCCCTCACAGGAGGAAATGCAAGGCTAGGATGAACAAGAGCCCTTCTCGGTGCTGAGGATGTCTCCCTAAATCACTGTGCCTGACCCGTGTGTTTTGGGTGTCACTTTGTTCAGGGTGCTGCGGCGATGGAGCGGCCAAACTTCTGTTGCCATACTCTGCTCCTGTAAATGTGTTTGGCCATTCTGTTTAAAACCACAGCATTGCTTCAGTTTAAAAACATGGAGAGGCTATGTTGACTTTTGGGTTCAAATGTATGTGTTTGCCTAAGGACAGAGCGCTGAGGAGCTGAAGGGCCCAAGCCCTGAGGAACCTTACAAATCCAACTGGCGGAAAATATGTTGCAGGAATGGACAAGTCCTCTTCCCCTCTCTTTCCACAGCACACCTTAAGCCTGACAAAGAAGCTGTTCTTCTTGACAAAAGCTTGCCAACAGGAAAGGGAGAGATTGCCAGAGCTGCCTGTACAGTAAAATCGGCAATCTGTCCCCTTGGTGAACTTGCTCTTTGCCAGAGCGAGGAGTGGTAGCTGCTTCCCGTCACACTTTCCCGTCATCCAAACTTGCCGTGGCAGGGGAAGCCATTTCAGCTGAGGGCTGTGCCCACGTCACTTAGCCCAGGGGCCACACTGTGCTCTGCATCAGGCTTTTATATCCAACTCCACAGCCCAGCATTTCAGTGCTGCCCTGTGGACTTGGTAGGCTACTCAGCAGGGAGCCAAGGTGTCCCGCCTGGCACGCTGGGGACCTGTCGGAGGGAGGTTAGGAAGCTCTGTACGTAGATGGTGTGACCATTAGGAGTGAGTGCTGATGGGAGAGATGGAGATGAGTGCAGTGCCAGAATTCTGTTCTTCAGCTGTGTCAAGGTTTCCTGCCCCTCTCATTCCCTCTTCCTCTCCCCAGCATGTAATTCCTTTCCTGTTTTATTTTGACTGGTGCTCAGCTAGGTGTTCCTTCAAGTGAAGCCCAGTAGGCCAGTGTGCTATGATGCAACACTCCTTATATAAATCCTTAGCAATCCTTATGAAATTCCCTTTACTACCTTTTCTTTTAAAGAAAAGGCAGTGTTGACTGCTTTTTCTTTCATGTAACACTTGAAAAGACATTTGACATGTTAAGTATTCACAGCTTCTACCTCAGATCATATAAGCAAATTGCACTTGAAGTACTAGGGTATTCTTTGCAATTCCTAATGATTTTGCTTTGGCTCTGCTTGGAATTAGAGTGGGTGGTTGTAGTTTTCTGAAAGAGTGATGGCTGTAGGTGGATTTGGTAATAATGGTAATTAAGTTTTCCCTCTCAAAAGTATTCCCACAGTCTACGTCTTTCAGCTTGATGCCATTGCCCAGCAGCTAGCTTACAGACAGCAGATCTCTTTGAAACATAAAGTTTGGGACATTGCATTTGAGGAAACGGGAGATCTATGGATTTTGGAGGAAGACAGGGAAGTTCCTCTTCAGTTGTACAGACTGTGCGATGGACAATGGAAGGTAATACTTTTGTTGTGCTAATATCCTGAATGTTTTGTGTTGTCTTGAGGCTATAACAAAAATTGAGTGAATTATTTTCCATGAAAGCTAAATGGCACACTTCCCTATGTCTTGAGACCAAGCAAAGTCATAAATACACATCTCATTCTACTTCTCTCACCTGTGTATTTCGCAAAGATGCTGACAACTTGTTATGAGTACCAGTCTCTTCTCTGGTAAAGTTAACATCTGGCATAGCGGGATCAAGCAGAGTGGTTGTCAGCAGTTGCACTCAGTACTTTAAACCATTGCCTGTGCTTTCTGTGTGCTACGCTTGATTTTTTTAAAAAACCTACAAAACAAAAAAATCCCTTTGTGGTTTGCTCAGGAATGATTTCCACACAGCTTTCCCTGTGCCTGCCTCTGGGGGATCCTTTGGGGAAACAAGGCATTCTGGAATCATTAGGGGATACTTTTTTTTTTCCACTGAGAACAGGGAGTGAAATTTGAAGGATGTGCTGTCAAGTTCCCTGTAATAGTCTATTAAATAGTTGGAAACTCACTTTTTATCCTTGTAAGTCTCCAGCTAATTATGATATAGTTGTGAAGTGGTTTTAAATGAAACTCCCTTGACCCTTACGTGTTCCTTGTGATATTCCTTTGCCTCACAGATTAGTAAGCGGGAATCCATTTTCTTTCCCTTCAAGCTGCAAACCTTTCCCAGCAGAACACAAGATCGCAGGCCAGGTTTCTGTAGCAGTCCTGGAAAAAAGGAGCCTAAAAGTCGTCTTTGACTTTCCTTTCATGCACTCGCTCTCCTTTCAGTGAGCAGTTGAATTTTTTAGTGTGCTGTGAAACATTACATTGTTTATTATTCCCAAAATATCATGCAATGTTCCTTCTTTTCCTAGCCTGTAACTGATGACAAAGGATTGCAGAAGATGTCAAAGTATCTCCAAGACAACTGGACAGTGTTTGAAGGTGAGAAATTTGTCAGAAAGGCCCAGGAAATGCAACTGTTACAGCTAAAGTATAAGATTTAGGAGCAAAATCAAAGTTCAGGTCAGTTCAGCTGGCTGTTGGAAGTCGCTTAATCTTTCAGTTTTCTCAGTTTCATGACTCCATCTGGTATGGAAGTTAGTGTAGATCATGAAGTGCATTCAGGTTACTGTTACCACAAAATGCTGTCGGTATTTAGATCTGAATTACAGTATTAGAACTTTTTACATAGGCACCATATCACAGGGATGTATCTAATCACCCTGTGACAGAGCTGCTGGAGTCTGTCTTACTGCTGTGATATCGAATACTGTTGTTTGTTGCCTTGTCTCTTACCTAGGCGTGACACTTTATCAGAAGTACAGCAGAGATAGTAAGAATTGGAATAGCCATGGGAGGAGCAGCTTTGCTGTAAAGATGAGCGATCCAGGTCCGCCTCGGCAAGGCAGACTATGTGGAGCTTGCTGTGGCTGGAGGGCGTGACCCTGGGTGGTGTCATCAGGGATGAAATCAATTGGTGTCAGTGTTGGTTCATTTTGTTCTTGATTTCTGTCCCACCTCCAGTCTCTGGCAGAAAAATAATACGTGATTTACTAGTTCAGAAGCACCCTGTGTTTTCAGGATTTTTTTATTTAAAAACCACACAACTTTATTTAAAAGCTGAAATTAGGGCAGTGATGGCTGCAGGATAGGGAAGGGTTGTGTTGTGCCATGTGCTAGTGGATGTCTTATTATGTATTGAGAGTTGATTAGTTGAAATCTCTTTACTGTACTTTTTTCTGGGAGCCTGGAAATCTTCTTCCTTCAAAAAGGTGTTACAGTCGCCACTGGTCTCCTTGTCTGTTCTTGGCGGTCCTACGTAAAGGTGATTAACCCACAGGAAGAGTTGCAGGAATGTGCAGTCTAATGTGTAAAGTCTCCTTAATGCCTAGTATTGGATGGTTTAGTGTGTAGCTGTTCCTAAGTTGTCATTAAATTGGTGCAGTCTTTGAAATCTAAAAGGAACTCGGGTACTCCTTTAGAAGGGAGAGTGTTTGTGTGTAGATGTTGCAGACTTGATAGTTACAGCCAGGCAGATAATTAGAAGTATGAGATCTGAGTGAAAATGAGCAACAGAGAAGTAAAAAGAGCATGCAGGGGAAGAGGCCTGAGCATAATTAGCCAGCATAGCAAATTGCTGTGGTACACGGTAGCCGGCTGCTGCTGCATCTGGGAAAGGAGGACTGCTCAGATGACAGGGTCTATTATTGTTAATTAGTAAGGGGAGGCTCACTTGATGAGCACTTATTCCAGTGCATAATTAGCGCTTGAAAAGGTAGTTACTTCTTTTAAAAAAGGTGATCATTATGTTGTTTAAACCCAGTCTTAATGCCTGCATATCATCTTTTTATGAGCTTGTTTCACCTGATTGATGATTCTGTAGGATTTAAGGTCAGTCTTGAAGTATATGTTGAACAGTTTGACATTCTGTTCTAGCTGATCTCAGAAAAAGACAGAGCAAGATTTAGTGGAGACTGATCAAGTAGAGAGTTGCATGGATATTCACACTGACAGCATGCAATTTCTCCCAGGGCCAAAGGCCAATAAATGGGTTACTACGTGAGGGCAGGACCCTCGAAAGTAAAGGCAGGCGCTTTGCTGAGTACCAGTGAGGGAAAGTTGTTTTGTTTGTGTACCAAGAAACAAGGGGGTGCTGTATGTACACTAGTACGGAGCAGCACACTAGCTTCAGGACAAAACCCTAGCAAATACTGGATTTCCTTGCATTTGCCCTTTAAGATCAAGAATTTTTGGAAGTGGGAAAAGGTAGAAATACAAAGAGAACTAGAGGTAACTAGCTTTGTCAGGTACCACTCTCACAATATTTGAAATGCGGACCTAGCCCAGCTAGTCTCATTCTGTATTCCCTACAGAAACAATCTGATTGGGGTTTTTTGGATTGTAGTTAGTTCCCTGTTAAGCTCATTTAAATGTAGTCTTGGTGATGGTGTGATGAGTATTACGCTGAATTCACAGAAGGTACAACAGAACTATCGGGGTGAATATTTAGAAATGTGCGCGTGCTGTAAGACCTCTCTGTTTGAAGTCTGTGGGCTTCTTTTAATACTCTAGGAGAGAAGTCAGCTAAGCACAGTGAGGTAGCATACGCCCTTTGCAGAGCTTAGGTCTTGGGGGACAACTCCCAACGGGATGTCTAACAATAAGTTGCAACGGCGGTCACTTTAAAAACAGAAGCCTTGAAGTCTGCAAGTGCCCAACATGCAGAGAGCTGAGTGCTGCCTTTGCTTCAAGGTCAGGTGCTTGCCTCCGTGCAAATTTTTTAGCTTAAAAATGGAGGCTGTGCTTGGCCGTGTGAATGCAGGACAGATGCTTACCAATACAAATCAGGCTTACACACCGTAAATGCTGATATTCTATGAAGTCGATAAGACCACAGTAAATGAGTTGAAATGCCACTATCTAAAGTTACAGTGCAAGAAGTAATCGCTGAGACCGTTAAGGGAATTTAACACTTCTGTTCTTGCTTTGCCCAATTGCAGGTTTTGTTGGCACAGAGAGACACTACAGCAGTCTCTACAAGGCCTCATTTGATAACATGGCTGACTACCTACAGAGGCAAGAGGAAAGGTTAAAGCAACAGAAAAAGAAAAGGCAGGAGGATCTGCAGCGTGGTTCAAATGGAGAAACAAAAAAGATGAAGACTGAAGAATCATCACTATGATATTGTTGTTAGCTTGTAACTTTTGCCTTGCTGAAAGGAACTGATCCAACTGTGGACTGTTTTTTAAATGTAAAATGAATTATGGAAGACGACTGGTTTAAACTTCTATTCAGATTCAGGTTTTCAGGTAGCCTGGTATGAAAATATCCTGCTTGCAGCAGATAATGCATTTACAACAGGGCTAAGCTTCTAGCAGCACACAAGTGTTAGCGCTTCAGTCCTAGGAATCTCTAATGCATGATATATGAATATTGGAGATGGTATTTTCCTCGAAACAGGATTTTCTTTTTGCCTACTGTGTTCAGGCTTTCTTCTTCAGGTGGAAGTGCACAGACTAAAGTTGATGTGACTTTTTTGTTCATTTCTTTTGGTTTGGGTGGGGTTTTTTTTAAACTTTTTAAAAAGTCTGTTAGTTAATGTAACTAACTTAGTGTACATGGCTATTGGAAAGGGAATGTAGCAAAATTCTTGCTGTATATGAAAAGTTTTAGCCGAGGCTTCTCCATCTCTGCTTTTAGCCTTTACCTTCAGTTTATATGGTAGGGATTCTGCTCAGTTTCTAATCCATTGCTTTTTACTTGTGGCATATTTCTATAGGAAGAAGTGCAAAAATAGATTTTTATACACTGGAAAGTAAAAGTAAAATGTGTCAGTCAACTTTGTTATTGGAAGATTCTTCTATTGCAGTATGATCCTAGTGTGTCTGTGAAAATGGTTTGAGCGCCTTATGTGCGGAACTTGGAGACCATTCTGCTTCTTTCAACAGGAACTCTTTCATGTTGCAATTAGCCAAGAAGTACATCTTTTTGAAAAGTTATCAGTAAGAGCCTTATGGGATCACTTGTTGCTTCATCATGGGGCAGAAGAAATGCATTTATCTACCAGATGGTATCATGTCTATATGGAATGTAACGTAATTCATAAAACCAGATGTAGAAATCTGTACAATCCATTAAAAGTATTCAGAATTAGCCCATGAACCACGACTAGTTCTCTAGGTCTCTTTATATAGCTGTCCTCTTTGGAGTGTCTGGACACTTACAAAATTTTGCAGTCAAATTTTAGTTACACTGGTGTGTAAGATATTGAGATGTAGTTTGTTTTGAGAGTAGCAGGTATTCAGCAGTGAAGTAGAACTTGTTGCTTATGTCTGCTCAAAATTGCAGTCTTGTCCTTATTATGTGTGCCAGAGGCCGCGAGTCTTTCTTGTGCTGTGGGATATCACATGGATTTTTATATTCCTTCTGTTTGGAATTGTCTCCTTAAGCACAGAACGTTGCCTGCATTAGTACAGAGCCAATCCTTTACCTCTAGGGTCCGATTTTAATTTGGTGGTTACTTCTAAGTGAAGAACCTTCTGCCTTGGCAAAGGTCTCTTTGAACCAAAAATTGTGAAGTGTCGAGAGTGTTATTGTCTGTTCTGGTTAAAAGTCTCAATTCTGGCAGGAGCTGCCTTGGCGCAAAAAAAATGTGAAGTAGTTGCTACTACCTGTGCAGTTACATGATATAAGGATGAAGTGTCGTGTCCACAACGATTACGGTCTCATGTAGCAGTTCAGGCCCCTCTGTCCAATATCCACATACCAGTGATCTGAAGCATCTTCTTTGTGTATCACCAAATCAGTCGAGTACCCCTGGATTGTGCTGGGTCTTGGACAAAGAAGGTGGTAGGTGGGTATGTTTGAGTTTGATGGGTTTTGCCCCCCTCAGGTGCAATAACCCTTTTATTGAGATTGAGTCTGCTGAGATAAATGGTCCTGACTTTACATAATCCGGAGCAAACAGTTTTGAGCTGATGTTTCTTCTGTCCTTCAAGAGGGCGCCTGAAGCAGCCTAGCATGGAGTGCCACCCCTAGGACAAGGTTACTGTCTGAGTACCCTGAGTGCCTGAAGGCTCTTGTGCTACATGGAGTCCCTGCTGTTTCCTAGAAGTTGGCTTGGGTGGTTTCTTGGTTTGTACTGTTGACTGGTGAGGATCTTGTTCTCATATACCTGGTGTCTGTTCTTAGCTATGCTGTATTAGGAGTAATTATTTCTGCAGTGCATCATCATGTATGTGTACATACGTGATGTCCTATAATGGAGCAAATGCTTTCCTACTTTTAGGTTGGGAGTGTGGTAAAAGGCTTAAACTTAGAGCTCAAATGCAGATGTGAGGCCCAGCTGCTTGGTTTGCTGACAATTTGTAGCCACCCCTTCTCCAAGTGGAAGATGTTGAATGACAGTAATGGAGCTCAACAACAGGTAGGCAAATTTCATGGTAGTTTGCCTACATGCTGATGATGAAGCTACGATTAGGAAACCCTGTAATTTCAGTCTTTTGAAGGACAGTTGCACGTGTGAGGTGAAAACCTTTGACTATCTGGAGCAGTAAATACGTGGGTACGACATTGGTGATGCGTATTTTTCTTGGTCCTCAAGAAAGGATGAGAAATTGCCATCTTAAGTACTTGGTATTGTGTCTTGGAGACCGCGGTACCTGCTGTATGATGGTGGTTATTAAAACTTTGTAGTTCTTGTATTCATCCAAGAGGGAGCTCTAGGGAAAGTATTTGGGGAAGCAGTTAAGGAAACTCCAGCCCCAGGGTGTAGCTTCGTGATTGTTCAGGTGAGGAGTTTGGTCGTGCACAGATTCGGTAGTACAATCTTATCAGAAAGGAGCCAGTGCTCTCACTGCTTGTGAACTAGACAGGACAGGAGGAAAAATCTCAGACTGGGTTTTTTTTTTTTTTTGGCTAATTCTTGATGAAGAAGTTATTCTTTACCCAGGATGAACCTGCTGATACAAAGTAAACTGGGACATACTTGAACAAATTTGAATCTGCATCCGGAGTCTGTATTGGATCACTTCCGTGTGTCATGAGGTAGTACTGGTTTTGAGGTGGTGGTGTGAGCTAAAGGTGGGTCCTTTTTGTGTCAACAAACCATCATTTTAGCCAAGTCTTCTGAGAGTGGGAGGGCTGGTCCCAAGAATTGCTCTGGCACTCTTACCTGAGCGTGGGAGGGAGATGCAGGGATGCTGGAGGCTGGGAGTGTCCGGGGGCTCTTCTGCAGGGGCTGACAGGGCAGGCCACCTATTCTCTGACACTTCTGCTCGCCATGGAGGTTTCTGCCCAGTTCTACCTTCTCTTGAGCGGCTTTGATGTTGAGTGTTATGAGTCCATATGCATAAACAAAACCATTTACTCCTAGAAGAGGAAAATCTTTTGAGGAGGACACTGATAACTGCTTTCAGTGAGTTGGTTGCAGATCCTGTACAGGGTTTTGGCACAAACACTGGTATTGTTACACTTCTAAAAGATAAAAGACTGCTATGTTGGCAATTCCTATCCCCAAGGGATATTTGTCCCCAGTGTTTTTTCAGCTTGGGATCAACCTTGGCAGTGATTGTCACCGGCTGTGGGGTGCTCTCGTGATCCTCACCCTGCCTGCTGTCTTGGAAGAAACCCAAAATTTCTTCCAGTGCTTCAACTCACGACAGATCGTGGTGTGCGTGAGTGACATGAGATGCGATATCTGGCAGCCGATTCAGGCATTTTGTTCTTTTTCTTGCAAGTATTCCTTTCTTATTCCATTTCAGGTTTCCTTTTCTGCATGCAGCGCTTCCTGAGCTGAAGCTGTGAGGCCGTGCGTGTCTGTGGACTGCTTTGAAGGGGTCTGTGAAAAGCGATCAGAGGAAGGAAACTTGCAGGAAGGTCTAAATCCACTGTAGCACGTCTACACCTTGAATGGAAAATGGTTAGACACCCGCAAATGATTAAAAAGGAGTGAATACCACTGCTACAGAGTGAGACAACACTCCTCTCCCTGGTGTTTGAACTATTTATTTCTAGTGGTTAAACCTGATGTCGGCTGCTTGTGTTTATTTTCTGAACTTGAACTGAGGCGTGTATGTGTGCCTAGCAAAAAGGAGACGGGTCAGCTAGGGTGTAGTTTTATAGGAGAACCAGGAACCCTCAAACCATTGTGAGGCGTATTTGTAGGCCACCTGAGTTCACCCCACTCTACGCTAGACTTTTGTATGGTGATTGTGTGACTCCCCTGCTTCTCTCCTGAGCACTGACAATCCAAGGAGCCTTTAAAAATGTGGGTAAGGAAACGGTTGAACAATACTGAGTTTCTTTTCCTCAGCATTTTAACCGAAACATGTGTTTCCTACCTCCATTGTTGGGATTTCACTGAAACCTCTTCAGGAACCTGTTGAACTGAGTGATCTTTATCCGTTGTAGCAGGACAGAATCCTAATCAAACGCAGCCCAGCAGCATGCTTTAGAACAATCCTCACATTTTTAACAAAACCTCGAAAGCAAATTTACTGTATAAACAAAAATGTCTGTAAACAAAAATGTTCCTTTCTTTTTTTTAAAAAAAAAAGATAAATAAATCCTGATGCATTACAGTTTCTTTACCCGCAGGCTAATAAAAAGTTGGTGCCAATTTTGATACACTCCAAAGTCTGCTTCAGTTTTCTTTGCTGAAATATTTTGTATGAAGTGCTTTGATCTGAAAGGGAAAAGCCCTGCAGGCTTAACTCTTACTGGTTGTCCCTGCTGCCGTCAGTCCTGTGATGTGGTGTGAAGGAGGCCGGGATGACTCAGCTGAGTTGGGGTGGTTTGAGAGTGAGAAAAAACAGGCTGGATGTGATTTGTCAGTAGTTGTAGATGCAGAGGCTGGAAAGAAGAACGGCTAGAGGACTGAATGGTGTTGGAAGCCAGCAGATCTCTATTTCCAGTGTGGGCAAATGCACCTCACTGCCAGTGCTGATTGCGCAAGTCTCGTGTAGCATGTGACGGTTGGCGAGCCTGTGGTGAGGGGCCACCGCATCCGGCAGGGATTAGCAGCTAAAGTCCATCAGAGTCATCTCCAAATTGAGCTACCCTGGCTATGGGTGCCTCGGAGGCTGGACCACAGCTGTGAGTAGCCATCGTGACCTGATGCTTTGTGTTCAAGACATCTCACAGCACCAGCAACGTATTTCTTTTAATGCTATGTTTTCCTCCCCTCTCCCTTTTCTGTTAACAGGGATAATGGATGTGTTTGTGCATGTGTAAGGCGGTCGTTCCTGAGTGCCGAACTTGAACACTGTGGAGCAGATACCCTCCATTTCCTAATGAGTCTTGAGTCTCAACGACTTTTGGTAAGAGTTTATTAAAATCTATGGGACTGATGTTCATTGGATGTGGAAATGAGGTACTGTTGGTTGTTTAATTCAATTTTTAATTCAAACGGTACATGATAGGTAGGTGGATGTATTCACTCCAGAGAATCAGTATGAAGCAAATATGGGTAGAAGCAAATAAAGAATCATAGAATCACAGAATGGTTAGAGTTGGAAGGGACCTTAAAGATCACCTAGTTCCAACCCCCCTGCCATGGGCAGGGACACCTCCCATCAGACCAGGCTGCTCAAAGCCCCATCCAGCCTGGCCTTGAACACTTCCAGGGACGGGGCAGCCACAGCTTCTCTGGGCAACCTGTTCCTGTGTGGCATTAACACAGTCATGGAGCCCCCCTGCTCCTATAACAGCAGTGCTCGAGCTCTCAATGGAAAAGCTTTGTACACTTGTTCACTTGTCTGAGATCGATCGGATTTACATCTGCAAGCATATTATAGAATTTCTGCATGCTGTCCATAAGGATACAAAGAATAACTTAATAGTCTCATCTGCAATGGAAATTTTAATTTTGGACCATAAGATCTAGTCTCATATGTATATATATATATACACACACACCCCAACAAACAAAAAACCCCAGCCGTTATTCGGAGACCCTTAGTGTTTTCGAACACAAAGGAGGCCCTCACCTTGTATTGTCTCTTGCTGTCATCCTTCGGTTTAAACTTCACTTGTGAAGCTTAACCAGCTCGTGGGCCTCGCCCCTCTCGGTTGCAGTGGGAGGAGAAGGGAACAGCCTAAATCCTGATGCGATGGCCAGGGAGCAGCATATGCTGGCACTGTCGAGTCTTCTCTGCTTTATGTTAAAGAAAAGAGTACGGTGTTAGCAAGTAGCTGTTAATCCTTTCTGAAGTGGCTACTGGGGGAAGGCAGTTATAAAACACAGTACTCAATGTGAAAAACACCAATTAAAACATCCATTTCGGCATTCCATCTGTGCAGGTTTTTAGGAGCGTAGCTTGATTAACTGCCTTTACAACTGTGTTGTAACCCACCAGGGTTTTGTGCTTTTAAATAAGAACTGTGTTACTATATTTTTTCATCAGCATGTTGTCAGGATGGCAGCATCCAATATAAATTCTAGTTCGTTTTCTGCAATGATGGGTGTTTTGGGTCTCTCTGTTGACATTTCCCCTTTATAATTGCAGTATTTCACATTGCAGTGCTTCTGTTGCCCTCTAATATTTCAGAGCTCAAGAACAGTAGGATGAGACATACTGGCTATTTAAATAAAAACCAACGTTGGTCTGATTTTTTTTTTTCCTGGTCTATGCAAGAATTCATATTTTCTATGTATCGCTTAGATTTACCTGAAATACCTTCATCATATCTAATCCAACAGTATTCAGCAAATAAACTAGCCATTAGGAAGTGAAGGCTTCTTATCTTCAAGGAAACAATAATTGTAGTAATTAGTCACTGTCTTAAGATTTGCATGTACTGCGTGTCCGGAATACTTTACCAGGAAATTTTGTTTTGTAAACAAGGCAGAACTGTTTTGTGTCAAGCAACTTCTAGGAAGAACAATAAAAATCGACCAGGAGTTCTCTGTTTTCCTGAAATTTCTTAAGAGAGTTAATTTAGAGAAAAGACTAGTTTCTATCTGCTTGTTTTAACACAAAGGCATGGTAACTTTTCTCATTGTGTCGTAAGACTGAGTTTTCAGCCTTTTCCTGCTCTTGCCCCTGCCTTCATTAAAAACCAAAATGCTCTCCAAAAACCAAAACCAACCAAACAACCACCCCACAGCCAAATTAGAAGACGCTGGGGAGCCCGCTCTGCTGTGTGTAAAGCTGGCTATATAACATTTTAAATCGCTTGTCAAAGATAGTTGTATCAAATCAGGCTCTGTCCCTTTTCTACACTGCGTGTTACAGCCAGGAGGAAGTTTCGTCTACGCTTTGTTTTGGTTTTGTAACCCAGCACAGGTAGGCTCTACAGTAAAAAGGAATAAAAATAAAACAATTCTCCTGACTATTTCACCTTTGCAGCTATAGAGTCCTTTGCATAAAAGGTTAATGGCTTAAAACTCAAAGCGCTGGTTGGTCAGATGCAGCAGCTCAGGCAACAGTTGGGTATGGCAGCTCCATTCGGACATGTCGGGTACCAGCATGGAAAAGCTGCTGCTGCATTTTTGCTTCCTGTTAATAAGCAATCAATATATTTAGGAAGACACCAAAACTGTGTTGAATAAATAAAAAAGCAAGAGGCTTTTTCACCCTGCCTGCTTTTTTTTACCTGCTTGCTGGGAAGCCCAATAGATTGCAGCATTATCAAGATAGCATAGGGGAAATCCATGCATGAATTAATAACAACTACTGTAATTCTTAGGAGGTTCCCAGCCCACTTATTGCCCTGTGGCCTCACGTGGGCCTTTGCTGGCACCGTGTAGGGAATGCCCTGTCTTGCTCCTTGCCTGCCTCGTGCCACACTGCTCTGGCACCCCTCTTTCCCCACACTGGGACAGAGATGACAAAATCGGGGGACGCAGTCTGTGGCTGGGCCTCCCGCTGCATCCTCTTCTGGGAACGTGTGGCACAGCAAGAGCTGCTTCTCCCCTGCGGGGCAGGGGAAGGAGGCTCTTGTGCCTGCTGGGGGAGGCAGGGCTGCGTGAGCTCTCAGAGCCCTATTTCCACCTCTCTCTGGCCTGATGTGTCTTCTCTGCTCAGTTCCCCGTCGTGCATGCCACTTGTCCTTTGGTGCAGCACCTGGTGCTCCTGCTCCGGTTTGGGTTCTGACATCTCGTACCACGCTAACACAAGTGACGGGTGTCAGACTCTTCCCCGCAGATCAGAGTCAGAGGATGGTAGGGGTTGGAAGGGACCTCTGGAGATCATCTAGTCCAACCCCCCTGCCAGAGCAGGGTCACCTAGAGCAGGTTGCACCGGAATGCGTCCAGGTGGGTTTGGAATGTCTCCAGAGTTGGAGACTCCACCACCTCTCTGGGCAGCCTGTTCCAGTGCTCTGCCACCCTCAGGGTAAAGAAGTTCCTCCTCATGTTTAGGTGGAATTTCCTATGCTCAAGTTTGTGCCCGTTACCTCTTGTCCTGTCGCTGGGCATCACTGAAAAGAGTTTGGTCCCATCCCCTTGGCACCCACCCTTTAGATATTTATAAGCACTGATGAAGTCCCCTCTCAGTCTTCTCTTTCCTAGGCTAAACAGACCCAGATGTCACTGGTGTAATGCATCTCACTGAGCAAGGTGTGCAGTTGCACACGAAATAGTTCGGTAATGAGAAACAGAGAGTTCACTCTTCTGTTAGGGCTCTCTCGGAAGTACATCTTCCCATTCCCACACTCGTCCTTCATTTCTCGGTGAGAGATGCCACGTCTTTCTTCCGCAGGCATAGTCAGGCCCGCATACCTTGTGTGCATTTCTGCTCTTTTTGTAATTGTCATTGAGGATCCAGTTGATCTTACTTCCCTGAGACCAATTAACATGCACAAAACCTATTGGTCAGCCTATTTAAAAGCTGTGATTTTTTTTTTTAAAATAAAGTGTTTCTTAAAATAGATCACATCAAAGTTGCAAGAGATGAAGAAAGGGTCAGGAAACAGTGCTGCCTGCTAAGCAACGAGCAGCCTTGCAAGTGTGGGTGCTGCTTTATTCCCGAGTGGGAGGCGTTAGGGCTGAGAAGCTGTTTCACCGCTTGGACGTTTGGTCCTTTCTGCTGCCCTGAGGAACAGGGTGGTGGTGAGAGGGCTCCCCGCTGATCAGGGAGTGAGCCTGGCAAAGGCAAACACACCGAGACATGCTGACAAGCTGAGGGAGCCGGCTGCGGCTGGCCGTTGTGAGGATACAGAGAGAAGGAAGTCTCGTGACTGTGTTCCTAGCTTGTTTTTGACATCTTTTCCTGCTCCTGAGCTGCGGGTGGAGGAGGCAGGCGGGCAGATTGTGTCACCGAGGCTGGGAGCTGACCCCACCCTGGCCACCTCTAAGCTGCGGAGGACTTCTCTGGAAGCAGATGCCCGAAAAGCAAGCCTGCGCTCAGGCTTTACTGGCAGGGCTGCTCCTGAGCTGGTCCACCCTGTTCTCAGCAGCGCGCTATCTAAACCTGCGCAGCCGCTGCCCACACCCAGCTCACATCAGGCGGGCGCCCTGTCGGGACGGAGCGAGCTCCTATCTGCCCACAACGTATCAGGTAGGTGCAGCCCAGCCTGCTCTGGCTGACTGAGGTCCCTCAGGGCCTCAAACCAAAGGCAGTTTAGGCCCGGTGAGCGCTGGCCGCTTGGTTTTAGCCCCGGCAGGAGGAAAGGCTTCTCCTTTGGGAAGAGACGCAGCTGCGTCACCCCTGCAGCGGGTGGTACTTCAGTGAGCTCTTACTGATACAGGAGGTGGTAAGTCGTGTGAGCGTGACCCTGCGATGACATTTCTGCCCTGCTCCCTAGGTAGTAGTCACTGATTTCCAGCTCACCTGCCCATGGTTAGTCAAGTACAGCCCCGTTTACAGGAACAGTCCTTCCTGGGGAGGGTAAAGGCAGCCTGGTTTTTGCCCCCGTGTGCTTTGCTTTGTCCCCGTGAGTTTGATGGGCTTTTTGCACTTAGCCGAGATGAGTGCAGTGTTCTCAACTCAGCTCATCCGCTGACAATAAAATTATGTCGTTCAGGAGGAAAGTTTATCTAAATTATCCTGATATAAAATCAACAGGTAAGCTGAACAGACAGGAGTAATGCAGGGCCCAGCAAGATTCAGGGGAGGAAGGGAAAGCCCTTCTGCATCTGAGCTTCCAGCCAAGCTCCCCCGAGAAGCGAGCAGGCCACCTCTGGGCAGAGTTACCCAGCAGCCTTCTGTCCAGGGGTAAAGGAGCTGCACCAGCCCCTGCGTGTGCTGCCATGGGTTGGGTTGGTGCAATCAGCAGATCTTTCCTGAACTACAGCAGAAGAAACATGCGGTGACCAACACTGCCGCCAGCCAAGCAAGAAACTTGGGCTGAAAAAACGCAAATAGGTTTGCACTGGCAAAGTCATTTTGGAGAAATGTAATTAGTGTTTCACTGATTGGGTTCTGCATCCCTATGACTTTCCCGACTTCTCCCTCAGATCTCTTGGTGAACAAAGATGGCACCGGCTCTGTGTGCACACAGAGGTTAATGAGTAGGACCTACATGAGGAATGAGGGCGGAGGAGCCGTCTGCTGCCCCTGCAGAGCATTCAGCATCATCAGAGTGCTGTCATCTGCTCACTCATCCTAGGGCGTGTGCTGCAAAAAGCTTTATTCCTTCCTCTTACCATTCAAATTCATTTATGTCCCATTTCAGATTATTTGGCTAACTCCTTGAGGTAGAAACCATGCTTCTCTTAACATTTGCAGACTGCCCAGAAATTTGGGGCTACCGCGGTATGAAGTCTTCTTCCAGCAGAAAGTAATATGTGGGATTAGAAGTGAAAAGAGAATTAATGACATCTACTCTAACTTCTCCTAGAGAGACACCCGTTTCCATGTTATCCTCACAGATGTCTGTTTCCTGGTGGAACGTGACTGTCCGTGGAGAAAGCTGGATGAATTTTAAACCAACAAGCTTCCAGTGAAATGTTACCATGGGTAACATGGTATGTTACATGGGTACGGCAACCTATGTGGATAACCACTGCAGAAGTGTCCTTATTAGAGCTAGACAGAAGCAGCAATGTTCAGGTTTGATAGATATAGTCCAAGATTTGAGGTCAGGGTTGCAACTGAGCCAAACCCCTTTGGGATGCTTCACATTGGAGACCCTCACTAGGATCTGTGATTGCTGTGAAATTGCCAACTGGTTAATCTCGACTTGATCTAGAGGGAGAAAATACCGTCGGTCTCAGTGTTGAGAGGGTAAGCGTTGGCTCCATCTTTAGCAGTTGTGGCTTTAGTGGCTGTGCAGTTTGCTTGTCCCTCTGGGGAGCTGCGCTCGTGGGGCTGCTCAGAGCTGGAGCCTACGGGTACGTTGTACATTACTCACAGAATTGTATTCCTGGCAGAGACGTTTAAAGTCATCAGCAGCTTTTACAGACACACAATAGTTACAAAAGTTGTTTATTGCCAGCACCCTGTAATCACTGAGAAGAGCGGCTAACCGCTAACTCCGTAAGAATCAGAAAATGTAAAAATTTTGCATAATTTTCTTCTCTGATCCTCCCTTGGCAGTTCTTTAAGGCAGCGGTTGTGTAGTTGGGAGTGAGGAGACTGATGTGGGTGTCATCCAAGGGATTTCAATATGTTTTGCAAAAGGATAATAAAAAAGCCTGCGTGGTGCGGTGTCTTCCAAAGATGGAGAGTCCTTTCAAATGATTAGTCCCCTTCACCTGTGAAAAGACAGACATCGTTAATATTCTTCTAGGACATTTTGAACAGTAAGTATCGGCATGAAAAGAAATGACAGGCTCCTATGTGTTTCCTTGTTGTTATGGTGCTTTTTATATAAATGAGAATGCATTTAGATGGGCTAAAAAGGGGTTCTTAATGGAGTGGAGTAGAGTAGATAATAATATAAGTCTGAAAAAATGAGAAACTGGAGAAGATGAAAGGTTTCAGATGTGGACAATATGGGAGATGGATGGAGCTGATGCAAGCTAATGAATGAATTTTGGGGCAGAAGAGGGTAATAATCATGTCTGATGTAAACACCACAGTCGTCACGTAGCATAAAACCGTCACCTGTTAGGCCTGCACATCTGCCATTCTTGCATGCGTTGAATGCTTAATTGTAATTTAGTCTAATGAGGCCGGTATGCAAGCTTGTATGCAAATCTAACTGCCAAACCTACTTCGTTAAATGCTGTATTGCAACTTGAAAAACACTCTGGCGGCATGAAGGCATTTAACTCTCGTGTCCAGGTGGCCAGTGCTTCTTATTTTTTGTGTTGGTTACTTGGCAGTAGTGCCCAGCACATTGTTCCTTAGTCAGGGCCAGCACAGTCCTCAGGTTAATTCTTTAAACGCAAAGCCCAGGTAAGGGGGTGCCAGTGCCCCATCTCTCTCTGGCTTTTTAGTGCCGTGGCACTGCCGTGGGAGGTGCATGTTGCATGGACCCCATGCAACAGGAGGTCCTCAGCAGGCACTCTGCTGCCCTTCCTGAGCCTGACACCCCCCGGTCTTAGCAGCACTGGCGGAGCAGAGGTGTGCGGCCTCAAACCTGGGACGCCTTCCCTCTCTAGGAAGGCTGGGGATGAAGCTGGGGACATGAGATAGGGATTTTGGGGGTGCTGGGTTTGCTTTTTCCGTTGCTCTAGCTGCATCCCTGCTGCCATCTTCCCTAGCTGTTAGTGTGGACGGCAAGTCTTGATGATGAGGGGACTGGAGCACCTCTCTTATGAAGAAAGACAGGGGGATTTGGGTCTTTTCAGTCTGGAAAAAAGACGACTGAGGCAGGATCTTATCAACGCTTATAAATACTTAAAGGGTGGGGGTCAGGAGGATGGGGCCAGGCTCTTTTCAGTGGTGCCCAGTGACAGGACAAGGGGTAACGGGCACAAACTTGAATACGGGAAGTTCCATCTAAACATGAGGAGGAACTTCTTTACTTTGAGGGTGGCAGAGCACTGGAACAGGCTGCCCAGAGAGGTGGTGGAGTCTCCATCTCTGGAGACATTCAAAACCCGCCTGGACGCGTTCCTGTGCAACGTGCTCTAGGTGGCCCTGCTGTGGCAGGGGGGGTGGATTAGATGATCTCCAGAGGTCCTTTCCAACCCCTACCATTCTGTGATTCTGTGAAGGTCACACCCGTGCTGCCATCCCTAGCAGTATCATACCTTGGTCATTGCCATGTCTATCACCCCAAAAAAGGTGAGCTGTGCAACTATGGTGCTTTCAGGGGGCCGTCCTTGCTGGGAGTGCAGATTGGAGCACAAGCTCCCCTTCTTGCGGACCAAAATGCTCTTGCTGTGCCCTGAGGGAAATGGTAACAGGGCTTGGCTGCTGATCACCCTCCAATGCCTCCAGTGATACCTCCTCCTCCTCTGCTGGGCAAGGAAGGAACAGGGAGTCCCACAGCACAGAGCATCCATGGCTATACTGCCAGTCACCTCGTGGTAAAAATATAGCGACAGCTGGGATAGTAGAGTAAGGGCAGCATGTGCACACATGCCCAGAGCTGATGCAGGCACTCTTATCTGCTCTTGATTATCTGACTTGTTTACAGGGAAGCTGATTTTCCAGGCAACAAGTTGGAGGCACCCGCCCACACCATCAGGAAACCTGCACTGTCTGAATGCACACTCAGAGGGCGAATTCTGATAGAACTTAGAGTGGTGAAACTGGCTTTTTACTGAGCTCTAAACAAGGCAGGGCTCAAAAAAGAAATTTAAAAAAAATCAGGCAAACCCTTTCTGGCAAACAGGCTTTGATTCTGACACCGCTGTATGGAGAGCATATCCTCCCCTGCAGCACAGTGCAGGATTCATCTCTTTTTTGAAAGAATGTCCCATGGGTTGTTATTATCTTTTACAGTCTGCAAACACCACTCTTGCTCTGCAAACTTTGAGTTCCTCTTGTAAGTCACGCTACCAAATCCCGCTCCATGTGCAATGTGTCCTTCAAGGTGATTATTGTCTCCCTAGTTAAATTTTAACAGCTGGGATGAGAAAAGACCTTTGTCCTAGAGATAAATTCAGAGGTGTTATAAGGTTATTACATGGGAAATAATGGATTTAATCTCAGTTTTGAAAAAAGTAAGCCTCCTATGTTAGCCTGCACCGTTGATGTTTGAAAGAGCGAGCTCTACCACACTAACTGGTGCAAACTTTTTATATTAATCATCTTCTAACTTTTTCAATTTAATTTTATTTATTTTCATGCAAAAGGCCCATGTTGAGCCTCGATTCTGTACAATGCCTAAAGGAAGCTATTCAGTGCAGTTCAAAACTGTGGGTGCCACTATCTGCGTGTCCACAATTTTCCCCTTAGTCAAAACAGTTACATGAATACATAAATAAAGATGAATGCATAGGAATGCATTTTTGCTGTTTTTTAAATGTACTTGCCAGCAGCTGAAGCAGGGTGACCTGTTGTAGCCCAGTCTTTCATGAAGGTGCTTGGCACTGTGCAGAGTTTGGGCAGCAGCTGATGCTTTCTGCATGGCTGGAAATGGAATTGTGAGGCACAGGTCAGTGAGTAAATCACCATACAGGATGAAGAAATGAAACAGCCAGTGGGATGAAATGAAACACTATAAACAAAGGGGAGATTCCTGTACTTTTTCTCCACCAAAGTCCTACAAACCAGGATCCTTCTGGAGGCAGGCTGGCTTCCAGATGGAGGGGAAACTCGCCGCTCTTCTCTGGCAGAGCGTGGCCAGCCTCCGGCGGCTCTGGGTGACGCAGCCTTGGCTCACCTTTCCTAAAATGAGTGGCATGTCCTCTGCAAGCAAAGGAGCTAGGACGAGTCACTGCAGCTGGAGATCTGCCCTTGGCAGCACACACAGTAGCCGGCAAGATGAGAAGGATCAAAGTCTCGAGTGAGGAGGAAAAAAAAATATAGCCTGGAAGAAATGAAATTGTCATTTATGACACGCACATCGCCCTGGTGAACTTTCTGAAGTACACGGTGTTTTAGACTTGTTATCCTGTAACCTTTGGGAACATATTTGTCCAGCTCTTCCCCAAGATAAGCAGCTATCGCCCTGCAGCCAAACCCCAACAGCCAGCCCTGCTGTGAGTCCAGGTGCCATGGAGGGTGCTGGGAAGCAGTGAGGGGACGGCTGCCGGTGGGGAAGGAAGCACCAAGCTACTGCTGCGAGTGGTGTTTGGGCCCACCAGTGCCTGTTCCAGGCTCTTGCCGACCTCCCCTCAGGTGCAAGGTGCTTACCCGCTGCCAGCACATCTCCCGTGGCCTGAGCTCTGCTCCCCACCATCTTCCACAGGGTCCAAGGGTGCCAGAGGAGGGATCCCAGCCACCGCCAAGAGCCACCATGGCATCGCCTGTGGGCTGAAGTCAAATTGGGCAGGCTGTTTCCAAGCAGGGCAAGGAAACGTGGTGGAAAACATTTCTAATGGGGACATCATGGGTTTGTTTGTTTCAAGGATAACTTCACCTGAAATTAATAAAATTTTTTGGAAGGGAAAAAACAGCTCAAAAATGAAGCAACACATAAGCATTGCTCTGAATGTTCATTTCATTTAGCTGAGGATTTTTTAGTAAAGAAAAAGAAATTTCAAGTTTTCAAGTTAGTACAGAATATTTTTTTTTTTGGGGGGGGAGAATTTGCTCATCAAAACGGAAAAACTTTCCACCTTCCTAGAGGGGCAATGGGTGTCCCATGTCTGTCAGCATTTAAGAGGCATTTGGAGAAT
Source organism: Rynchops niger (assembly GCA_013400035.1). Classification (NCBI taxonomy): domain Eukaryota; kingdom Metazoa; phylum Chordata; class Aves; order Charadriiformes; family Laridae; genus Rynchops; species Rynchops niger. The sequence goes on from VXBH01005714.1 coordinate 1,197,542, forward strand.
GCCCTTGATAACATGCTTTAACTTTTGGCCAGGCAGTGGGACAAGATGATCCTTACAGTCCCTTACAAATGAAATACTCTAATTCTTCTCTCTTCTCTTCTCTTCTCTTCTCTTCTCTTCTCTTCTCTTCTCTTCTCTTCTCTTCTCTTCTCTTCTCTTCTCTTCTCTTCTCTTCTCTTCTCTTCTCTTCTCTTCTCTTCTCTTCTCTTCTCTTCTCTTCTCTTCTCTTCTCTTCTCTTCTCTTCTCTTCTCTTCTCTTCTCTTCTCTTCTCTTCTCTTCTCTTCTCTTCTCTTCTCTTCTCTTCTCTTCTCTTCTCTTCTCTTCTCTTCTCTTCTCTTCTCTTCTCTTCTCTTCTCTTCTCTTCTCTTCTCTTCTCTTCTCTTCTCTTCTCTTCTCTTCTCTTCTCTTCTCTTCTCTTCTCTTCTCTTCTCTTCTCTTCTCTTCTCTTCTCTTCTCTTCTCTTCTCTTCTCTTCTCTTCTCTTCTCTTCTCTTCTCTTCTCTTCTCTTCTCTTCTCTTCTCTTCTCTTCTCTTCTCTTCTCTTCTCTTCTCTTCTCTTCTCTTCTCTTCTCTTCTCTTCTCTTCTCTTCTCTTCTCTTCTCTTCTCTTCTCTTCTCTTCTCTTCTCTTCTCTTCTCTTCTCTTCTCTTCTCTTCTCTTCTCTTCTCTTCTCTTCTCTTCTCTTCTCTTCTCTTCTCTTCTCTTCTCTTCTCTTCTCTTCTCTTCTCTTCTCTTCCCTTCCCTTCCCTTCCCTTCCCTTCCCTTCCCTTCCCTCTTCTCTTCCATTCCATTCCATTCTCCCTGTAACAATTTTCCCGAAGCCATGAGATGGCTGGCAGAGAGTTTCTACCCACCACTCTCCTCCTTCTCTTTGTTTATCAGTCCGCGTGGCTGTGGGGGCAGACACGGCTGAGGGGGAAGGCTGGGGCCAGCATCCAAGAAGATCCCATGGTGGCCTAGAGGCACTCTGCTCCCTGCGGTCCCCCAGGGGGCTCGGTGCCCGTGGCAAGGGCTGTGCTGCCACCGACGCCACCCTGTCTGGGCTGCTGCATGGCCTGGGCACTGGCTCTGCCTCACCACACACTTTCCAGAGCCACAGGCCCACTTGTAGGCTACATCAGAGGTATGGAGCACCTCTGCTATGAGGACAGGCTGAGAGAGTTGGGGTTGTTCAGCCTGGAGAAAAGAAAGCTCTGAAGAGACCTTATAGCGGCCTTCCAGTACCTGAAGGGGGCCTACGGGAGAGATGGGGAGGAACACTTCATCAGGAAATGCAGTGAAAGGATGAGGGGTAACAGTTATAAACTGAAAGAGGGGAGATTTAGACTAGGTATTAGGAAGAAATTCCTCCTTGTGAGGGTGGTGAGACACTAGAACAGGTTGCCCAGAGAAGCTGTGGCTGCCCCATCCCTGGAAGTGTTCAAGGCCAGGCTGGATGGGGCTTTGAGCAGCCTGGTCTGGTGGGAGGTGTCCCTGCCCGTGGCAGGGGGGTTGGACCTAGATGATCTTTAAGGTCCCTTCCAACCCGAACCATTCTATGATTCTATGATCTATAATTAGACTACAAGATGGGATTTCAGCCTCTGGTGCCATTTTATGTGGCCCCAAATGTAAAGGCCTGACAAGCTTTTGTGTGACAGAAGGCCTGGCCAATCCCCCGGCACTGACGGCAGCAGTATGTGAACATGGTTGCCACGTTTCCAGCATGTTGATTTGAAAAGCAGACCAAATGCTGCAGGGCCAGGTGGAATAGTGCTTAAAAAAACCCCAACCCATCCAGCCCAAAAAAGAAGCTCCCCTTCAAAAAGCAACCTCAAAGAGCTTCCCTGATACAAAGCCAGAAGGAGCAGAATGGCCTCAGAGCCAATGTCCCCTTTGTGTGGCCTTCACTTTCCCAGTCGTTTGCATTTACGTTGAAGCCCTTGCAATGCTGGCTGAGGGTGGTCGTGCCTGGGCACAAGAGCCACAGTGGTCAGAGCCCAATGTGTCCATCAACAACAGTCCTTTGTGGGGGGACATTTTCAGCTCTCGGGTGTGGGGAAGAGGGGAGGTCAGGCAGCAGATGAACAGCTGGAGGCACCATGCCAGGAGCGAACCACACACAGCTAAACACTAAACCTAACTGGGAAAGCCTGAAAAAAACCCTTGTAATGTATGAGGCTGAACAATTAGAAGGGGATGCTATGTCCCCACACCACATGGTGACCTGGCTGCCCATCCCTCTGACTTGGTGTGCTCCCCTGGTTTAGTCCAGGCCATGGACAGGTCTGGATCTGTCGGTCTGCTGAAATGCATGCGTATCTAATGGATTACAGCTTAGTTGTCCATACACAGGCCCGTTAGTTATGGGTGCCTTAGAACATCCTTGTGTGCTCTGGGGTGGCTGCAGAGCCTGGCAGCTCTCCGGTGGCACGAGAGCTGTGGGACGAGCTGGAGAGGCATCTGGCTTGCAGGGGTTAACCAGGGGAGCTGTTAACTCAGCATGCTAGAAGGCATGGCTTGGGCACACAGATTTGAGGAGGATTTATACATTTTCGTGTTGATTTTCTTCTTGCGCTTTTCAGCCTGGAACACGTCCCAGCTGTCCTGAGCCCAGAACACCATCAGCGGGCTGAGAGCAAGCTATTTTCGTCTAGAAAGAAATTGAGCTGCTCCAAGTCCCTGTCACCTTGGAGCTTCCTTTAGGGCAGAGGATCTGCCGGGTCTGTCAGCCAGGCAGTAAGCGCGCTTACACACAGTTTGGAAAACAGAGATTTTTTTTTTTCCTCAGAGACATTATAGCAAACGTTGGCTGTGACTAGTTTACACCTTCCAAACCCTCCTGGTTCTAAGTTTGTCTTGCAACGGAGCCAAGAACGGTATTATAAAAATATCTACAGATAGCCATTTTGTGTGTGTGTGTGTGTGTGTGCCTGAGTACACCTGTAATTCCTGATTACATGCCAAAATAGTCAGAAAGCTTTTTGTGTGTGTGAGATAGTGAGAAGCCATAGCAAAGAGCCATATCTACTACAACATGATCACAAAGAAAGAGATTTTTGACTTGTCAGTTACAACTTCTTCATTCGTGAGAACCTCTAAAAAAATTTTTTTGGCTAGAATTTTCTATGAAGTAACATTTTCTGAAAATAGGAACTCTTGGTTCTTGCAGTGAGGAGCGTTTTACATCCGGATACCACAAGGTGCTTTTACAGAGGTGGGTCTGTGTTTGAAAGGAGAGGAAAGCCCTGGCTTGGTGACTCGCCCCAGGTGGTATTTGAAGCCAGTGGTAGAGCTGGGTTTATTATTAAGACTTATTGGTTTCTTGTGCTATCATAGCACCTACACACAGAACAGGACTCCAATGAGCCAGTTTTTCAGAGTACAAACTTTACCTCTGCCTAGACACTCCCCTGGAAAGCTGAGAGGAAGGAGAGATTGCCCGCTGCACTGCCATGTTCCTAGAAAAGCGGCATCCAAGCAGTTTTAAACACACTTCAGAAAGTCTTTGCTTCACTTTGCCAGCACTGAACAGCCTTCATCGCAAGCGTGCTGCATGGCAGAGGGTTGCACACACAGGGGGGTGGCTCAGGAGGGCAGGACCTGCCTGGTGTCCTCTGGACCACAGCCTGGAGCTGGGATGTGCCTGACTACAGAGCAACCTCTTGGAAAATAGTTTTTTTACCTCAGGAGTCAGATCAGTGGCTGAATGGCCCTACATCAGAGCTGTCCTTTCACATACATCCTTTGTGCAGGCTGGGGCTGAGTGCTCCTTGTCACCTACAGGTGTGTTTTATACCCCGACTTGCCACAGGGCAATCAAGGAGATGATACCGTGGGAAAGAGGTAAATACGGGGAGATTTTGCATTAGTAGGGTAGGTGATTTGCCCCAGTGTATCTGTGCTCTCACAGAAACCTTCACAAAACCCCCCAGAACAATATGCTAGAAGGATAAAATGAAGTATGGGTGTGCTTTTAATACTGCAAACCAGATGGAAAGGTAAGACTTGTTCTTCAGGTGTTTCCAGACAGAAGGGGTAGTTTGCAGTAAAAGCCCACTGTTTAAACAGGAAAATGGAATACTGCTTGACAGTGCTTCTCCTGATGTGATCATACTCTGCACCAGCACTTTGCTTCAGTCCCATATGGAACAGATGCTGTTATTATTGCTGCTCAGAGGCAGCACTGAGATTAACAATTTCCATGTACAGATACTTCTTTGGCATTACATAACCTGTGTATTTAACACACACTAAATTTTCATTGCAAAGCGGCTGCTGTGGGGGTACTCACATTTTTAAAAAGCTGTTTCCTTCCCAAGACATGCAGTTATACTCTAGCCTTAGTTTGATCCGATTATCAAAGCCATACTGAAAAACGAAGTGAGTATTGGGCTGTGGGATCCCATCATTTGAAAAAAATAAGTAAAATCCCAGGGCTCATCATTAGTTTTCTGAGCTAAATGGCGTGGAATAGTTATAACCTGATTCATGTTCATCACAAGTGTAAGAGTAGGGCTGCGAGGCTGGGATGCATGTGGCACTGTCACGATGCTGAAAAGATGCATCCAACAGATCATAGAAAGTTCTTTGTAAGGCATCTACTGTAAGCTGAAACAACAACTCTGAGATATAATAGTCACTCCTATTCATTGGATTAGGGAGAGAAAAGATTAAATCACACTTGAGACATCTGTCTGGCTGCCTCAAAAAATAATTTTTTCACGCTAAGTGTAGTTTTAAAATGTCAGCCTGAAAATGTGGCACATTTTAATGGGCTGATTGCCAAGATTCTCGAATCTGTTAATTTGCATATGAATCACAGCATCAAATATTATGGAAAAAGTGTAAGAAACTAGAATTATGAGAGAATGCCTTGCATTCCTCTCGGTTAAACATATGCTGGAAGGATTGTCTCTTAGAAATCTAATACTACAAAGGCAATTGAGATTAACAATGCCATGGTATTCCCCTTTATACCAATAGATGGTTGTGATTGCGTGTAGTCTTTCTTACAGCTGTCTCTGAAGAGCGGCCTGGATGTTGCCTATTCTTCCAATAAGCTACACAGCACGTTACAGCGTCGTGGCAGTCACCAGTGCAGCCCTGAGGCCGGGTCGCATTCCCTTCTCCATGTTTCTGATGCAGCTCCAATAAAGTCAGCGGGATTTCACCAACGTCTTCTGATCATCAATAAACTGATTTCAGGTTGCTCTTAAAAATGATGGAGCCAAAACAAGCCATCAGTTCTCAAAGTCCTGCACTATGCAATTAGCTACTGTACGCCAGGGTCCATGACCAGGCTTGTGGGAGTTAAGCACGTGCATAAATATTTGTTGGATTAGGGTTTATGGTTCGAGAAAATCCCTCCAACTGAAACAAAACTTCCTATCAGGATCTAACTCAAACACTTTTAGTGGAAGGAGGGTGCAGTCAAGCTCCTACAGCAGGTTTTCTCATCTACTGTAGCTAGCTCAACGCAGGGCTTGGCATACGCTAAGCAATTGTTTATAGCTCCTGTACAGCTCATCTGCTTTGGGAGCTGATTTGTGACAGAAGACTGCCTGAATGGAGATGGTAAATTTGATTTACTGTGAAAAAGAAGTGAAGAATTCCACAGCAGAACAATCTGGGTCACCATGTACTTTGGATTTTAAGATTTAGTACAGAAAAAAGGCCCAAACCACATAATTCGGATCCAACTTTCAAGCATCAGATGTCTGAGGTTAATCAAAACTGGGGCTTAGTCCATCCATTCATGAAGATAACTGTGTAGCTTGGAGCTGACCCTGTGCCTGGTTGGATCTTCTCATCTCTCTTGGAGTCCTCCAGGACTGTTCAAATCCAGGGATCAGACCCCTTTCTGGTTTGCAGCAGAAAGCCCAAAACCATATACACACAAAGCTGTTTAAAGGAGAAGGCAGCTTGGGCAGAAAGAGGCACCAGTAGAGAGAACTAGCTGGGGGTCTGTCCCGGGTCTCTGAAAACGTGCAAGAAGGAATAGGGCAGCGGGATGAAAGTTTCAAGGTAGCATTGATCTCCCTGAGAGGCTGGAGAGAGGCTGAAGTAATACAGTTCTGTGCAAAGGAAAGAGATCAAACATGGGAAATGGCACTGGGGGGAAATAAGAGTTAAGACTGCAGTTAATGTGCAGAAACAACAGGAGAATAAATCTGAATTTCCAGAGCAGGGGGCAAAGTTTGTTGTTCAGAAGTGAGCTTTGTACTTGACACCTGCCAGAGAGGCTGAGCTTCCTAAGGTGTTTCATGGGGGGCAAGATTGTCCCCCACCTCCTCGTCTCTTTCTGAAAAACAAGCTAAGACAACACAGGCGGCTTTGGCCTTTGCAGAGGCACAGCTCTAGTGTTCCCTTTACTGCTGACACACCTAGAAAAGTTGATGTGGCAGCCTCAGGAGATGAGCCAAGGAGGACTGGAGCAACAAGCAGGATGCTTCGCTGGCTGCATGCCTACAGGGGATTTCTCCCGGCCTCCCCTCTGGCGAGGCGCTGCACAGGAATCCATCACAGTATTGCCTGCTGGCCATTTGCATGACTGCAACTGCGGGCAGAGCTTGGCTCCCAACCTTTACAAAGTCATCAAGGGAAGTGAAGCTCTTTCGGTATTGTGGTTATGATGCAAGTGTAACACAAAAAATGTTTCTAAAGCTTCTCCTCTTAAGGAGAAACTGACCGTCCCCTCTCCTTTACAGCCCCTTACCTTGTATTCATTGTGAAAGCATTTGTCTTTAGGAACAGAGACAGTTCTTACCTAAACACATACGCAAAAGAAAACAAGTACAACACCCATTTCTGTAGAAGAATATATTATTTAGCAGATCAGTTTAAAAGTAAAAAAAAACAACTGTACACCTTTGAATGTTTTTCTTGTTGCTTTTTGCATACACGAGGATAAAAATGTGCTTGCACAGTGGTTTCAGCTTTGTGCTCCCTGCTTTGCTCGTGCTGAAGGATCCCGTGACTACTAGCTGCACCAGGCCACAAAGCGAACCAGCAAACTCATGAAGGTTTCTTCTGATTTCTTCCAGTGTACAAAACAAAAAAAAATTGCATCCACTATGCGGGGCTTCTGCATATACTATGAACACTATAAAATTCAGAGAATATTACAGAGAAATGTGTCATTAGGGCCTACTAGGCAAAAAAAAAAAAATAAAATGCCAGGACCCTGGTCAGAATATAAGCATCTGTTAAGCTATGCTGTAATTAGCATACTGCTGTACACATACATATATACAGTATCTTGACTAAAACAATTTTTTCTTTTGTTTTGGGATGCCAGAAAAATTTGCATTTTCCAGAAAAGGCTCCTTAGCTAAACTCCGCTTTGTCTCTACAGACTGTGGTCAGCGTGGTCACAGAAAAGGCAAATCTGCTGAAGACTTGAGCATTGCTGCAACTTCTGCAATGTCCACAGGGTTAAGTCCTGCCGGGGTCGGGGCTGCGATGGGTCTGACGGAGTGAGAGGAGCCCTCGGTGCCTGATGGCAGCAGCGCCTGTGCGAGCAGGCTGTAGACAAGGTGCCTGGGCAGGCAGGCAGGCAGGCAGGGCATCCGTGCCACCTCTCCGCATACATCGTCCCAGTTGGATTTTGGCGTAGCCACCACGTCTGTTTGGCAAATACAGCATTTCTCAAAACCAGAATAACCTTAGGGCTTATGTTTTGCTCGAAGGCTTTTTCGTCTCACTTTTCGGTACTGCTGGTGGCCAGACTTTCGCTTTTCTTTTTCTGCAACTGAAATGAAGAGCAAAGCAGGATTAATACCCCTGACTCACACCATGCTGCTTTCCACCACTGCTGTGAGTCAAACGCCCATCTCTTTACAACGCTTGTGCAACATTTCCCAGGAAATAACAGGCAGAAGCTTGGTATATCACTGGCACCTTTTCATGTAAACAGCTCTGGATGTACGTCCTGAGTAAACAGCACTCAGTCTTTCTCATCATCTGCCATGCTAGGCCCTCGGATTACTAACTAACTCCTCCTGTTTCAGGATATTTATGAATTCAGGCATCTCCTATTTTCATCAGACCTTTTATGCCAATACACCATAATTAAAGCTCCCTCAGTTTGTATAAAATTTCTGTTTTGACAGCTTCTGTAAACCAGAAGTAAAATCTCAGCTCAACTTGAAAGATGAATGGGACTCAGAAAGTGTGGCAGTCATATCTGAGTTCTTCTTTTCTCCTTTGAGAAAAGCTCCACGCTAAACTGAAGAATGCCGAAAAGACTTTCTTCTCCTTTATAACTTAGTGCCCTCAAAGCATGTGCTTTTTTATAGAATCATAGAACCATAGGGTTGGAAGGGACCTCTGGAGATCATCTAGTCCAACCTCATCTAGTTTTTTGATTAACCAGCCTTAGTATTTGTGCTGCTGAGGGGCTTTTTCTCCAAAGCACTTGGGAGAAGGTGGGAGCTACACCGGAAAGCTACTATTCCCCTCACCCAGCCAGGGATGATCAAGTGAACGAACTTTCATTTCCCACCTATCAGACAATATCAGCACAACCAGTGCTCCAGGGCACTTCCTAATTTATGTTAATGACAGAGTGACTGATAGCATCCTGTCTCCGTGCTAAATTTGTTCATGTCAGAAAACCCCTACACTGTGATGCCATTTGGGCAGGTTTTGTCGTCTGCCTTGGCAGGGAAAAGGAGCGCTGGAAGAGGCGTGCAGGCCCAGCGTCACAGGCTGCAGGGCGCTGCAGGACCCAAGTCAGCATGTCGGCTGCTGCACTGCGGCCATGGGGCACCTGTGCCCAGGGCCTGGCCTCGGTCTCCGCCCTGTCAGGCAACACAGGTGTAGCTGGAGAGACTAATCCTATCTCCCCTAAGCCTCACGTGTCAAAATGAGAGACGCTCTGCAAATGGAGGTCCCCACTCATCCTGGGCCATAAAATTGGTCGTGTCTTTGATCCTACTAGGTGCTAGGCATTAGAGGGTAATTCCTTGTAGAAGTTCCAGCGCATCCTTGATGATAGACATGTGAGTGGAAGTTTCTGCCCAGAAAATAAACTTATGCATTGGTAGTGCAATGCCTTGAACTGCCTAACCCCAGGACAGCTTGCTGCAATCTAGCCCAGGATAACTCTGTCCCAGGGGAAAGCAGCTCCCTGCAGGAAGAAGCTATTTGCTAACACTCTCCCCTCGGGTGGTTATCCCCGGGGTTTGTCTTGAGGTCTCTCTCTTGCAAGCAGCTCCCTTCCCACATCTGTACTTGTGTGTTGCCCGGTCAACTCTGCAAGGGCATGCTCTTGTGCAGACTTACTGCTCATGGCACACGCCTTTCTCCAGCCAGGTGTAACGAATGTGTTTCTCATGATTATGATTATGCCATAAACATTCCTATGGTTTTGGAATTAAGCGGCTATAAAATGATAATGTTTCACTTATTCAATCATAACCTTTGCTTTATCAAAGACATATTTAGAGCTTACCTCTTTCATAGCATCATCTATCTGTTTTAATTCTTCATAGCGGTCCCTGGATTCCCAAAGGGGCTGGAGCATCACCTCCTCCACTTCTGGGAATAGCTAAGTGAAAACGAGAAAGAGAGTCTCAACACTTCCATTTGTATTCATTAACTTGTACATGTTAGTAATGGTGTGAAAGACAGGGTGTGAACTGTACATCCCCATTTCCCTGGCTAATTAAACACCTGTCAGAGCAAACACTGAAGCGCTGCATGCCCCCACTTCTGCTTCTGGCCTTGGGTGACTTTTACCTTTGTCACTGTTTCGAACATGGGGATGAGAACGAACTTCAGGAAGCCAATCTGTGCTGTCGGCTTGGTCACTTTATCACGGTCCATGAACGGTGCCACTGGAAGCCCCTCAGATTTTTCTCGATCGCTCTGGAACAAAGCCAGAGTTAACAAATATTAATCTCAGCTAGAAGTCTGTGAGGATAGTAATGTATCAAGTAGATCATTTGCAAAAGAGCAGTAGCCTTCAGATACAGATCTCAGTGGTGTCTGAAGATAGCACAGAATAGGAATATGCTTCCCTCGGGCCAACATATCCTGCTTTGTTGAGAGCAAGCATCTGAATAAAGAGAACTCTGTTCAGTTAGATCTGCACAGTTCTGGCATGAAAGCATTCACCTCCAGGCTTTACAGGACAATGAGGCCACCTGGTTCCCTTTGCAAACCCATGGGACTTGTGAGGTAAAATATTTCTGATCATTCAGAAAGGTGGTAATGGTTTATGCCACTCTGAAAGAGAAGCTCTTTGATTTCCTCATCACTCCGTAGAGGGTGATTATTTTCAGTTGTTCAACCAGAAATTACAAAACCTTCTGTACTAATGATTAAAACTAGTTCTGGCTAGCTAGGTCAATGGAGGACAGTTCCATTGACTGCAATGAGTTTACCAAGCCACCTACTTGACTCACTGTTTCTATGTGGGTTCGCGTGCAAGGAGGTCACAGACTGTGCGTGCAAAACAGATATCCTGTAGTAGACTTTATCTCTCAATTATTGGATCGTTTGGCACATAGTGCTTTTGCTGGGCAGCCAAAACAGCAAGGCACACAGATACTGTACTTTTGAGCAAAAAGCTGTAGATGCAGTGAGCGAGGAGTGTTTCTGACACATCATTGAAGGTGTCTGTCTCTTGTGAGAAGACCTCCTCAGCATGCACCTATCAATGCGGAGACAAAGCACACAAGAAAGCTCTGGCATCTCCTCCTCAGAGCTGCAGCTGTGTGTCTCTTGAGATCCCACTGCTGCAGCACGTACACACTGCTCGGGAGGCCAAGTGCCAAGGCAGCTGAGGGATGCTCTTCCAGGGATCCCTTTTTAAGCAATCAGAAACTGTGTCCAGCTGGGAATCCAGTGAGGGGCAGTGGTTTGGGGACCTTAAAGCCTGACTTTTCACACCTCAACAAGCCGTCTGCTTTCTCTTTAGGCAAATGTTCACACACAGTGAAAATGATCTTAACTAGTTTCTGTGTGAAATTTGATATCATTTACTTGGCAACTTTCTCTTGCCACTGCTCTTGCCCTTTCAGCTCAAAATCATTTGTGTGTCAAACAAACTTGCAAAGCAGCCACTTTACAGAGAACAAGCTTCAGCCTGCCAGCTTTAGGATTTCTAGATTGCTATTGTCTTTCATCTGCAAATTACAGTCAATTGCATTCACTTGCTTTTGGAACAGCTTTTCTTGCCGACATCCTTCTCCCATTTTGTGTAAAAGAAGCCTTTCCATCCTAGAGCTAGACTGGGCTGCCAGACAGCAGAGCACCTGTAGCTGAGGTGGGATTCAGGAAGAGCAGCAATTTGTGCAACTGCATTTCTCCCTCATTCTTACCTGCATAAAATATTCCTCTAGTAAGCAATCTACCCAGGGCTCCGCTACTTCCATCGGGCGGACTTCATTGGAGATATCACAGCATTTTATCAGTACCATCTTCAGCTGAAAGAGAATAATACTTTAATACTGCAGTCTTATCACCGGCCCTTTTTCCCCTATCCAGAACCTATGCCTTTAAAATGCAATGGGAGGCAATATTTGGAAACAGAAAGGACAGTTTTAGCATCAAATCCGAGGCCTTAAATGATTTGGATTCTTTTGCACTCTCTCAATTACCCCATGTAATTACCCTGTATCCCCTCTCTGCCTCGCTTTCCCTGTCTGTAGCCCTGGGATGTGTCAGAGCAGGACACGTGCTTATCTGCTGCATGAAGAGATTCAGCCACAAATGACCACGAAGTTGCTTGTGGAGCACTCAGAGGCAGCTGCAGAGAGGCTTCCCTGGACGTCAAAGACGACTGGGTTAGGAAGCTGAGGAAACTAGAGTCTGTACTCTTGTGGATACCTTTTGCCCCACGGTAATGGACAATAAGAATTTGTTTCCTGACAGAGTAAATTTATTTTTTTTCTCAGTGGGACTCCAGGATTTCTAAAGCTGGAATAATCTATTTTATACAGAGCATTTCCAAATTTTAATTCTTTTTGGTGGGGCAGAGGATGTAGGAATGATTAACTTTTTATAATGTATATTGAGTTTTGGTTTTTAAACAAATGAATGTTAATCTACAAGCTTTAACATTATGCACAGAAAAATAATAATCTACAAAACCTCCTTACACAAGTCATGTGTTCTTCATTGGAGTAATCAAAATTTTCCATTTTTTCCTTGAAAGAGTCCAATATTTCTGCATGTCTCGCCATGTCTGTAGCCAGGATTAATGTAATTATTCCCTAGCAAAGAAAACATGTTCACATATTAACTTAACATTCTTTACAAAGTCTACTATTGCAGAACAAAGTAGGGTCTTTCTTACACACAAAAAGCCTCAAATGCATTACATTGTTAACACTGAAAGGGGAAGTTTCTGACTTGAAACTGCCAAGCAAACTGGAAGAGGATTATAAAGAGTTCATGGTATATTAAAATCATGGCTGGATTGATCTGTAACACTGGTGTGATATTCCAGAGGCATTGAGGTTTTTCCTTTCTCATTGACTAATTGTGGAAAAAAAACCTGTACAACAGGATGTTAAAAGCTACACTCTGTTTGCCAAGATCCACTTTTGGCTCCTTGGAAAGCACTATAGGTTTTGCTGCTGACTCTTAGTGGCCCTAAGAAGAGACAAAGATCAGTAGATATGGATATCCTCTGTGCTTATCCTCCTTGGATTAAGGGCTTTGAAATGCCTAGATGCAGCCAATGTGTTAGGAGCTCCATATCCTCCTGCTAGGCAGAGTTTATGATGGGAAAACATGTGGTTAATTTAAAGTTGCGCGTTTTCATACCGATCTATCCATTTTGGGCCCATGCCTGCTTCCCATGCACTGGCAGAATCAGCAACTCCAGCCAGACTGGTATCTGAGCCCTTACATTGGTCTGCTTTTTCGTTTGGTGCGTAAGGAAGGTGTAACGTGGAACTAAGACTGAATTTTGGCCCTTAGTGCTCTAATGGGAATTGTAGCATAGTTGACTGTCTCAAAGATAACTGTGATGACTCCCAGTCCACCAGAGCCTCTTCCAACAGTACAGTGTTCTGCTGCTGCAGATCTTTTCCCATTTTGAAGCCCCTCTTAAAATTAATACAATGTTCTTTTAAAGCATAAACTTCTGCCATGAGAGCTTAATCCTTTCGCAGTCAGAGCTAATTGGCTCCTTCAATAATATAAATATCTACCCCAAAAATGTCATAGGCTTTAATAGTCAGGATGCACTCATTATTTCTCAGCAAGACTTTCCAGGGAGTGCTGCTGTGGAAGTTTTCCAAGAATCCCTCTTGGATCCTTCCAGTGTGAGGGGCTTTTTCAGTCCTGCCCTCTAGGGAGAATGATTCACTCGCATTGTACAGCAGGGAAGTCTGTGCATGCTTACATCTTCAGGAACAGTTTCTATGACACAGATGGGAGCAGCATTCATACCTGTCTTATCTGTTTGAATTGGTCCTCGCTGACATTGGAGAAAATGTTGTATTCTGGCTGGGAAATGATCTGGAAAGCCACAGCACAGTGGTGGTTCTCCAGTGGGGAGATGTCATTGTAGCGTACCGCAAGCTCAGTTCGTGCATTTATCTGATAGCTGATGTGAAGAAAAACAATGAGAACTCCTGCAGGCACACACCAGCTGCTCTAAACCATGCTGCTTACTTTTATTTACATTCTTTTCAGTATTTATTCGATTAGCTGCAGTTTATTTTTTGATTGTTAATACTAAATCAGATTTTTAGAGAAGATAGATATTACTTTAATATCATCTCAGGCACTATTCCCCTGTAGTTTTGTTGGTCTTTATTTTTAAATTTCACCAAGTCTCTGTAGCTTAAAATGACATAGAACAAACACAGAAGGAACTGTCTGGGCTTCATTCAACCCCCACTAATGACAACAGAGAGATTTTCACTGATCCCAGTCAGAATTTGGTTCTACCCTTATTTAATGAATGGCTACAAATAAATTAGATTCTCTCTCTCTTTTTCGTACACACATACACACACACAAAAGTGTCCATGGGTCAACAATTCTAATTTCCTCACATGATAACAAATTGAATAACATCCACTTCATGATTTATAATTACGACATAATGTTTAAGATAAATCACTCTTTTCAGTTTAGTGTAATTATTCCATTTAAGTCAATGGAACTATAATCATTTATGCCCTCTCAGCTATAAAACACTTCACCTTGTTTTCTCAGAAGTGGGAGAAAGTGTTGGAATAGAAATCTGAAAAAGCATTTTTCCTTTACAGAGCCAAGGACATCTGGTAACCTCAACCCACACCTGAGTTTTCTGCATGAAGCTCTGCCTTGGCCCATGTGTGAGTGAACAGCAGGGCCTTGGGGAAGGTCATGGCCAGCTCAAGCTGTGAGAAGGAAAACCTGATCTACCAAAAAATGCCAGCTGGTATTACCTTCCCGATATATTATAAGGGAAAAGCAAGCAAGGGACAGACTTACGTATTGTTATAGCCTGGATGGTCTAAGTCATGGCATACAGCTGCAGTCATGAGAATCAAAATGTCAATTTGGGAGAATTTCTCCTGCAAAATAAAAAGCATTAATGTAGTATTACAATTTCTAATTCCTTTATCCCCATAAATGAAAATACGTGAAAAAAAAAACCACATTTACTTTTTAGAGAATGCAAATCAGAGCAAAATGAAGTATTTTTTCAGAGATCAGTTTACTTCAGTCAAGACAGAATTCTGCCTTCCCTTCCAGTAAAAATGACTCAGATTTGCTTTTGTTGCATTAAAAAAACTGCAGCTCAGAGGAGGCAATTTGCTTGAAACTTACTATTACTGCAGAGATCATGTAAAAGCACTGAGACATTAATACAGTCTCTTACAAGTCATTTGAGCATCCTGATTAGTTAAGGGAGGTTTAGAAGAAAGCTTAGTTGCCATTGCAGTCTGCATTAACTAAAGTTATGAAACGAGTGAGAAAAATTAAGTGCTGCGTTCCCACAGGTTCCAGGTAGGATGAACTTCCATTAAAACAAGTTTTCCTTCATAGTCTTATTGGCAAGAAAACGGACTTAGTGACTGAGATGTTTAACTACGGAGAAGAAAGGGGGTTTTTAACTGCTTAAAATCTGTTTTGTACAGAAATGAAATGAATATATAAACACAGGTTATCCAGTCAGTGAAAATAGATGATGCCTATAGTTTTGGGCAAAATAAAGGTTGAATGTGAATCTTGCATACAGCACATGCAAGGCGTTATTTGCAGTAGCTCAGCCAGGTGCAGGCACACATTTGGAGAAAACCTCTAATTGGAACATACTGTGTCACAGATGTATACCATATCCACGGACCGTAATTCAGTAGGCTTTTAGATCTGATGTATAGATGTTTCATGCTATTGGAGTGCCAAAAGATCTTCAGCGGACAAATTGGAGGTATCCAGGAGGTGAAAGTAACTTCCCAGCAGCCTCAAAAAGCTGGGAAGGTGCTTGGGGTCTGGGATGTGATGGATGAGTGGGCAGCCAGAAGTGGAAATGCAACACCTCCCCTCCCCTCCCCAGGCACTGAACATGTGAAGCTACTGCAAAACTCATCACTTGCCACAAAGCCGGTGGCCTGTTTCGCCAGAAAAGTGGCAGAGTTGTCTTGATGCCCAGTGGACAAACATGTGCCCCATAATGGAAATGAAGTGACACTATTGAGGTGGGGGCATACCTGGAGGCTGCAGAGTGAGATCATGCTGTACATCATCTGGGTTACGCAGAAGCAGTGCCGGAAATTATGAAAGGGGTTGTTTCTGTAATTGTCATGAATACACAGCTGCAGAGAGAGGGAATGAAGCAGTCAGAGACAGGAGGGCGCTTTTCAGAAAAACATGATTACATACACTTCCCAGCCTCCCTGGAAGCACCGTAAGAATCCCTACAGAAGTCTATGGAGTCCAGTATTATTTTCTGCAAGGACAGAGTGTCACTCTGAGGGTGAGAGATTATTGCCTTTCAAGAATCTGTCAGCAGATAAACCTCATAGCAACTTCTCTCTCATACCACCTAGCAATGGGTAAACATCCCAGCACAGCTGCAAGTGCATCTCAGTCTTGACATATGATTCTGTGCTTTCATCCTGAATTTGTATTTCAAACCGTGAGGTGGTTAAACGGTGACTTTGAGTTGTGTAAAGAACTCCAGGTTACTAAAGATGTAAAGTACATCCCCGTTCCCCTCTCTTGCTGAATGCAAATTGCAGCTTTGAAATCTGCAAGGCTGAAGTGTAGTTGTTGTTTCGTTTGCAAACGTTCAGAGGTGGCACTTTGGGGAGTGTTGCTTGGCAAAGTGAAGATGTGAGTGTATATGCACTATGCAGTAGCATACCTGCGTGGATTTCCTACGCTAGGCAGCATGGGAAAGATTTAGCCATATAGGCACACATGAGTGATTTTTGTGTGTTTTAACTTTCTACAGATCCTGGCTATGTGTCCTCATGACAAATGCAAGCTAAAGCTTGTCTTTCCATGTGTCCTCGCTGCTGTCAGCCAGGCTAGCAGTGTGAAGCTGTCACAGCTGGGTTAACACACGCCACAATCATTCTTCCAATGCACTGGTGTGTTTGGTGTCCTGTCCTGCACAAAACAGCCAAGCATCAGCAGCACTGCTGGTCCCCTTCTACTGAATCATCCATAGCCTGGACCCTAGAGAGCCCTTATACACATGCTTTCAATTACTGATCCTGAATAAATGACATGAACAGAATCAGTGTCCCGTTTTCTAGCTAAATGGTGAATTTACATTACGAGTCCTCAAGCCCCATCAGGATCGAACCATTCAACCTGGGACCTGACTTCTAGGAAGTCTCAAAGTTCTGGATGAGGTGAAGAGAACTGTGGGTTTTCAAAGCTTATTCAATATTTGGGGACTTGATTGCAAAAGCTCGGATTATTCTGCAGCAAGGACTTTAGAAATATATTACGTTATTTAAAAATTAATAACTAATGGCACAATATGGTTGACAGCCAGGCTCACAGGTGGTGGGAAGTATCTCACAGCCTCCACACGGACACCGTGGTCATGCCCAGGCACAATACAACACTGCAGGGATGTAACATATACATCCAGCAGTGGAGCCCAGAGCATCCCAGGGGACTCCTGACTCAGAGCACTGAAGGGTGGAATGACTGGGTTGTATTAGTCATCCTTTCCTCCCCTTTCTGGAGCATTTCTGTAGCCAGTGGATGTGGGAGCAAGAAAGTAAACATACGCATGAGGTGGCTTTTTCTCACCCACTTAAGTTCCAACTGGTGCCCATACTGTGCCTGGGAAAGTATCATAGTTTGAAGCAGAGTGCTTGGGGCTTTTTTTGATCATCTTTCTTTCTGTGAAGCTAATGTTTAAGAAAGGAAACCTCACCCTGTCTTACCTATGTAGAAAATACATAATAAACTCACATTGTTGTTCAGAACAAGGCTGTCTTAAATGCTAGTGGAAACAAATTACTTGGAGACAGAAGCTAACAGGAAACTGCCTGCAGTAACGCATGTGGGTGGCATGTTGGTGTGTGTTGACGTATCACCTTGCTTCCCATGTTTTCAGGCTGTGAGACAGGAGGAGGAAATTTTCTGTTTTATCTACCCTGTGCTCGCCTTGACTGTATTGGGTTTTATCCCACCCCTTCTGTTCAGCTGCTTTCTAGGGTCAACAATACTGAGCTTTCCATCCACCTTCTTTGGGGAGAGATTTCCTAGGTCTTGATCATTTTGTATATCTCCTTTAACGTAGTCATACAATTTTTCTAAAAAGACTTAACCAGTCCTTAACCCAGCATAAATTCCAGGTAAGCCTTATGCCTTCTATGGACACATGGTAACATCGTCCCATTTTATCCCTTATTCCAGATCAGCCTAATGCCTTGTTAGCTTCAGCTGGCAGCAGCACACCAAGCAGTGACTGTCACTGCCCTGCGTATGCTGGTGCTCAGGTGCTGTTTGCTCTTGCTGTACTTCATGATAGGATGAATCCAGTGTTTTGCTTTATGTCTTTGAGCCAGCTTCTGAATTTCTGGAATTTGTTCAGGCCTTTCTGGGAATCTACATCAATCAGGTAAAACAGTTCCCCCTATTCTGTCCGTACTCTTCAAGTAATTAGAAGAGATCAGTGAGATATAATTCTTCGCTACAGGAATCATATGAGACATCTATATAATGAACTTCATATCATTATGTTTTTAATTATTGTTTCAACTGGTTTGTCAGGTAGAGATGTAAGTTTTACTAACTATAATTCTTTGGTTTTACTAACTAAAATTCTTCTTTTTATACAATGGGTAAAATATTTACAGTTCTACAGTTCTCTAGGAACATGGTGGGTTTTTCTGAGAAAGCAAGTATGTTATTCAGCTTTTTAGCAAATTCTTTCTTATGCTCTCCCTTGGACCTGATACCTTATTGATTTTTAAATACTCCAGTGTTTCTTCTTTAGGCATCACAGTTTTGGTATGATCTCATCTTTATCATGTCTTGCAGTTCTCCAACTTGCTCAACATTAGAAACCAAGGCAAAGAAAGTTATTTAACTTCTCAGCAATTCCTTTTCCTTCCTGCCTTGTTCTTTTACTCCCTGTGATTTAGCACACCTAATGATTTCTGCACATACTGGCTTTTTTTGGCCAAGTCTGAAGACACTCGTCTCCATTTACATTAGGTACCAAGAGCATTCACCAGAAATGAACTGCTTTCAGTAATAGAAAGCTCAGCAAATGTAAAACAGTTGAACATGTAAAACAGTTAAAAAAATGTCATCTGTTACCACAAGAATGCAAACATTTGCTGAAGTACTTACATTTTAAGAATTTGTATAGATTGACTGCTTTCAGTGGGATTACTCATGAGTCAAGTTAATTCCATGACTAAATGGTTTGTTTATTGATTTTTGAATATGAAAACTTGCAAATATCAGTAATTTGAAATACTTACCAACCACCTCTTTAACGTGATAGGATTGATGTTGAAGTCTTTTACCAACCCAAGATCATGGTACATGTGTTCCAAACAACTCAGCATCTGCAGCCAGAGACCGATAGGTTATTGGCTTGGTAAATATCACTTCACTTTACGATACATTGCAGAGTGAATTTCCTTCTTGCAAGCATCTAATAATTGCAGAGCCCTTTTGTTAAGATGAAAGAAAGATGTTCAAAGATTGCATGATTAAAGATAGTGCAAGAGGGGAGACAGAGAGGTTCTGAAAGCTTTTTGAAGTAGACAGATTGCTGTTGACTTCATAGGTTTTGTGCAGGGCTTTGAATCACACCAGCTCTCTTTAGTAATTGTGATTCATGTGTATCATAGTGATTCCTTCTCACAAAAAAGTATTGCCATTTTTCTAATTCAGCTGGGATACGTTCTAATGCCCAATGAAATCAGAGGGAGTTTTTCCTCTGACTCCAAAGGCCCTAGATGTATAGAAAATGACAGCAGAAAATAAGAGATCCTTGAAGAAATGTTCATTCTAGATATGTATCAGTATCCTCTTTCTTTATGACTTCTACTGAGTTCCTAAATCCACTACCTTAACTGACATTTCTTGATTAACAAAAGAACTCTCGTTATAACACTACAAAATTGCAGCAGGTTTGTGACCATCCACTCCCATATACTGTAACTATGAATCCCAATATCTGAAATGCAAAGGCAGGCTGCTCTTTTGAGACAACATTTGCTTTGTGGTAGGAAGCGGTGTGCAAGCAGTTTAGCACTACCACTCCCAGTTAATCTTCTGGGTTTGAAAATATTGCAAGAGAAAGGTATTGACAATCTGATGTGTCTGGGCACTTAACAGCTGGTCAGAAATGAGCAGACTTCCAGGAGTTCAGGAGTTTATGTATCTGCGTTCCCATTTCTGAAGGCAAAATCTGGAGGGGATGAAATGTAGCCATTATATTAGCAGATGCAGTTCTTAGACTGTAGACTGATCCAGGAGTTTTAATGTGATGAGTATAATGCCACAAATACGGCCTTGGAGACATTTTTAGTTAGGTTTCTGTTATTTAGGCTCTTAAAAACTCTCCAGAAAAATGATTTCATCTAATGAAACTTTATATTTATCCAGGGAATATACATAGTTCATGCAGTAACAAGGGGGCTGGTTTTGAGTCATCTGAACAGGAAGAGACTTTTCTGCAAGGCTTGAGGGACAATGTCAGGAGCTGAATTGTGCTCAGATCACAAGGCCAGCATTTTGCTGTAGACCACCTTGTCTTGTTCCTAGTCCCTGAGGAAGAATATGTTTCACAATAGTTTCAGAAAAGACTTTCTGAGACAATAAACTTGATCCAGAAGGGCCGAATTACCCTCAGAAATGCCTGTCTCCCTCCAGCTGTTGTCAGGAGAGCTTTGGGTGAGTGGCAGGGTGACTCTGAGTCCCAAAGGTCCTGCCCCTGAACCCAGGAGAATATCACTTTTCACTTTTGCTTTCTTGGTCAACAGCAAAAGCTTGAATATTAGACTTTTCTGAGGCGTGAAAGCGAGTGGGCATTTGGAAAGAATGCAAGCTTGCTACAAAGCTCTGTTTACTGAGATGGTGCAGAGCAAAACGTTATTAATTTGCTTACAGAAGGCTATGGTTTATAACCTGCCCCCCCGCCATTGAGCATGTGGGCAAACACTCATTGCTAAACAAGCACTGACAGAATTGAAATATTCTCTGTAAACGTAAACCAGAGCTTAAAGGGTGACATAAACCCATACGGTGCTTGGTTCACCAGAGTCTGTGTGGTATCTTGTTTCTGACCAGCACTCCTTCTTGCAGGGCATGTCTAATCTCCACACCCTCTTGTTAGCCGTGTTCATGCCACCATATAGTGTTTCCTAGTACTCTAAAAGAGTTACTGTGCTAAAATACTATGCTTCAGCACACAAGAATCCGTGGGTAATGGTTTTTGTGTCTCCCTATTCTTTCTTAATAGTCAGAACAACAATGACCCAACAGTGTTATGGTCCACCTGGCAGGTCGTAATTCTCTCTTGCTGCAAAGACCTGACAGACATTCAAGAGCTAGGGGTGAGTAATTTTGCCTGAGCAGTTGTATGGCCATGGTACAGAGAAAAGGGGATGAAGAGGGAGCAGTAACTGCAGACCACCAGCCTCTGCTTGGCATGGTCCACACAAGGGAAGCTCTGCCAGCCTGTGTGAATGAGAGATGGAGCAAAAGCCACCAGAGAGTCCTGCCAGGTGAAATATCCTGAAGGAATTATGCTGTTACTGTGGGTGGGGTATGGGGTATTTTTTCTTGTCATGTTGATCTACAGGTGCTGAGCCAGAATGACACTTGCATGCACAACATCTGATCGAGAAGGTAACTAAGGTGATTGCTGCTGGGAGTGCTGTTAGAACCACCCAAACCTTCTCTTGGGAAAAACCCATCATTAAAATCCTGGTTTAGTCCTGTTCTCCCTTACATTTTTCCTAGGTGAGATTTGCTGTATTTGCTGAATCTCATTTTGCATTATAAACTGGCCATTACAGAAACTTCCTTCTCCTTCCTGTTTCTACAGAGGTTTACACATGGGCTTTCCAGAAGCTTCTGCAGTACAAGTGATGAACAATGAATAATTCTAGTAGCAATAAGAAAAACAGCAATAGCAATAAGAAAATACTAATAGGCTCTGCATGCAGCTTTGCAACCTCTTCAGAATACATCGCAGAAAAACCCTTGCCTAAAAGGTTGTGAATGAATGCATGCACCTCTGCCTGGCTTCACACAGCAGCACGCTGTTTTATTGATTTGAGCGGAGTTATTGGTGATATGCTTAATCATACACTTTGCTAGGGATTGATTTCTTCAGGTAAAATGACACGAGAGAACATATGTGGCGGTAATGATAGTGCATCGGTTGTTGTGGGATGTTACTAGGAAGAGATTAAAGAAAAAAATAAAGAGGAGTCAGGATATGATAATTAGCATAATCTATCTGGCATATGTTAGGAAAAAGTACTGTATTCTGTTGTGATATGATAATTTCAAAAAAGTATAGAGAGTAAGGGGCGGAAAAGGAGAAAAGCCCTGCAGACCATGTCAAAGGGCTCTTCTGGCCTTGATGGCTCTCAGGAAGAGTGCTAAACCAGCCAACGTGGCAACCTTACTTCGTTGGGCTCCCACAGCCAGACGTCAAAGGTTGGTTTCCGTAGTGCTTCGATGGTCTCCTGGGACAGCATGTACTGCAAACAAACAGGCAGTCAGCATAAGGAAAGTGTCCCCCACCCTGGCATGGAACCTCCTATGGGCATGTCCTTGGGCATCCTGGGGTTCCATTCACAGAGGGTTTAGCCATATTTCCCAAGGAGAGAGCAACTGATCTCTCCCTCTGCCTGCTCAACGCTTCTCAACCCTCCCCAACGGGCTGCTCGTGGTTATGGCAGGATGCCCAAGCTTGGTGGGCAGCAAGCCCCTAGGTGACCCACCGCCTGCCATGGCAACAGCTGGCATGCAGCTGGAGAAGCTTGCGGAGCAGGGAGATGGAGGATTTGGGAGAAAGACGAGGAGAGCAGAATTGTTATGGATGGGGTTGTGGGTAAATCCAGCACAGGGATTTAAAGGGCACAGGGCACAGACCTGTCCCCGGCTGCACTGGTCCTGCTGCCTGCAGAGCATCAGTGTCATTCAATGCAGCCAGTCATGGCTGGATGGTGTGAAGTGTCTATGCTCACAGTGTTAAATTAGCTATTGGGTATGATATATTTACTTTCAGATGATTTATGCTCTCATTTTGAGTATTTTTCAAGAAGGCCCCCATTTTCAAAGTGGTTGTCAGCCTGGAAGATTCAAGTGATTTTTTATCATTACGTTCAGAGGCTTAAAACAAAATCAATCTCACCAGCCAGTTACAATTTGTATACAAAATGAAAAAAAAAGAATGTGGCGGGTGAAAAGACCAAGGGAGATCTGGACTCTACCGATTCATCTTCTCAACACTCTATTGATCGGGGTCTTTCTGGGACACAAAAACCTTGTAGCGTTGATTGGCCCATTTACCATGGCTGTCTCTAATTAGTTTGGGCTTACTGTACTAAGCAGGTGTATGAAATTTTCTGAGCCATCAAATTGCTGATACTTAACCCAAGGAAGAATAACACTGAAGATTAATTTTCCTTCTTGAGAAGGCAATGATTTTTGCATTTGCATATATAATGTACATTTAATATGATGTTCTGCAAGGGAAATGTGAATTAGCCGTACAGATTTGTTATTTGATAACAGTGCTGTAATGACATTTCTCAGTGTACTCATCACTTCCTAGCCTCACTGACATTGGACAAATCCAGCAGCTGACAACTGATAACAAATTTTGCAAATCTGTCAAAACAGAACCCAAACTCCTAAAACCAAAACTCCTATGAGCTTTGGTCAGGGATAATACAGAAATACAGACTACCAGTTTATTCCGCAGCCAGTCTGTACAACTCTTTGTAGCGCTTGTTGTTAATTCAAGATCCTAATATCATAGCAGTACATCAAAGACTGATCTGACATATCTTTTATCAAGGGGAAAAAATTGGCTTAGAATTGATACGTTTTGCGAAAACATGTGTTAGCATCAGGAGCACAAGCCTTTTGGGCAAAAGTTAATTAAAAGAAATGTAAGTCTCATGATGTCTGTTTCAGAGACCTAGAGGTCACTTTTGCTAGGCAGAGCGGAATAAACAGCAGAACTTATAATTCGTTGCTCTGTAAGGGTCCGAAGACAAATATGCAAGGATGCATGTCCATATCATACACCTGCATCACATGGCGCCACGTGAACTTCAGAGCAGCTGAGCCAGCTTTGATGTGTGCGAGCAAATGCCCGCTGTTGAACTATGATTTGCACACGGGTGAGCTGGTGTTTTGTCAAGGTGTGAGCTGGGCACCAAGCAGACATAACCTGGTAGCTTTGAATAATTCCTGTGGGCAAAGACTGCTGGTGCTAGGACCAAAGACCCTGTGTGCTTCATGGTTTCAGCCTCATTCATCACTGTGGATTTGTGCTCATACTTGCCCAGTAGACATTTTTCTTTAAGCATTACTGTTTTCTCTAGCAAATACACTAAGTCATTTTCACAGAGACAATGCATCATTCTGGAGAGAATCCAATGTCGCATTTTCTCTTTGTTTCCCTAGGTGAAGTATCCCCATAAATTACTTTTTAAATTAAAAAATAATCCATCAGGAGAAAACAGGCGGCAGCACTATTTTCAATTAGAGTACAACATCATAGGCTATTTTTGATTGTTCACTATGAGCACGGAGAACAAACAAATATAACTAGACAAAAGAGCGTTAAATGTTGATGAATGCAAATGTTCATTAACATTGCAAACACTAATGCGATTTCAAGTATTAAAGACTAGTGAGGATCCAACTTTAGGTCACTGCAGGCAAGGACAGCTTTTTCCATCAGCTTCAAGGGATTTTGGATCAGTCTGTGGATTTAGAATAACTAGGATGTCGATGGCTAGGGAGTCATGAATTGTAAACCAGCACTTGTCGGGACGGCAAGCACGCAGTAAGATTCTGGGAAGAGCAAGCATTGAGTGGTACCTTTGGGTAGGATGGTACATCCCGACGGGGAGTCAGCCTCCTGTTTTCATCCAAAACTCTTAACATTGCAGGAACAGAACCACAGTGCCTTGAAAAATGCCGGAAGTACTCTGGTCTCTCAGTAGGCATCGCTCGGAGAATTACTCCACTCCCCAACCTCTTCCTGTCCGATGTGTTGTTTCTCAAATGCTTTAAAAGTGGGATCCTTTTTAGGATTTTCTCCCCTTGTGCAACACCCTCGTCGCCCCTTCTCTGTCTATTTGAATTCAAGAGAGGAGCATCTGTCTTCAGGCGTGTATCCATGGATACCCAATCACTTCTATTTAAACCAAGTAACTTTCCTTTCTTTGCTGTCCATGGCAGGGATAGTGGTCCTGGCAAAGCCCTGCCAGGGGCCATGCTGAGTATGGACACTGGCACGCTTGCGCTTTTTCACTAGTGTAGGCACCCACTGAGCCCATGGCTTATTGCAGCCCAGCTCCAGGCCTCGTAAAAGCTTGGGTAAGACCATCCATTTTGATTCCATGACCATCTCGCCTTCTGCCCTTCAGGCAGGACAACAGCAGTGAGGCACAGGCTCGGCAGACACAGTCTGCTTGGCTCCCCGGTCATGGAGGAAGGGAGCTGCTGCCAGCAATTATAGATAATTAACACTTGCCTGGTTATTAACACCAGCACCGTCAGTTTTCTGGTCTTCCTTCCTCTGCATGTGGAAGAGCCAAGCTGATGCTATCCCATCTGAGCAGAGGACCATGACGGTGGGAGGTGCACACCAGCCTTACAACCTTTGCAGAACGTCTGGGTTGCTGCATTGCAATGTGAGAGCGGCTTCTTGCCTTACAGCCACAATAAAACTAAGAGCTCTGTAGGATCACCCATGGCAATCATGATACTTTAACTCAGCACGTGTTCTCCAGGTAGTTTGTCACACGGACTTTTAATAACTCTCATGTGAGGCTGATCTGCTTGCATTTTGCATTTATGCCTGTAGTCCTAACATTTGGATTATCCTTTCTCATTTTTCGAGCCTCCTGCCAAATGAAGCTAAAAGAACCCCCCCAAAAGAAGCGAACCAAATTAGTCCATTAACTTTATTTGTCCCTTTTAAAATTATTTTGCATATTCTGTATTGCATCTCTTTTTAATGCTTCTCTTCTCTGTTGGGAATTGGTCCAGGTCTCTTTTCTCCTCTTAACATTGATGTCTGCTGTAATTTCTGATGGTATTGTCTGAATCCTGCGAAAGTTATGTCATCTTACATTTCATGGTGGTCAGCTGGCTTCAACCAGCTGCCATTTCCTGCCCTGTTTAAGGAGATTCTCAGTTGGTGAAAAGCCATCTTAATCTTTCCTAAAGCTGTTTCCTCAAAACTCCACTGTGAGGGGTATTAGTAGGATAAAAATAGTGAGATTGGGGCATTCCTTGCCCTAATTGGAACAGGTTGCCAGGGTTAGCTGAGGGTCAGCCAACTATCTCTAATTTCCAGCTGTAGTAAGACATTGAAGCCTTCATCCTACCACACTGGGGAACACACTAGAGCCAGGATGCATCAGAGCTTTACAAATGTAAAACTGTATTTGCAAATGATCATGAATTTAAATGACACTATAATGTTATTAGCATCTGCTGGTGGTGAGCGCAAAAAGCAGACTAGCAAAAAAAGCAGTTTGAGGGGATGTGAGTGGGGCTGCTTTGCTCTTCTGAGGGAGAGATGCACAATTCACAGTGCGTGGTGACTTTTATAAACCTAGCTGTTCATCCTTACTCTGTCGTTTGGTAATGTAACAGCAAATTTAAGAATATGTAAACACACAAGAATACAGCTATGTACACTGGGATATTATTGAAGGAATCTATGGACTCACACATACTTATGACATGAATTGAAATTAAATGTGATCCCTAATTGCAACTGTAACACATTATCTAGCAAATGACATTGCACAGGGGATGAGAAGTCTAAATAGAAGCAAAACCATTTCCATTTGTTCTGGGATGCCCCTGTTCCCCCCCCCCAGCAAGGACATATCTCACACCAATGGGAGAGAGCTTGCTCAGCCACTCTGGGGTGAAGCACCTGTAGGCTGGAGTCACCGCGGGCTAGTGGCATGGCTCCTGTGGAGCCGTGGTCGCTCGGGAATAGAGAACCACAGCTCATTCTTTAGCAGCTCCTGATGGGGTCCCTCTTAATGGCCAGCCACCAGGGAGCATCCTCTCCTCACTCCTACAGCAAAAAGAGGTGACTTGTAGCCACCTCTGGTTACACACTGGACCTAGCCACATCTAGCTGCTTGCTTTGAGACCCAAGCCCTTAGGGTACAGATAATCATGGGCAGAATTGTGTGCAAGGAAGAGGAGCTTTTGTGCAGAAGGGAAGAGGAAGGCCCGGCTCAAGGCAACCAAGAAGAGCTGTGACAGGTGGCTCCCACACTGATGTGGCACAAACTGATGCGGAGCAGAGCAAGTTAGGCTCCTGCTTCAGCGAAAGCAGCTATGTGGTGTGAGCTCAGAGCAAGCTAACTTGAGCATCTGTGCCTAGCACTACCTGCTGCTGAGCACTGCACCATTTTTTACCACAGTTTTTCAGCATCACGCTCCATGCTGGTCTCTTGTCTTTTGGCGGCTGTCATATCTCACTACAAGCCCTCAGTGAAGACTACACCTCAGCTGAAGCTGGCTACACTGGGCAAATGTAACACTCCCCATTCCCGTTTTTCTTGTTAACATATTGCTGTTTATACTACAAATAATAGATTGTAAGGTGACAAGATCTGGAACAGGAATGAGTCATGGCTGCTGCTGGGACAGTCTCATACTTCCTGATGTGTGTGGCAGCAACTGGGCAAACGTGAAGTTGCTGTAACTTCTGGGATTTTTTGGTTTTCATTCCCTATCTGTCTGTGCGGCATTATGCTTATAAATGTAGCTCTACCAGCTCCCTACAACAGTTGAGGAAAAGTACGGGCACACACGTTATTCACACCACACCCAGCACAAATCAGCGTACATGTTTTTGCATTTGCCTCCCACCTGAGCTCTTGATTTTTCTAATGATTTTTCCTCCCACACCTGAACAAGAAGTGATGCAAGTCACAGGGCAAACTGCAATCCATCCTACTGGTATAAGTCTGGAGCAGATCTGAGGTTAATAATGTTACCCTGCTAGTATGACAGCTGAATTTGGCCTTAGGGATGTATTAACACTGTGCCTCCTGACATAGCTGGGTAGCAAAATTTATAAAAGAGTGATTATAAAGCCTAATTCTTTTCACAAATCCCCCATTGCCCTTAATAGGCAATAGCTTTGATTAAAGGTCAGAGAATTTGACCCCAAATGAAGGAAAAAAGATAGGCTCTCAAGATAGCATAGTTATATTTGATGAGAAAAATCCCTTTCAGCCACACTTGGAGCAACGCAGTATATCCCTCTTCAGCAACCTTCCCAGAAGTATTCACAATCTCACAGTGAGGCTTTGTTTGTCCTAACGGGGTATTTCAGTGACACAGGAGGCAGACTTTCCAGCCGACACTGCATACTGAGCAAAACGCAATTTTTTCTGCTGTTGTTTTAATAATTGCAGTGAAACCAAGCTTCACAATCACAGTGAGCCCTTGAATTACAAATTAAATTCCCAATTTCTTGTTGAAATTGAAATGTATGTTTTATAATAGCATGAGATCATCATTAGAAGAGCTGCTACATATTTATTTGATATTTTCCCAGAATATATCGGAGCTGATTTGAGCGTTAGCTGTTTCCTAACCAAATACCGCACTTTGCAGAAGTTCGTTTCCCTTTTCCTCTCTCCTAGTAAATCTGGATGAAGAATTCCCATTCTGTATGGTGAAAAATAACTGTCTGTTCCAAGAACTTTTTCTCGACTCCCGCAGCCCCAGCTATGTTAACAGATGAATGGCTATAGAAGTTCAAATGTTAATTTAAAGCCACTGTCCTTAATGGTTATTGGTTTCCTTGTTCCTTTATTTCTAAGCCCAGAAGGTAACTCAATTCTGTGGAACCGCATTAGGGTTTGAAACGAGATGCTTATTTCTTTGGTTAGGTCCAAAGCAGAACTTACCTGCTGCTTCTTGCGGCCATTTCCTCCCTCATCTTTTTAATGTCGCTCTTGCATTTCTCAATCTCCACTACTTTCAGGCCTTCCACTGTCAACAAAGGAAAACAACAGGGGTGTTACCATGGCGAAAGTCAAAGGATCTCATTTCACAATTGTGCAAGTTTCAAAGGGCTTTAACAGTGGGGTTATCCAGTGAGCCAGCAAGCTCTTACAGTCTGCCCCGGTTCGCACATATGCAGGTGCTGCCAAAGCCGTATATCTTGAAAACCCATAGGAATTCTCTGCTGCCAATTTTAGATAATAGCTACAATATTTTAATTCACAGAACGGCTATAACGTCTCAGCTTTTCCACAATTGTTAGCAGCAGTCAGCTGTTCTAGTGCCTTCACTTCTTTGCTGTAGAACACGAATCAGAGGAAATCCTGAGCAAAAAAAGCCCTCCCATGATGGGATGATAAGCGCAGCTCAGCAAACACGTCCCAGTAGGATTAGAATTCCCATTAAGATAGAATGTTTTAATTTGGAAGTTCACGCAGAGCGTTAAGGAGCTCTGAGCAGCATTGTTAGATACAGAGAAATCAAAGTGAGAATGCAGGAGAGAGAAATGTTGAAAAGTTTTGCTCTTAGGATTGATTTCATATTTTTTTTTTAGCTACTGAAAATCTGTCACTTCTTTTTGCCAATCAATTTTGTAATCAAAGATTATTTCTGCACAGGGCACAAAAATCCTATATTCCCCTTCTGTATGTAATTATGAGGGCCACAAGGCAAAAAGTTTGATTGCCTGTTTATGCAGCAATGCACTTCATTCCACATAGCTGTGAGAACCTAACCCAGTGCAAGTATGAGAATATTCTCCCTTTTTTTTCCCCTCTCGTTGAACTATCAGCGTGCTCAAGGACATAATACAGCACCATTTATTAAGTACATGTCATTCACATGCAATCATTTCACAGCTCATTTGTTTACTGAACTCATTGTTTGCACGGACAAGCTGTGGTTCAGCAATCGTACAATCAGTATTCAGTGACTTTCTTAGAAAATAATAGTAAAAATCACACTTATCTGGAGGGTAGCATGTAAGTGATAAAAAACTGCCTTGGAAGGGCACAACTCTGTAGATAAGCAGAGACCTCAGTTTTGTTTTCTTTATGCTAGTAACAACAAAGATTGCTCTTGGAACTGGGAAAGGGGAAAAGCAGAGAGGTATACGAACCGAGTCCAAAATGCCACATATTAGGAGAGGAAAGGGAAAGGGGTTTGATTTATACTTGACTACAGGGATACCCTCCACATAAAAATCCCACTTCCAGATAAATGCTTTTTTGTCTAGCATAACTACCAGCAATTTCTTTGGCTGATCACAATGTGATGATACAGCCCGGATGCTGTCCTGCTTATTCAATATCTTCATTCTGGATATCTGTCTGTACTTTTTTGGGCACCTGTTCAGCTGCTGACGATCAGCTGCCACTACCTGCAGGCGCCGCTCTGCTATGTACTACCCCGGTGCATTCATCCAGGAGAAGTTCATGGGTAGCCTATTTGTCTAAATGTCTAACTGTCTACATGGTGTCCGGTGCCTATTTGAAGCAGTGAGAGCAAAGCAGAATTATCAGACTGGCAGGGTAGTGGGGCAGGCAACTGCTGAGAGAAGAGGAGTGATAGTGCAAAATGGCAGCCCTGAGCATTTTTTCGTATTGCGTCTCTTTAGTTTTCTTCTAAAACCTCTCCAGAGGAGCAGAGAATTTACATAATTATTTTCTTAAGGTAGATGTGAGATGCTTACAAATTGTAAAGGGGTTTTGCCAGCTTCCTTATTCATGTGTGGGCTGCTGTGTGAATACTGGAGCAGAGAAAGTCAAGCCATGGGACCAAGCATTCTCATTTTACAAGGTGAAGTCAAAAGCTTTAGATGAGATTTCAACATCAGTTAAAAGATTTGGCTCCTTGAAAACACATCTCTGTGATGCAGTCTCTAGACAGTAACGGGAAGGAAGCTGAGAACATTTTATGTGAGGTGCAGATGTAGCGCTGTCATGAATCCCCCCACACACGTCTCCTCTGGGGAAGAAATCCTGGAGGTCACATGTGAAACTGGTGGAAAAGGGATCTCTAAAGGAGGCAGGAGAAAAGCAAAACAAAAGCACAACTCTTTTCACATTTGGCTTGTAAATGATAAATGGCCTTGTCATGAACACTGATTAAGGGCCCATTATATTATTCTGCAGCAAGAAATACCTTCTGAAAAGACCCTGTGCTGTCTAAAGAAATCCTTGGGCTGAATCCAGCACTGAAGCACAGCTCTTAAAGCAACCTCTGGGAACCCAGCTCAAGTATGGAGGCTGGACACTGCCTTCTCTCACAGTTTTGCGTTTTAAACATGAAAGCCTGCAATTATTTCAAACTGTTTCAGATTTGGCTCTGTTGCAAGTTCTGGAAGTCCGATTTCGAGCAGATGGGTGCACTTGTAGACAGGCAACCCAGGGAGCTCCTTCCCACGGGCTGAGGCTGCTGGAGATGGGATCGCTAGTGCTCAGGCAGAATGGCAGCAGATTGCTACATCTCCTACTATTTCCAGCAGCGGTGAGACCCACTTACAGAAAGAAGCCACATCTGGGGACCAGTGAATTCAGTTCACCCGCATGGCACGGCAACTCTGGGTAGGGTGCCTTCCCTAAACCAGCAAAAAAGTGCCGGAGAGTGCAAGTGCACAACTCTTCCCACTGGCAGTGGCATGCAAATCTTTGTTATCTCCAAATCTTCGTTATCTCCCTCCACTGTGCCAGTGCTGAAAGGCAGCCTGTGTGCGGGGTGCAGCTGAGGGTCACTGGGGAGAACAAATGGCCAAAAGCAGACCCTAGCTGGCTGGGATTAGTCGCTTGCCTGGGCTGCCAAGGAGATAGGAAGACCTACAGGAATGCTTGCCTCATTTGCTACAGCCTGTGGCATTTAGCCCTGAGGACTGGAGTTGGTCAGAAGTTTCACAGAAAATGCAGAGTGACTGAGCTAATTTTTTTCCCCTCCTTTTTTTTTTCTCTCTCTCTTTTTTT
>VXBH01005714.1:1229201-1420867 GCA_013400035.1 Rynchops niger
GGACAAAAGAATAAATTAGCGGAGCCTTGGGTACACTGCAGCCAAGCAGACTGGGAGGGGTTGCTACCTGAGCTCCATGCAGAGGTCTATGCTGGGGTAGGCACACCATAGGGTGCCCACTTCATGGACATTGACAGAGGGCTCCCACCGCTCTGGGAGTCTGAGCCTGGGGTGGCCCCTGCGGGGGGGTTCCCCTGCAGCTGCTCTTTGAATAAGGACATTTTTTCCTCTCATGCTGACAAAGGCATCAGTCTCACTGAGCAGCTGCAGGGTCAAGGTAGCTTCTGGTCAGGGGAAATTTCAAGAAAACAACTTCTTCCACGAACCANTAAAAACCCCCCAGAAAACCAGAAAGGGGTCTCTTTGACCAGATGAACTGAGCTTGGTTGTTGCACAGTAACCGAATAGGGCTGTGTTACTGAACAAGCGAGGAAATTGATGCTGCCTAGCAGTCCGGCTGGCAACATGGCCAGCCAGGGGTGAACCCCCGCGTTTGCAGCCCAGGAGCCGCTGCCTGGCCCGTCCGGCTGTGTTTTCGCAGGTGATGGCTCACGTGTCGCCTGCCCATGGAGGGCCGGGCGCTGGCGCCGCTGTTTGTGCCGCGAGGAGCGGCCTCGCCCCATGGCGGGCCCTTTCCCGGCAGAGGAAGGTGGTGCAACATGGCACTGAGCAGAAACACGGTCGGGTCTCAGTGCTGGCCGCAGGGCCTCAGTCAGTGGTAAAGGACCGACCCAACCGCTTTCACAGATGTCTGAAGGGAGAAAAGTCTCTCTGTGAGATATGTTCAACCTGTGCAAATGTCCGACTTAAAGTAGAAGGCAGGCAGCGGCGTTACCCTCCTGTAACTAATTACAAGGTGCAGGAGCCAGCGCCAGGGCCCGGGCGTGTGAGGGGGGAATGGTGGTGAGGGCCCGGCTGTGTGAGGGCAGTGCCCCTGCCGAGGTATGAGGGGTCAACCCCTTGCTGGGGCATGGTGGGGACATGGCGGGGCTCGGAGGTGGGGGACGGGGAGGTGGGCGGTGGAGACCCTCTGCTGCAGGGAGGCGGGAGCAGGAGGACGTGTCCCCCGAGCCCAAAGCTTGGCGGAAGGCTCGATGCCCCCTCGAAGAGGAGGCCGGGAGGCGCTTGGATGCCTGCAACATGGTCCCTCCCGGGCCTCACCCTGTCGGTGGGTGCCACCACGGGCTCCCACTGTCCCCATGCCTCACCCCAGGCTGGCCTGCGGCCTTTCGGGCTCCAGGCTGGCCAAATTATGAGCAATTGGAGAAACCGTAGGGGCTGTGAGGAGCGGGACAGAAGCAGGGTACAAGGAGGGCAGCAAGGTGGGGGAGAGGGGGGGGTCTAAGACACCGGTTCCCACTGCGATATGAAGAAAGGGACACTCACATTCAACCTTTTTCTCCAGCATTGCCAAGTGATTAGCTACTTCCGTTTTCAGTTCATTGATTTTAAAAACCCTGAAAAGAAAACCCTCATGTATTAATGTTATACATTTAGTGCCGTACCTACCCTAGGTACAAAGGACTTCTGCTAGAAATGTCTATATTTTTCAGAGGACTGATCTGTCCAATGCAGTTGCCATAAGGAAAAAAAAAAATTCCATGGAATTGCTAAAATTTGTGCAGAAGATACACCCGGGTTTAATTTTCAGAAAAATTAACAACAAATGATTTTGTTATGGCCCTGGGAATGTACTGTAGCTCTGCAACACTTCATCACCCCTTCTCTCGGCAGTGACTTGTTATTGTACCCCCCAGGGAAGCAAAGCTAAATTGATAACGCTTCGTCTAACAGCAGCATCTTGTCTAACATCTCGTCTAACAGCCCTCCTCCTTTTGAGTTACACTGATGATTTGCTGAGCTGTTGTGGGATTGAATCTGACTTATTGAAACCAGCTAGAATAAACTAAGCAGCTGTACAGATGTTGAGAAACATCTCTTGGAGAAGAGGTATGTTTGAGTGATAAAGGGAAAAATGAAACAAATCAGACGATTGGAGGCTTTGAGCAGCCTGGTCTGGTGGGAGGTGTCCCTGCCCATGGCAGGGGGGTTGGAACTAAATGATCTGTAAAGTACCTTCCAACCTGAACCATTCTATGATTCTATGATTCTATGATTTGACTGTTCAATGAAGAAGCATTTCTTTTGCTTCCTAAGAGGGCAGGAGCACAATAAGAACATTTATATTTACTACTTGTTCTCCTTTTTAGATCAAAGATAATTGCCAAAATCACTTTTGGCTTAAGCTACCATATTGCTGTCAGCAGGAAATAACGTGTGTACCAGGTCTAAAATCGGAAGGAAGAGCGGGATTTGAAAGAGATATTGAATGCCCCTCTGCCTCCTGTGAAAATTTCACTTCAGGCTGATAAAAGAAATAACATTTTAAATTAATAATGATGTTCAGCTTCTTACCTCGAGAACTGCTCGGCAATCTGTCCTAATAAATTCTGGAACAATTCTTCCTTCTCTGAAAGAAATAGGAAGGACACATAACAGAAAATGATAGAGGAAAGAAGACACCCTCAACCCCCCTGCAAAGTGACATCCTCAGACTTCCAGCTGTGATGGTGAGGCATTTAACCAAAAAGTTGTTCTGGTCCTTTTAACAGTGAAAAGCATTTGTGAATGACTCCTCCTCTCACCTGCCTTCCTCTGCCTGCAGATTACAGCCAAGGTTTCTCAGAAGTTTTTTTGGGGGGTGCTGGGTCTCTGAGAGGTGGCTTGTTTTAAGGTAGCACTCTCTGGAAAGGACACTCCTTTCCCCCAGAATCGCCGCCCACTTTTGAAAGGTCTGGATCACAAGGACTGCCTCTACACCATCAGCACACTGTGCCAGAGTGCCCATAAACAATGCAACAGCTTATGCTGAAAAGAAAACCCAGCTTTGCCTTTCAGATGTACACTGGGACAGTATCCT
The DNA here is from genome assembly GCA_013400035.1 of Rynchops niger. Classification (NCBI taxonomy): domain Eukaryota; kingdom Metazoa; phylum Chordata; class Aves; order Charadriiformes; family Laridae; genus Rynchops; species Rynchops niger. Next base: position 1,232,122 of record VXBH01005714.1, read on the forward strand.
GGAGACCAATTTTTTTTGGTGCAAATTCATAACGATTGTACTGCTATGCATAAACTTCAGGCAAATGGGAAATGCCAAAGTGACTACCTTTGCCGAATGAGGTCCGCCTTTCCTGGTTTGTGGGATGGACACAGCAGGGCACAAGTTTCCTAACCCCTTTTTCCTTGAGAACATAACTTGGACAGACCCACTGCGGGGATCCCATGGGGATGCCATTGCTGCCTGAGCTGCTGCGGCAGTGGGAGCGTTCACGTCAGCAGCTCCTCGCCTCCCACTGCCAACTCCACCGCTCGGGTGCTTCAGCCAGCACAAGAAAGTCAGCCTGGTGAAGCCCCAGCCCCTTCCCAAGACCACCACAGGATTGCAATCACTAATGCAGGGAAAAGCAAACAAGTCCTTAAACTAAGACCCCAGATTTCAAGGGACAGTACACTTTAGGAAGGAAGAAGTATGATAGCAATGTTTTCCCACCTTTCGGTCTGTCCAGACTGTATTCACACAGACAGGGGAAGCGTAACTCACCCTTTGCTGAGCTGTGAGCTGCTGTTTCGAGATTGCTCCCACTTTCCCCCACCAGCTAATTTAAACTGCACTGTGCTGCAGTCATTCTCATGCTTGCAATGTGGATGTACTCTTGGTTTCTCATGCTTAAGGAGCGGAAACATTGCATGCTGTCATATACACGCTGCAGGTTATAGAACACCCATTTATACCCTACGTAGAAATACCCCGGTGGCATTCCTGAAGCTACTTGCTTGAGGGAGCATGATGTCTCACGAGTGCAATCGCCCAGACAAAACATATCAGACAGAAATACAGCTCAGCATTTACAATGTATTGCTAAATAATAGCTCTTGTACCTGTTGAAAGGATTTGCAATTCCTCAGGCATTAGAGATGTCAGAAATACTTGTCAAGAGCATTCACTTTTCTGGTAAAAACAATTTGGCTGTTAACCCTGTGTCTCTAAAATGGAGCAAGCACTCTGTGCTCTGAAAGTCTCAGATCTAATTCCCTCTTCTATTTTTTTTTTTTTTNCAGCGGGGCGGCTAGAAGAGCAAATGAAGAGATTAGTTCTTTTCAGAGACCCATTTTTCAGTTTTCTCACAAAACCCATTTGAAAACCCAAGCGCTGAAACAAAGCAAACGCTGCATCCTATTTAAGACAGGAGGAAAGCTTACCGTATGCAGCACCTGGGATGGTACCCGAGTCCAACAGTGAGAATAAGCAGAGAAACCCGTGTCCTCTCACTTCGGTGCCGCTCAGCTCTCTGACAGTGGCTGTAGCATGCCAGAGACTGACAAGTTCTCTATAAACACCGTTCCAATAAAAAAAACCCCAACCAATCTTACTTTCACTCCCTCCCCCTGTCAAAACTCACTTGGACTACTAGGACATTCTCATCCAGGGAACAGTCAGCTGCAATCTGATGTTTATGGATGTAATAAAAGACTTTCAAAACGAAGATGTATGTTTTTATAACCCTAGGGTGCAGTAAAGATATATGACTAAGAGTGGCAGTTCGTCTCATCTTAAAGAGACAAAGATCCATTTCTTTGCCCTGTTCCCTTCTGAGGGGAAGACCTCCGCTAACCCCTGATTCTGAAGAAATGAGACATCACGCCAACATCATTCAGTCACGCTTGCCCGCTCCTTTGAAAAACAGGAAGACTAGGTGTCCTTTCGCTCCCTTCATTACCCTCTGCCTTCTTTTTTTTTTTATACCTCTGGGCAGGGCTGATACCCCAGATGCACCCAGCTACCTTTTCCCTCTGTTGCTTCTTTGTTTTTTCTGCAGTTCCCTCTGGGAAAAGGAAATCCTACTGCACGTAGCATGGGCAGAGGCAATCCGCTCACCTTGCTGAGGATCGCCAGCTCCTGCCTGCAGTAAGCCAGCAGCCAACAGCGCAGCAGCAACCCTCTTCTCAGCTTCACCCCCTGTTGTGACCGTGAATGTGCAATGTTTGCAAATACAGGTGTTCAGCAAGTCAGATTTTTGCACAATACACAGGGTGTTTTATTGCTGACAAATGAAAATCAGGAAAAAACCCTCCAGAAGACACTGCAACAGCGTAATGCTGGGCAGGGGACAGGCCAGCTCAGGCGTCCCCAGGTTTCCCAGGGTTTGTTCCCGCGCTCGCTGCAGGTGCAGGGACTTTGGCTCCTCACCTGCTGGCCCCTGCCGAGCTCAGCAGGGAGCTTGGCCGGGACATCACAAAGCAAGGAGCCATTTTGCCCTCCCTCCCAGCAGCCCCATCTCCAGCAGGTGCGGGCAGAAAGCAGGTGCGGGGGAATGGGGGAGCAGCAGCATTTTTTTCCTGTGGCTCCCGCTGCAGCCGGATCGGAGAGCTGGCAGTGAGCGCTCGCCTTTCCTGCCAGACGGGGACTAGGTGCACACTGGGGCAGCTCAGGTTATGTGTGCACGGACACAGATGGCACTGGCGCGCGCCCTCTGCTTCACACCGCCCTGCTTGGCGGTGACTCTTCCTCTCCCATCTTACATGCCGGGATCACGGCTGGGGAGCCACCTCCATCCTCCCACACCCCCCCCGGCTCCCCTCAACATCCTACCAACCTAAACGAGGTGCAAGCAGAGAGTGTATGGAGTTGTGGGGGCAGGTTGGTTTCCACCCCCCACCAGCCCCCCCGCATTGTCTTTTCTGCTGTGGCCAAGCAAAGCTGCGCGGACGTGGGCGTCTGCCTTTCCTTGCCAGCATCAGGCTGGTGAATTCCTGACACACGGTCTCTTTCTCACGTGTGCCTATACTCCTGGCTCAGTATTTCCTCTGTATTTCCCTTTCTGCGATTTGTTTGAATCTGGGCAGTCAGAAGCATTAAAAAAAAAAAAAAGAAACCCACAAAAAAACCAGCCAGGTGGACAAAAGCCTCAGGAAGGGGGGATGCTTCAAGTCCAAGCCCACGTCCATGAATCACGTCATACCAAGCGCCAAATTCGCTTGGCAGCTCAGGTTAATTTGGGCTGCCGCATGAAAGTCCCTGTTTATGCGAGTAATCCTGAAGCAGTTGAGCAGGAGATGGAGTTGCCCCCATACCAATGCACACATCCATGTGGGATGCATGTAAGGATGAGCAGGCAGGAGGGTTTTTTCCCTCTTCCCTGAGCTATGAGCATGAATATGCCTCCAAAAGAAGAAGAGAGAGATCATCGAATAAGAAGATTTAGACATAATGACAAGCTTCTGTCACTTTACCAATAGCAATCTGCACAAGATCTTGTGTATTTAATCATTCAGGGGAAAAAAAAGCAGTCCCTGGAGACCTCTGGCGTGCTGTACACATTGCCAGTGGTCTCAGCAGTGGGCAAGGCAGGGCTAGCACCTATTCAGACCACGGGCCATCTAGCAGGTAGCCACACAGGTCTTGGTCCCTAGGTAGGGACTGTGGGGTTTATTCTGTACTAGGTAGTTTGTTAGTTGAAGAGGCAAAAAACTGAAAGGCAGGTGAAGTGGGAAGTGAAGTCTCTGCCTACAGCCTCAGCCTGGCCAAGGGGCTCTGACACTGGCGGGCTTCCCCAGCACTGAAGCTGCTGAGCAAGGAGTGGCAAGTGGCGAGTTGTCCCGGCGTGCTGGCTTCCATCCCAATTGGGCACTGCTCTCTTTGTGTTTCCTCACCCATTTCATCAGGGATGAGGGGATGCTTGTGTTGATGGACCTACCAGAACAAGCTGGAGACAGAGGTGGAGACAGAGCTGGGGCTGAGTTTGGCACATGTCATGCTCTCTCAGGTCGCATCCCTGGTGAGATCCATAAAGGTTCGTTCAGCCACCTGTGTGCTTTGCTGCCCTAACTTTGGAGTGGTAGGAAAGCCCCTGCACATGTTTTCCCCGCATTTAGGACCACAGTGGATCGGGCTCACTTAAGCTCCACAACAGTGCCTTTCTCTGCACTATCAGAAACGTAACAGACTTCAATTGTATTTCTCAAGAGTGTGCTGCTAGTAGGATTTTTTCATTTAATTGGCATCTCCAGCAATATTGCAGAGTGCCTGAACCCTGCTAATTACAGCCACAACACAGCCATCAGTTTGTGAGTTCTGAGCCTGTTCCACTGTGAGGACACAGACCAGAGCCATTCCCCTGTCGGGAGAGAGAAGATGCCTGTTCAATGGGCTTGGGAGTTTGAACACCCCAGAGAGAAGGAAGGATTTGGCACTGAGGGTTTGATGCTCTGCTTGGATAGCCGCACGCCTTCTGGTCCGGGGCTGCAGAAGGAGGGACAGCACGTGATGCAGAGGCCTCACGGGCTCAGAGCTGGCCAGCTGGGCCCCCGCCTTTGCCTTGCAGACAGCTGACCCCGCGGTGATACGGCGATCGTTGCTGCATCCAACAGACGCTCACTGGAATAATAATTTTTTTTTTAATTCCAACCCTCTCCCATGACTATGGCCAGGAAATGAAGAACATTTTCTTAGCAGGACTCCGGTGGATATCTCCTCTGCTGGATAAAAGCCACTGCTTGTATTTTCCTCCCAAAGGATCGTGTTTTCCAGTCTCACCTTTTACAGCCTTTGTTCCGCTGGAGCGTGCGTCACTCTTTTCCAGCTGCCTGGGATACCGCTGAAAAGAGGTGCATTACCTCCCACTGCTGTGAAAATTAGGGTGACCCCTTTTTTGGCATGTATTTGGTTGAGTTGCTTTGGGAAGCAGAATCACGAAGGCATAGTTGTTTAAGAAGTGAAGACTAGAACAGAGCTGTTTTTTTTTTCTTTTAATGAAGAGGAACAATTTCTGTTTATTCTTCCTACTCTCAGCAAAATGTCAGGAATGCTTAAGATTAATGACAATCCATGTGAAAGAGAAACAGATATCAAGAAACATTAGTTCCATCACACTTGGTTCAATTCTCCTCCTCTTTCCATAGCAGACTCTGTCTTATGCTTTGGCAAGCTACCGCCAGAATTTTTCTTGCCCTTTTCAGCTTAGATCTTTGGAAATCCTTGTTTTATAAAATGCAGGGAGGGAAGAGAGACCTTGCTGACAGAGTGAGCTGCGCTCTGCACAAAGCAGAGCCATGTGCTGTCAGCTGGGGTGAAAAATGAGGGCCTTGGGAGAGTGAGAAAAGTCATACATGGTTTTATAAAAATATACGGTTAGCTTCATGTTAGGAAAAAAAAAAAAGTCAGATTTTCTAGAAAGCCCTTTGACCAGCTTCCCAGCTGGTATAACACAGTGGCATTCCCCGGCGGAGGCCCACCGGCTCCATTCACTGCTCTTCCTCCGTCTTGGGGCAAAAGGCTATTGGTTACTCACACCAGCTGCTACACTGAGACACAGGCTGCAGCTAAGACCCCACCTTTTCTGATCTGATAATGCAAATAGTGTACTCCTGGACTGGAAGAGTGATGCTGTTCCAGCAGTTTGTTACAATAGGGAAATAATTTAGGAGGCAGCTTCTTTTCCTTTAGCAGTTGCGTACGTCCCTCCCTCGGCTTTGCCTACTTCCTTCTGTCAACAATGGCAGTCGCTGACATGGGACCTGGTTATGGCTTGTAACAAATCTTACTGTGATAAAATTCTTCCTCGTTTCCTAGCTTCTTTGTTCTTTTTCCTCTCTGTTTGTCTTTGCTCTCTGCATGCACAAGCTGCCTGCTGTTGCCTCTCTGCCCTCTCCGCACATCCTCCTGCACTGCCTTGCTGTGCCCTTTTCCCACAGATGTTTCTGCCGCAGCAGGCGTGGGTACCTCAGAGAGTGGCTTTGGTTCCCTCCACCTCCCCATCCAAAAAAAAGGCAGTGCTGTGAGACCCAATGTGTTCTTGTGTAACACAGGAGCCTAAGCAAGAAGAGGTGGGACCTGCAATCAGCGTTAGCAATAAGATGAGGTGGGACCAGCAAAACTGCCTTGCCCTAAATCCAAGAGCTTCATCCATTCCTGTGAACTCCTTTTTCCAGCCCCAGACTTTCTGGCTCCCTCCTGTTCTTTCTGTGCAGTGTGCATTTCCAAGATAATCTTAACCTCTTGCCCCTTGTCTCTCCTATCTTCTCATTTTACCACTCCAAACTGTGTCCCCAGCTGATGTCTCCTGCTGCCTCAGCACCCAACCTTTCCCCATAACTCCACAGCGTACAGGCTAGGGCTCTTGCTCAGGCTGCCTTGGAGCGAGTGGCAGGAGATAGTGCGGTTACACAGATGAGAGAGACCCTGAGCCAGATGCTTTACAGGAATTGCCCCAAGCAAGTGCTCTGCTCCAGTGTGTGAGTGCTACTAGCCTGACCGTGACACTGGTAGGCAAAGAGAAATGGTAGAAGTGCCACTTCAGTCCTGCCTGTGGAGTACAACAGTGCTGTACGCTGGAGAATGTTTTCCAGGCATGTTCTTTCACCGAGGCCTTCTTTAATTTTGTCAGGTGTATTTAAATATTTATTACACTTAGAGCTACCATGCCCACAACAGAAATTATGCTCTCTCCTCAGCCATTTGGAAATAACATGGGGTTCAAATGTCGTGCTCAGCTTTCCAGCAGAGCTTTGCTGAGAGATAAGCAAGTTTAACAAAACACTGCAGGATAGGCTTTCCAACATTGCCTGCATTGCCTGAAAAAAAAACCAAAATGCTTCCCCAGGACATCAGTGGTGCTGACCAGAGCTAAGCACTGTGAAAGTCCCCTGGATCCCAGCCATTCCAGCCATCCTCAAATACTTTTAAATCTGGGGACTTTTTCTTAGCTTTCCTCTGGAACATTGTGATCAAACACTTCTTATTCTGCCATAGCTACAACTGTGACACCATCATCTTTCTTTCTTGCATCATAGCCACATAATTTCCACGTGCAAATGTTTGCAGATTCAGCTTTAGTGAATTCAGTTCAAAAGTATCGTTTTACCTGAGAGCTGCCCAGTGGCAACAGGTATCACTTTGTATGGAGACCTGGAAGAGTCAGAGAGGGTTGATGTTCGCAACACTCAGAAAGCGGTTTGTATTTCACATTTGATAGCAAACAGCGTGGGAGGGGAACAGATGTTCTACATTAAACACTTAAGAGCAGTATTTTTTCCTCACACAATTGCTCCTACTTTAATAACAAGCAAAAATCTTCAAAACCAGCAGACATTAATGTTATAGGCCAGCATGCAATTCTTGCTGTCATCTCCCTCCCTTCAGGGAATTTCTCACCTCCCACTGCACACAAAAGGCATCTGCAGGCAACCACCACCCCTTCCCTTGGGCCTGACCCCATTTTTGAAGAGCAGGTTGCAGTAAGTCTTACCTCTCTGAGTTTGCAGGCATTGTCGGATCAATGGATACCATACAATTGTCTGCCGTCAAAAGGGAGATTGTTGTGTTCCTGAAAAGCATGTTTCAAAGAGGTTTATTTGACCTAGAAATGCTGTCTGAAATTGTGCTGCTGCATACAGTGCATAGCCACCTTCTCTCCTGCAGCACTCCTGGCCTGGCACTGTCTTGGACCCATTTTCCCTTGGTGCAGAAAGGGTCAAAGCACAGGACGGGGTAGGCTTGATGCTTCACCTGTTTCAATTACCAGAGACGTTTCTGGCAAAATGTTAAGTGTGATCATCTTTGGTCTCAGAGCAGATTTTGCTCCCTGCTAACTCATGTATTCTGTTGGCTCATCAACTAATAATTTCTATTAAAAAGCTATGTTTTGTGATACATCGACTTGGCAGCTGAGAGTGCACTCAGTCTCTCTGTTTATGCCACTGACAAAGGTGTTAAACAGCGCTGGTCCCAATACTGACCCCTGAGGAACACCACTCATCACTGGTCTTCACTTGGACATCAAGTTGTTGACTACAAGTTTTTGAGTGTGACCCTCTAGCCAATTTCCTATCCACTGAGTGGTCTATCCATGAAATTCATGTCTCTCTGCCATAGTTTTAGCTGGAATGGAGTTAACTTTCTTGCTAGCAGCTTGTGTAGTGCTATGTTTTAGATTTGGAATGAGAAGCAGTGATGAAAGCGCACTGGTGTGTTTGGCTGTTGCTAGGCAATCAAGGCTTTTTCTGCTCCTCATACCGCCCTACCAGCAAGTAGGCTGGGGATGCATGGGAAGTTGGGGGGTGACACAGCTGGGACAGCTGACCCCATCTGACCAAAGGGATATTCCATGCATATGACAACATGCTCAGAATATAAAGTTGGGGGAAGAAGAAGGAAGGGGAGGAGGTTTGAAGTGATGGTCTTTGTCCTCCCAAGTAACTGTTATGCGGGATGGAGCCCTGCTTTCCTGGAGATGGCTGAACACCTGCCTGCCCGTGGGAAGCAGTGAATTAATTTCTTGTTTTGCTTTGCTTGCCTGTGTGGCTTTTGCTGTACCTATTAGACTATCTTTATCTCAACCCACAAGTTTTTCCTCACTTTTCTGATCCTCTCCCCTGTCCCACTGCAGGGGTTGGGGGTGGAGGGGGAAGTGAGTGAACAGCTGTGTGGTTCTGTCTGCCAGCTGGGGTTAAACCTCGACACCCTCCGATTTAGAGACAAGGATGTCATGCTGGACAGTGTCAAATACTTTGCGCAGGTTCAGGTAGATGATGTTAATTGCTCTTCCCTTATGTTGTAACCCTGTAGACACTTCAATGATGTAGAAGGCTACCAAATTTGTCAGGCACAGTTTGCCTTTAGTGAAGCCATGTTGGCTGTCACCAATCACCTCCCTATTTTCCATGTGCCTTTCCATGGAGGTTCTGCTCCATGATCTTGTTGGGCACAGAGTTGAACTGACCAGCCTGTAGTTCACTGGGTCTTCCTTTTTTCCCCCCTTTTAAAAAGGGGGTTTATGTTTCCCCTTTTCCAGTCAGTGGGAACTTCACCGGACTGCCACAACTTCTCAAATATGATGGATAGTGGCTTAGCAACTTCATCTGCCAGTTCCCTCAGGACCTGTGGATGTGTCTCATCAGGGCCCATGGACTTGTGCACCTTCAGGTTCCTTAGATGGTCTTGAGCCTGATCTTCTCCTCCAGTGAGTGGTTCTTCATTGTCGCAGTCCCTGCCTTTGCCTTCTGCAATATGGACAGTGTGGCTAGAGCACCTACTGGTGAAGACTGAGGCAAAAAAGTCATTGAGTACCTCAGCTTTCTTGGGCCCTTCTTCCCTGCAGGGATTTATCCCACAGTATTCTGCCAACCAGATCCCTGAAGAGGTCAAAGTCTTGTCTCCTAAAGTCCAGGGTAGTGAGCTTACTGTGCATCCTCCTCACTGCCCTGAGGATCTTGAAATCCACCATTTCATGGTCACTGCAGCCAAGGCTGCCCTTGAGCGTCACATTCCCCACGAGCCCCTCCTTGTTGGTGAGAACAAGGTCCAGCATAGCACCACTCCTTGTTGGCTCCTCTATCACTTGGAGAAGGAAGTTATCATCAACTCATTCCAGGAACCTCCTGGATTGCTTATGCCCTGCTGTGTTGTCCCTCCAACAGATATAGGGGAGACTGAAGTCCCCCATGAGGACCAGGGCTTGTGAACATGAGCCTGCCCTGTCTGTCTATAGAGGGCCAGTCTGTCCACTCAGTCTTCCTGGTTGGGTGGTCTGTAGCAGACCCCCACTGTAATGTCACCTGTCCCTGCCCTCCCTTTAATCCTGACCTTTGGTCCATCGGCTCCTCATCCATCCCCAGGTGGAGCTCCATGCACTCCAGCTGGTCATTGACGTAGAGGGTGACACCCCCTCCTCCTTTCCCCTGCCTGTCCTTCCTGAAGAGCCTGTATCCTTCCATTCCAACACTCGAGTCATAGGAGCCATCCCACCACGTCTCCATAATGCCAATGAGGTCATAGCCCTGCAGGCGTGTGAACATCTATGACTCTGTTTATGCTATCATGCATAGAGACATGCTACATGCATTTGCATAAAGGCATATTGACTCACACTATATAAATGATTACCGGTGCTATGAATGTCTCTCGTTATTCCTTTACCAAAACAAACAAAACAAATTCCTTGCTGAATAGGAGGCCATTTTTTTTTATTTTATACTGTGCTAGGTGTGATCTTATAGGTTCAGATGTAAACCTTGGAGGTTTACTGTGGCTCCAGGAGCTTGCTTGAAATGTACAGTTCTGTAGAAGTCTTCTGATGAAAATAAAATGACAAATATGCAGTGAACACCCTGTTCATGAATGACTAAAACTGCTAAACAAAGTTTCCTGGGTGATGGAGTGGAAGTATTTGACTCTCCCATGCAAATGACAGTTATTAACCTCTCTAATGTCAAACTGGAGGAAATAGCCAGGATAAACAGCAAAGGACATTAATTACGTCCAGCAGCTTATGCAAATTCTGAGTCAATATAGACAATTTTGTATTTCAGTTCCCAGAGATGGAGTCATGCAATAAACCCATGATTAAAGGATTGGCTTATTTTTTTCCTGTGGTTTTTTTTTTTTTTTTTTCTGTATTGTAAACCTGTATGTACAAAAGTAAAGGCTATGGCTTACTGCGTGCTGCTGTGCATCTGGCCTGTGCTGCTCAAGGCCCATCTGCAGACAGCAGGGGGTCCCTTCTAGATGTGACTAAGGAGCCTCCCTCCCCCTGCACCACCACCTGGCTGGGTGCTATGCCGTGCCACCCTCCACCACGCACCGGCCTCTCCCACTTCGACATACACCAACACCCAATCCCTCACAACACAGAGATTTAAGTCAGATGCTGTTTTCTAGGCTGAGGGTTAAGATAAGCAAGCCCTACAGGAAATTACAGCAGGAGAGATGCATGGGCTTTGCTGGACAACGTAAATAGGGAAACGCTTGGCCTGGGCAATGGATTTGGGGATATTTATTTTCTATAAAATGGTTCTGCTGGGATATCGCATACCTGGGATTAGACTGTACTGTGTCTAAATATGAAGCTTGTCATCTAGTGACAGTGCTTCTCATTGGCCCCAAGTTTTTCCCTAAAAAACAGGTTCTAAACATATGGTTGCATTTCACTCGATATGGGCAAAAATGTAGTGCTGGGCTTCTGCATGTGCAGAACTTTATCTCTTCTATATCTATTTATACTACATCTCTTCTATTCTACTCTGTTCCACTCTTGTTTCTCAGGCACTGAGGTGGTTCAATGCATGCCTGAGCTTTATGCACTTTTGTAGCTGGTGCTCTCTGGGTTGCCCCGATTTCTTCTTCCAGTACACTGGAACAAAAAAGAAGCCTGAATAGCAGGTGAATGCATCATTTGGGGCCTATCTTTAAATTGTCCCCAGAAGTAAAGCAACAAAAGTGAAATGAATGTCACAAATGAAAAGAAAGACCTACCTTGGTAGCCCTGTTGCAATGCAGAAGAGGTCCATGATATCTTTGGAGTTGCAATATTTACTAAAAATCACCTTCCAAACCGAACAGCAGCAGGATATAAAAAAATGAAGACAAAGAAGAGAAAGGACAGTTAGTTCCCAGTGAGATATGAACTCTATTCAGGCATGAACTGGGCTAATTTTAAGGCTTATCCTACCACTTCAATTATCTGATTTGACTTGTGAGCTGGAATATTTCTCTACTCCTGTGTAATACCTGTGCTTTTTTTGATAAAGCAAGCAAGCTCTGGAGACCTAATTGCACTGTTCAGAAGTAGAGCAATAACATATGTGAACTGAGAGCAAAAGGTATCTCATAATGCAGTATGGCTGCAGAATGATAAGAGCTGCAAATTTAAGGATGTAAGAGCCCAGATCTACGAAGAAAACAGCCCAGATTTGGGGAGGTCCTTGGACGGTATAAGAAGGCACTGCTTTCTCAACTACACCAGCGTAAGCTAGCTTTAAACAGAACAGAGGGTTTTTTCCCCACCAGTTGTGCCAAATTTCCTACAGTCCATCAGGCTGTATCATTCCTGCTGTTAGAGCAGAGCTCTGACCTTGAATTACAAAATTTGCCACTGTGACCTTCCCACACCCCCAAACACCTTTTCATCCCCCTGCCCTTCGATGCACGGCAGGCAGCCCCTATGTGGAGAAGACTGTTTGAGTGGTGGGTCTGGGCGTGCAACATCCCCTTGACCCCTGTTACGATGTGGCCTTCAATGACATGACCCCATGCCACAATTTTCCCCAAGACTCCGATGTCCTTCAGGACACATGGATGATGGTGATCCCTGGTTGAGGAGCTCTTCTGCGGCCGAGGTGCAAGACATAAAACCTCTCTGTGTGCCTTTGATTGGAGGCTTTGAAACCACCATAGAAATAAAATGCCTCATTACAGCTACACCCGGCTCATCATCTCAAAGCCAGGAACAACAGCAAGCATTTGGGCTGATTTGTCTGGCGGCTGCTGGTGTCAACGGGGTGGCTGCAGGCAGTGGGGAGGTGTTGGTGTGGAGTGGGCCAGCTTTCCTGGCCAGCGTTGGAGCTCAGTTCCCTCGCACCCCCAAAGAAGAAATAGCCAAAGAGCTTCTGGGTTCAGGATGCAGCAGCTCAAAGGGACTTGTGGAGACCTAATGGCAAAACTCAGGAGGAGCAGGAAAGCGATATTTTGCAGATGAGGTCTGAGGCACAGGGACATCAAGGTCAAAAGTCTGCTCTCCTTGTGGGTGCCTCACTAGAAACACTGTTTTCCACCCCTCACAGCCACCTGTATCATCCCATATTCTCAGGCACAGTTTCTTTCCATTGCTGTCCATGGCGGGCACAGGGGATGTGCATGCCCACAGATCAGCCTTGATGCTGCTGACCCAGAAAATGAGGAACATGTCACCCATGATGTCCTTCCAACGGCTTATTTTCACTGCCTTGCCTCATGCTGCCAGGAGGAGGCAGGGGCTGCCGGCAGTGGGGGCTACAGGCAGCAGGAGCTGCCGCTGCCCTCCCCAGATCTGGCCAGTTGAGCAGGCCCTATGTGTTCTGTAAGGTGACGACCACGCTAGAGGAATAGCGTGTCATCATCTAATTAAAGACTTCCAAAAGGCGTAGGTGCCAGGAATTAATTAAGCCTGCAGCCTCACTCCAGCAGTCTTGGCCTTTGAGCTCTTTAATTCCTCAAGCGTAATAACGTTGCAGTAACACGGTTCCCATGTGCCTTTTCTAAGGTGCCTTTCAGACCCCAGGGGAAATCTGTCACTCAGAGCTCTCTTGTGGTGCTGACCCAGACCTCTGACGCTGGCAATGGCAAAGCCATGGGAGAGACTGTGGGACGCTCTGCCAGTGAGGAGCTGCTAATGCCTCTCACAGCTCAGGACACCGCCAGCCTGAAGTAATGGGAGTATAAGGACAAAATGGCAAGATCTGGCCAGCCTGGCTGTGTCCTGTTGTGCCTGGGCTGCAACACTAGAACCGATGCTGAAAGAAGACTTCAGACATCAGTTTTTACAGGTGGTGAAGAGCCCTCTTACTCTTGAGGGAAGCATCAGGGGTTTTGTGGTAGAGGAGAGTGATATTGGTCACCTCGAGAGGTGGCTGTGGCTGATACATGCATGCACACCCACCTTCCCTGTTTTCTGACCCAGATGAAATTACACCAGGTGATAGCTTTACTTTATAAAACATCAAGGCACGTGATTGCTGAGGTAGCTAGTAACCGCTACCAGGGCAATGGGTGGGATTAATACCCGTGTGTGTTTTAAAAGCCTGCTTTGCCCAGTGATTGACCCTTGGTTATTAAAATACAGCAGTAATAATATACAAAGCAATAAAACAGAGCCAGTTGAGTTCAGATAGGGCTGAAACACCACTCCTAGCAGAACAGCATCCTACTGGAGTGATAGCTGCTAAAATCGGCTGACAGAGTATTTATTGGAGGGTACAACAACTGGCACACACGGTAGTTGAGGAGATGATGTTAATTGCAGGTAAACAGAAGGTAAAGGCTTGTGATGTGCCAGGAGTGCTATTTCAGGTATTGAGGTTTCTTATTCTGGAAATCAATTATTATTGACCAGGACAGATAAGAGAGGAAAAGATTAAAAAAAAATATATTAAAAAACATTAAAGGGAAGAAAGCTGGCCTGACTCATAGAAAGTAGCAGGACCTTTCAATGCATTGGGGAGGAATTTTAATGCTTTCTTTACTCCATGTAATAGTGAAAGAGTGGGAAGCAAAACTAAGACTGTAGATACTATTTTCTAGATTATGAGCTGCCTCCATACATGGTTTTTAGCTTTCCATACTTGGTATTTTTACTTAAGTTTGCTAAAAGTGGATTTGTGAATCACCCACCACACTTTAATAGTCATCTTAGGATGGTTGTTCTCAGCTGGTTGTGGGGTTTTTTTAATCAAAGAGCATATGCTACGAAAGTTTTCTTGATTCTATTGCAACCTGCTGAGCTTTTCTGACCAACATCCTTCTGTTCTAAAACAAAGCAGCCAGCCTCAGACATTTCCCAGCAATCTGCAATTGTTCCTGTTATTGCCTGCAGGTTTATGTTCCCAATAAAGTTGATGTCAGTTGTGCTGATGGAACACGATTGGAATGTGTTTTGGAGAGACAGGAGGACAGTAATGCGCACTATTGATGTCTCTGGCACAGTATAGAAATCCTATTTGCCTAAAGTCCATTATCATTGCAGGGACGTTGGCAACATGAAGGCAATACAGTGACATTTGGCTTGCAGCCATACTTCAGCTAGATGGGACACATGGTTTCTCCTGTGACCAGGGAAGAGGGTTGACCTGCAGCTTTGAGGACAGGCAGCTCTGTTGACACTGGGTGAAGAAGTGAGCATCTTACCCCGTCCCGTGAAGATGTCCTTACTTGGGCAGATGTTCTGAAGCAATTGCTCTTCAGCCCAGGTCTCCATCGGGCTCCTCCTTCAAACCTCCCTTCAAACCTGTCTCAACTGTCTCTGACCCACAGTCACCATATTGCTTACATTCCTGTTCCTATCCCTGGGTGGCAAGACACTGCTGCGACGTGTCTCAGCACCTCACTCCATGGATTCATTAATGCCCCTCAGTGGAAGAAATCACTGCTTAGGACAGGACTGAGACCTTGCTATGGAGAATAACAGAGGCCAAAGGCAGGAGACCACAGCAGTTTCTACAGCTGTAGTAGTGGACTAAGATCATGCATGTTTAGGGCACAGACAGGTTTCCCCATAATGCACATCAAAAAAATGCATAGTCATGCAGGTCAGCACAGCCCAAAAAAGCCAAAGATGCAGCTCCTGACACAACTTCTATGAGAAAGAGTGGACACAGGGACTCCACTATTGCCCAGTGGTATGAGAGGCACCTGCAAGACTGGGCAACACAAGACACTCATTTGCCAGCATCATTTCTGACAGCAAAGGCAGAGCCAAAATCATATAAGCAGAGTCACAGAGGTGATACACCTCATGGGAAAGCGAAACAGAGGCCTCTGCTTCAGCCTGCAGATTGATGACTAAATGCCACAAAGAAAATCAGCCACATATAAACCCTGTTAATTGCATTTCCCTTGGATTTGTGCCAGGAGGAAAAAGAATGTACTCCTCAAAAATGATGCAGCATCTGCAAACAATTCATTCCCCTTGTTTGAGAGTTAACATTATGTCATATTTCTGTCCATGTTACTGTTAGCAAAACTTCTACCATGTGTAGAAAAAAATGACAGGAAACCATGTTCCCTGAGTGCTCAGCTTGATCATTTCAATAATTCTCCATCAAGACCAAGAAGCAGCCATTTGGTTTAAGTGGGGAATGCTGCCTGCCTGCCTTAGAAAGTAACATGAAGCAAAGGGGGGAAAAGCAGAATGAATAATAACTGAGGCTTTTTGGAGTGGAAATAATATTTTGATGAAGCATGCAGTGACTGTGAAGTAGGACAATGTGACTCGATGGGGATGCCTGGTTCCTGGCCCAGAGCTCACTTCTGTGGGACTGGTTTCTTTCCTGGATACAGTTCTGCATTTTTTTGAAACGTCTTCCTCTGAAATAAGGGGCCATTGTCTCTTAATCCATAGTGTCCACCTCTGGTTGAGGACAAGGATTTTAAAAGCCCTCTCAGAAAGAGCAGGGATTAAAACTCCTGCTACTCTGGCTGACTCTCCCACTCAGAGGAGCAGTTCAATATTAAGGATTATGATGGAGATGTTACTAAGGGACCATAGTGCATATAGTCTGCAACCTACCAGCTTACAACTAATCACATTATATTTTCCTTTCAGATAGGATGGTTAAAAACACAGCTTAGAAGTCCAATTTCTGTTCTATATTTGATCCTCGGAACAGCTAATCCCCTCTGTAAACTATAAACCCTGTCCAAAATGTTATCCTGTTCTGATCTGTTGTTGGTAATTGGGTTTTCTTCCAAGAATTTAACTCGTGTTTGGGTTATTTTTCACCCTAGTAAAATTCCTAAATAAATAATGCAGACACATTTTCAAAGCCAGCCTATCCTCAGTTTCCAGTCCTACTTCCTTTTGCTGGTCTCAACTTGCTGTGTTCAAGACTTTTAGCACTTGGTGATGTCTTTGATTCAGCTCAGTGAGCAATCTTCAGAGTCGGGGCTGAAAGTGCAGAGTTGAAACAATCTAAAATGATAATCTTTCACTAATGAGACTGGAGGAGAGCGTGACAGAAAAGAGTCTGGTAAAACTCATTTACGTATCTTGCAGGGACTGTGAAAATGCTGCTGCTTCTGTAACAGCAGCTTTCACTGAGGATTTCTGAATTGCTAAGGCAGAAGGCTAATGTGAAATTTTTCATTGTGATTTTCCCTGTCTCTCCAGTGGCCTTTGTTGTCCATATCAAAATGAAGCAGGATCCAGAACTGTTAGATACCATTCTGTAGAAATCAATGGAAGGAATTCTTATTTCTATACATGTAGTCAAATAGGTCTTCCTCAAAAAAGGGTGATAAATGACCTTATCAGTCATAGTTCCCAACATCCAACAGAGGTCTTAGCTAAAACCCCACATCTAAACATCTCCCAGGTTTCTCATTCTTTGAATTCAGATACATGCATAGCATGAGCCCAGCTATATCCAAAATACCTATTTTTTATTTCTCGCACCAATTAACAGCTGATATTAGGAAAAACCACTCCATTTATCTGAGCTTCAAATGTTCAGCAGTATTAAAAATAGTACGCCAGATTTGCCATCTGCCATGTGTGGGGAAGAAAGTGTGAGAGCCCTCAGCTAAGAGTCTGAGCAAAAACGAAGGCTCCCCCGAGCTCTTCAAACACCGCTTCTGTTACAGGATAAGGAGCGTGGTAGATGTTTTACTTCCAACAGCCAGAGGTCTGCAGTCCTGCTGGTGCACACTTACATTCGGGCAGTGATGTGGCTTAACAACATTCATTTCAACACGACACCTAAGTGAAATGTACGGGTGGGATTCACCTGACGTAACTTCAAACATCTACAAGTTTGGCATCTCATGCATGGGGTGCTGCTAGACTCCTTCTCTTGCCAGTAGAGAAAGAGGACAACTTCCAGAGGGTAAATCAGCCCACACGTCTCCAAAACCCAGTTTAAGATGGGATGAATCATCCTCTGAAGGTACTACCCGCCTCCCCAGTGACTACAGCAAAACTGTGTGACTAGCTTGGGGCAGTCATCACTAACTTTTAGGTGGCTATGGTTAACGGTTAAGTGGGGTGAATCCCATTAGTTTCCAATTATACCCACTACCCTAAAATGAGAAACAGAAGCTGCCAGACAGAGCTGACATATCAGGATCCCAAAGCACGTGGCTATATGGTAAGTCGCAGTTCCCATCCTTATAACATCCTTGAACCAAGCACTATGGGAAAAGAGATTTTTCTTTTTTCAGGAAAGAGAAAACGTCTACAATACACTCATTCATGTGACCCTCGGGGCAATCCTGGACGCCCATTGAGAGGGACAGCATGGCAGGGGTTGGCTCTGTCACTATAAGCAAGGAAGGATCTCATTACTTTTTAGAGTCACTGGGGTTGCAGAGGAATCCAGGTTACATTAAAGAGAGCCTTGTGCAGCCTGGCGACTATAATAAGGAACATATTGCTACTATTCAGTCTTTCAGTACCAATGATTAATGGCAGAATGTAACCAAGAACCAGCCAGGCTGGTTGTGAGAGGCCTGAGCTGAAAGTTTCTTATTTTCTGCAGCACATGACATAAAAGTTATTTCAAGCTTTGACAAATAACAGAAATGTCTATACTCTGGCTTTATTTAACACAAAAAGGGCACACGATTGCTGCTAATGGAGTACTAAGTGCAATTAACCCCGTAGCACATAAATGCATTAAGCTTGAAATGTTTCGTAAACTGAATAATAAGGACGCTTTAGACCAAATGTCCTCACTAAATGTGAGTGAAGCTGGGCTGCTTGTTTCAAAACTACTCACACAGTTAATGCCTGACATTACCACACACTTGATAATACGGGACCGTCAGAAGGGTAATGTCAGTTAAGGGAGGAAGTAAAAGCAGGTACAGTGAGAGGCCAGTGAAAGGCCCATTTGCAGTTCACTAGAAAGGTGATAGAAACAAGATGGCTTTGTCTGGTTTGTATTCAGACAGAAGAGTTTGTATGTGAGGAGCATAGGTTGCTACAGTTGGCTTGTCTGAATCCATAGGTAAGGCTAGCTGGAGACCGTTAGGCCTACGCTTTGTCTTGGCTAACGTGAGCACAAACTGTAATAACCATAGTAGACTGCATGTGACTTCAGAAAGATAAACAGCAGTAAACAAGCCTTTTTGGGTGATGGCTACAGAGGAATTACGGAGCCATGCTGGAATTACAGAGCTGTGCTAGGATTATGGTTTGGCTCTCTAAACACTCTGCAGAGACCTCGCTGGGGAGGAAAGAGAAGGGGGAGAAGGAGAGAGAAAGGCCTCAAGTGTGACATTTTCTCTCACTTTTTAAAAAGTCTGGTTTTAAGCCATTTTTACTCTTTAAAATGTTTATGTGCTGTAACATGATGGAGTTTTAGGAACCCGCTGTCCATTTCTTGCTGCTTTACAATGAGAACATCTAGCAGCCGCCTTGAATTCACCCAGGCCAGCTAAAATCAGAGAGCCAAGGTGAGCCGAGACCGCTGGCCAGACTCAGGCACCTTCCCTTGCCTACAGAGATCTGCCAGCACTAAGAAAATGGCCTTGATCCCACAAAAACATACGTGTGCCTCACCATGCTAAAGAGAGTTTTGGCATCGGCTTGTCCATGTGATGATGAGAGCGCTGGAGCACCTCTGCTACGAGGACAGGCTGAGAGAGTTGGGGTTGTTCAGCCTGGAGAAGAGAAGGCTCCAGGGAGACCTTATAGCAGCCTTCCAGTACCTGAAGGGGGCCTACAGGAGAGATGGGGAGGGACTCTTTATCAGGGAGCGTAGTGATAGGACGAGGGGTAATAGTTCCAAGCTGAAAGAGGGGAGATTTAGATTAGGTATTAGGAAGACATTCTTTTCTGTGAGGGTGGTGAGGCACTGGAACAGGTTGCCCAGGGAAGTTGCGGATGCCCCATCCCTGGAAGTGTTTAAGGCTGGATGGGGCTTTGAGCAGCCTGGTCTGGTGGGAGGTGTCCCTGCCCATGGCAGGGGGGTTGGAACTAGATGATCTTTAAGGTCCCTTCCAACCCAAATTGTTCTATGATTCTATGTGTAGGATGAACCTGTGAACACTGGCCAGGCAGAGTGGTCCCCAGAGGTGTCCATGTCCTGACTGCCTGTGAAACCCACCTCTGTGCACCCCTCCGATGGCCAGCAGCTGAAAGAATATTGCCCTAAACCCCTGGTCCAAACAGACAGGGAATTGGGTTCATGGGCACCACAGAGCATGTTTGCCCTGCTGTGCCAAGAGAGTCACGGGGATGCAAAAATATTTAATTGCCTTGAACTGATCATCATACCGTTATTTTTCTGCTGTGTTTTGTTTTTAATCTGAATCCAGTTTGGCGTGTTAAAAATAGCACGGCGAGCTTTGGAAAAATCTGTTGGGTTTGCATTTATACCACAGTTGCTGTTGCTCTAATTAAAAAGAAAAGCTCACATGACAGAAATGATTTCTATGCGCTGACATTTCAATGCAATAACCACAGCACCAAAGTGCAGTCTTAGCTTTGTTCTGTTCATCGTGGACCTTGGGCCAAGAGAAACAATGACGGTGGATGGATCAGTGTCCTGCTCCACAGCTCAGTACAGTAGACATCCAGAAAGTTGAATTCAATACATTTCTTTGAGAAAAAACTAAGGTCATTTCTCTGTTTGGCATCCAAAATGACTCAGTCAGCCAGCAAAATGGCTCCAAAATTCTTTACTTGCTTTCTGAAGAGGAAGAAAATACCACCAAGTGATTTCCTTGAATCCTTGACAAAGGCGGCGGTCCTTTTCTTTTTCCAATCAGCTCAGGCTCTGTACCCCTCTGACTTTCCATCCTTTTTACAAATGTGATGCTACCTAAGACACTGGAAACAGAAATCCTCTTGAATTAAGCATTTTTCTCAGAGGAACTCCTCACAGCTCTGTGAGCAAAGCCACTACCTGTGATATTTGAAAACGAGAGGCATGAAGCCACCCATCTGGGCATATAGCCACTGGCTGGTTTGGCTCTGCTACGATTTAAATCTCGAAGGTCAAAAAAAAATGTTCCCCGGTAGTTTCTTCATGGAAAAAATTTGGGCATGGTCTGGGGAACATTTTTCGATGGTACATTTTTAATTTGAAACAGATTCAATAGGAATTTTTCTTAAAAATGCAGCCAAAGGGTTAAAATGTTACGAAGGAAAATAAGCCTCCAAATCCAGCTTAAGTTTGTCAGAGCAAAGCTCTCTTCTCTGCTGGCAGTTTGGGGGTTTGGGTGCTTGACCCCATCTAGTGGCACTCCAGAAAAAAATGAGACTTCTCCGTCCACGGTGGTATTGCAAGATCTCCTTATTCTATATGAAACATGGCCATGGCTTCTTCCCCCATCCCACCGTCTTCTCCTGTGCCTGGCAGCAGACCAGGCTGTGGCAGGGGTGGGACAGGGATGTGTTTCCCGGGTGTGCTAAGCCCCAGCCACGTGTGTGAAGTGCAGAGGGAGGTGTGTGTCCAGGCAAACGTGTAAGGAACTGCTGGGTGTCTCCGGGTGAGAGGATCCCTTAAAAATAAATAAACCGAGTAGTGCTTGTTTCCCCCAGGCGTGCATCCCCTTTATGTAGGTGCTAGATAGGAAGCACATAACGCCGTAAATTCATTTTTAAACCAGCTCCAAGAACAAGTGACCTCTTTGAAGCCGGTTTGCATAGAGCCCCAGTTCAGCATGCAGCTGTAACGCTACAAAGCCTTTGATCTTCCCTCTCCAGCAGCCCCAACACAGCTTTTCCCTTCATCTCCTGCCTCACCTTTGGCTCTACCTCCACCAGCTTCGCAGGCGGCCACCCCCATCCCCTGCCCCTTGTCCAGGACACAAGTACCAGCAACCTGAAGCCTTCCCCTGGTGGACACAAAAGCCACCGCTTTGGGGATCTTGAGCTCAAGTGCCTGTGGGGGGGGTTCCATGGTTGCTGTCTGCTGGGCTGGGGTGGGTCATTCCATCCATGTCCCTCCCAAAGCAGAGCCCTTGCTGCCCAAGCATGGGGAGATGCTCAGACAACTCTGCCCGCTGGAGGAGAGCCCGTCCCTGTGGTCAGCTTTGGTGAAGACTGCCCATGCCTCTGAAAGGTCAGTTTATCAGTCTGTGACAAATGACTGGGAGCCTTTGTGGGAGCAGGTGGGATGGGGCTGAGGCAAAAGGGCAGGAGCCAAGGAAGTTATTGAGGTGAGGACTAGGCTTCCCCAGTGTGGTGAAGCAGTGATGCACAGCAGCACTGAGCTGGGCTCCCTTCTGCTCCCAGCCTCCCACAGGAGGCCACGGGACTCCTGGGCGTTCATGGCGCTGGCCTTGCAGGTATGGACCTAAGCCCTTCCTCTGGGACACGATGGCCTCGGGCACAGTCCTGCGTTCAACCCCTGCTGTTGGTGCCTCCTTTATTGAAAGAGTTGCTGAGAAGGCTTTCAAAGCCAGCAAACTCTCCTCCGGCAATCACCGCGTTCCTTTGCTCTCCCCGCTGTGCCCCTCCGGACCCGCTGACACACAAACCTACTTAAGCTGAATTCAACGCTCCCGTTGCAGAGCACTTTCAAGTGCTTGTCTGCAATGTGCAGGTTCCCGGGGGAGGCGGCACGTGGCTCTCTGCGCCTGCTGCGCCCCTTGGTTTACCCCAGTGCCAAGGCAAGACAGCTTCCCCCAAAGCCGGTAGCACGCCCTGTGGCTGCACCGGTGGAAATTCAGAATGAGGCCACGGACACACAGAGTCACCCGTGAATAATTGCCATCGCAGCTAGCGCTATGGGGCTATGGGGGGATGCCCAGTTCTGTTGCATGAGTCCCCGGTGTCCAGCAAACCAGTTGCAAGTTGGAGCTGAGCGCTTTCAAACTCAATAAGCGCTGTTATACTGAAGCTCATACCTCATTACTGGGTTAGTATTGATTTAGCGAGTTCCCTTTAGAAGCTTACAATACTGCATTCCTTGGAAGATTAAGGGTTGCTTTTTTTTTTTTTCCCTAATGAAGTTGTTACTGAGGAGGCATGAGAATCTGAGATATGCCCTGCTTACCCCTGGGTGAACCCCATTTACGTGGCATTTTTACTGCAGGAATCCTTCCAAACATTGCACAGATGGAATTTCACATCTGACAAAAGAAACAGATAACATTTATCTAGCAAAAAAACCTTACTGCCCCCTGGGTTTGCATTTGCTTGCTCATGTGTTTGTGCCTCTTCTGCATTTTTAGTGTCAAAATTACTCTCCAGAGACTGGTTCTGCGAAATGCTACTTTTTTAAAAAAACAGAGTAGATGACAGACGATGTGCTTTACCAACATGTACGGAAACATTCACCACCCTTTCAAAATACCGAAACTTTTTTGCACTGAACAGTGAAGGTGCCAGAGAGCTCCGTACAAGCCTTGCTTTCGAGGGCTACCAGGCAACCAACTCATTAAGCCCCGGCAAAAGAGAAGCGGCATCTTCAGCTCAGTAGAGCCGGCACGCTTCTGCCCACCGATATGGAGGAGCCCAGGGCGGCAGAGGGACCACGTCACATCTAAGACCTGAGATGTATGAAGAGGAGCAGCCTGCTGTGGAGGACCTGGTGGAGATTTGGATTATCCGAGGTCTTGTTCCTGGGACAGGACTCTGGCAGTCGCGGTGGGTCTCCAGGGCAGTGTCAGAGGGGACTGTAGGCAATGGAGGCATGCGTGGTGGGACAGGACTGTAAGTATCAGCTCTCCCTTTACCTTGTTTCTGCGGTCACTCATAAAGCAATGGGAAGGGAAGGGAAAGGGTATCTTTGCTGTTTCTTCTTAAAGCAGAAACAAAAGGCGAGGCTGGGTGAAATTAAAATTTAGAGCAGGAAGAAGAGAGAGAGAGAGACTTGAATTCTGCAAGTCAGAATTTACTTGCTCTTCAGCCCTGCAGCGGCTTTCTATTACAAAAAAAGAAAAAAAAAGGGCACTTGGTTTGCAGCCAAAGAGTTGCTGACAAAAAGAAGAAAAAGGCGACTTGCAAAAATGCGGCGGCATTGTTTCTGTTCAAAAGCACTGGGCTGTCAGCTCGACAGCGTGCGAGCTCTCCCTTGTAGCCAGAGCACATTTCTCCCGCAGTTTCCTCTCTGCTGTGAACCGTGGTTAAGCAAACAAGGCAGGCTAATGGAAGCGAAAGTTTTAATTAACGTTTATCGCCATTTATGGACAACTTGGCAAAGGGACCCCGCAGCCCCCCGGCGATGCATCGGCACACCCCCATCACACAACAGCCGGGCACCTGCCTGCCGGTCAGCTTGGCAGTAGGAAAATGCCCATCGCTAAACCCCCCTCCGGCAGGCAATCTCCAAATTACTCGGCACGCCGTGCTTTCCAGCTCCCGATGCTTGTGTGAAAACCCCTCCGCAGGCAAAACTTTGTAAACACGTTGCGACTTCACTCCCGGAGAGGAAGCCTACATGGCTGCTAAACCAAGGATCCCCGCACCGGCAGTGAGAGCTGGCAGTGCCCAGCCCTCCCCTGCTGCCAGCCTCCCCTTCCCCTTTAAATAAACATCCGTGTACAAAACAGAAGCCACTCAAGATCTCCCCCCTCCCCTTAAAAAGAGACGTGAAGCCCGCCACGGCGCTGAATGCAAACACGCGTCTAACTCGCGTTACAGAAATAGGTCGTGCAGCAAACACAGCCCGCAGCCACTGCTGCGTCCGGAGACGCTACTTTGTGAAAAACAGCAAAAGTACCTTTTGAATTCTTCCATCAATATCCAAATAAATACACTTGGACCGGTAAGTTGAGGAGGCAGATCCCATCTTGTTACTGTTGGGCTTTCACTGGACCTTTTTCCAGTGTGAAACAGAGCAGAAAATATTGTTTATCCTACCAAGCCGAGCCACCGCTGCCTGACAGTTTGGTGTCCCCGCTCTTCTGTATCCCACTGTACTCTCATTCTGGGAAGGTCCCTCCTCTAACATGCATGCATTTTGCTGTGCCTCTGTCTCTCTCTGCCACCTCCTTTTAGTTTTGCTTCCCTCCACATCCAGCTGCCTCGGACAGGGAAAGACACAGGCTCCAGATGCTGTCTGCAAGTGCCCTCTCCATTCCCATAGCAACAACCCCTCTTGGCTTTAAGGCTGGGAGCTGCTGGGCATCCGCATTGTGGCTCTGACCCTGGGGCTGACCACCTCCTGTTACACACAAGACCAAGTGGTACTTATCCCCCCGGGAGGGCGGGGGGAAACCTCCTTCATCGGGTTGGCAAGAGACGTCATTTGGTTTTGTGGTGAAATAGGACTGTAATTATTAATTAGCGGCGACCCTTCTGGTGAGCTGCCCGCACCCTGCAAGTGGTATGACAAGCTCCCAGCTGTGCCCTGTGCTGGGAGTGTCCTTTCAGACACCCGCTGCTGCCGGGGCTCAGACCGTCTCAGCTCAAATTCAGCAGCTTAATTTCCTTTTTTTCCTCTGCAAGCTCCAGAAGCATGAAGAAAGCGTAAAGCCCATGCTCTCGCCCAACACCCTCTGTGCCACCCCCGGAGTGAAGGAATTTATTTATTTAAGTGAAGTATCCTGGCAAAGGCGTCTCCCATGGGAAGGCGCAGCCAAAAACCGGGAGGGAGAGCAAAGCATCCGACGGTTGATTCTCTGAGCGGGTGCCAAATGCCATCTGCTGCATGTCTGTGCCATGCTGCAGTGCCTGTGCCTGTGGGGAGCCAAAGCAGCGGCAGCGGGTGATGCTTGGTCACAGAAGGGACAGAGATTTGGAGGCAGCATCTCCTCCACCCTCGCAGGGGAGAAGCTGCCTGACAGGCTGCAGGCACGCACAGCGGCTGGAAACAGCTCGTCCTGCGAGCGTTAGTTCTGGGTGTTTTCTGCGGCTTCTGATGGAGGAGCTGCAAAAACATTTCCTGGCTTCTTTTGCGCTGCAGTGTGGGAGAGCTGGGCTTCTGGCAGTGGGGTTGGTCCTGCCTTCCCTGCCCACCCCAGGCCCTCGCTGTGACATGAGTGAGGCACAACTGACCTGCAGAGGAGGCCAGTGTGGCCCTATGGGCTATGGCACGGCACAATGTGCAGCCTCGGCTGCCCCCCACAACACTCAGGCAGGGCTTGTTCCCTGGGCGAAGAGGATTCCTAAGAGCCGGCAGGGCTGAACAGGTTCTGGAGCCAGTCTGGAAGTCGGAGCCAGTCTGGTATTCAGAGCCAGGCTGCCCTTTCAGACCAAAGCCAGTGGTACTTCTGATGCCCTCAGAGCCAGCGAGCAGCAAGGTGACTCTTTTGGGAGGTGCAAGCCTTTGTTTCAGATCCTTCCTCTGCCAGCTTGGAGCAGGCACTTGGTGTTCCAGAAGAGAACCCTTGCCACAGTGGGGCTATCCCATAAGCTGCGCCCTAGGCTATGTTACGGTCTGTCCCATAAGCTGTCCTGAAGGCTACCCACTATGGTATCCTCTAGGCTATTTTGCAGTCTACCACATCGGCCATCCCTGTAAGCTATCCTGGAGGCTAATCCCCTAGGCTGTGCTGTAGGCTATCCCCTAGGCTATCCCCATGGCTATTCTGAGGTGGGTGCAGCCTCTCCCACTACAACAGCCCTTCCACATCAACCCCGCTACTTCTGTGCATCAGTTGGGACTTCTGTGAGAGATCATTTCATTCCCTGCTCTGCCAAGCATTGCCTTAACCCTGTTTTACTGTGGTTCACTCCCAAGTGACTTGATTGACCTTGACAAGCAGCAGGTGCCTGAGGAAGATGGCCATGGTGACAAAAATGCAGCCATTTAGAAGGAGGCAGCAAGAGCACTCACACTGGGAAATGCACATGGAGCATTTGGACTTGTAGAGGAGGAGGCTGAGATCTCCCCCGTGATGACCCACTCCCAAGAGTAGTCAGACGAGGTCACTGCAGGATTTGATCGCGCATCATTGAAATGTCTAATGATCAGAATATCACACCGGTCAGCATCCACCTTTTGATTTCTATTTAAAAAACCGACCAGCTTCTCCAGCCAGCAAAAAGACAGGCTCAAAAATCCAGGTGATGATCCTGTTCCTGCCTGCCCATCCTTCTTGCCATATCTATTATCCCCATGTATTTAAATTGTGTTTCTTAAGCTCCAGCAGGCATCCCACCCCCCCTTAATTACATTAATACTTGTTGGAAAAATTGCTGACTACTGCACTTTTCAATAACTTTTCATGTAGAATTCAGTCTACAAAAGCTCTCAGAAATGATGGTAAAAGCCTGATACAATCTAAGGCACAGCTCAGGCCCACGCCTGAAAGGCAACAAAAGATGGTG
This sequence comes from Rynchops niger, assembly GCA_013400035.1. Taxonomy (NCBI): domain Eukaryota; kingdom Metazoa; phylum Chordata; class Aves; order Charadriiformes; family Laridae; genus Rynchops; species Rynchops niger. The sequence continues at coordinate 1,258,793 of VXBH01005714.1, forward strand.
TTCATCAAAGAGGATGTGCATCTCTGTGAGATGGCTGCCTTCCTTTAGCTGGTTTAACCCTCCTGAATCTCCTTATTTCATTATACGCTGTGCAACGTGGGACAAAAATGCCTTGGAAGAATTATCCTATCTTATTCAACCCTTCAACCGTCCATCAGCTGAGACAAATCCTGGCAATACGGCGCCAGACGATGTTTCTCCATCATTTGGTAAAAATGCCTTAAAGGAGCGTTTTGACCAGCTACAGGCAGCACTAAGCTATTATCTCCCAGACCGCAGGCGGCACATCAAGTGTTGCACAGCTCTGCTTTGCCTTCTCTGCTAAGTTGTTTACTGAGGCCAACACATGCCACTTTGTACACACAACCCTTAAAACTAGATGTGGCTTTCAGAGGGCTGTGGGGCATGAGCCTTTGGCCCGGCGATCTGGCGGTGCCCCAGCCAGATGTCACTTATGCCAGCAGCTGCTCCCAAGGAGTAAAAAAGGTGCCTCTGTCTCCTGGTCCCGGTGTCTGCTCCATGTATGCGGTTCAGAGGCAGCTTTATTAGGGTTTCCAAGGTGTAACTGTAGGATATTCAGATCGCACGCGGTTTGCACTCGGACTCACTGCTGTCAAGGCACGAAACACCCACACTGTCTTTACACGGGTCGAGATCCCCCCCTGCTGCAAACCATGCTTACAGGGTGAGTGTAAAGCTTTAGGGTTGAAGAGGGCTGCCCCAGACACTCTCCATGCAGGGCTGGCATGGGGTGACATGGTACCATCCCCCTCCGCTCTGTCCCCCCTGCTCACAGCTGCAAGGGACGGAGGCAGCGAGCTGTCAAGGACAAGGCAGGGACAGCACTGCCACTGCCTCTGCTTGCCTTTCCCGTGGCCTGTGTGGCCCCTCCGAGGAGCTGCCCCTCTCAGACGCATCTCGAGGTGGCAACATCCTTCTGCAATAGCCTCCCAAAATCCATCCTTTCTCCTAAACATCCCTGTCAACAACAGTCACCTATTTACAGACATGGGATGGGGTTTCCAGGGCTGGCTTCACCCGTCCTGAAGTAGCTGTGCTCACGCGGTGGCACCCACTGCAGGTCGTGACCCCTAGCCTCTCTAAAACCTAGCTTTCTTGCTCAAGAAATCAAGTGCTCCTTGCAAATGCACATCCAAACTTGTGAGGCGCGGGGCAGTGTTCTTCAAAGGGATTTTGGGGGAGGAAGCCAGATAAGTTAAACCTTTCAGTGAATAATCACCCCATTCACTTTTCCTCCTTCCACGTTTCCACCAGTCATCACTGAACCGTGTTTCCTGACTCTCTCTCGCGCTTTGGCTCTCCTTGCCCTCCACGATGGACCTCTTGGTGCCCTGCCTGCGGTGCTTGTCCCTGTCCTCTGTGCCCTGGGGAGGCTGCGCAGGGCTGAACTCAACACCAAATAGCTCATCCCCCGACGTGAGGGGGGCAGGGAGAGGTGGGGGAGCGAAGGGGGCAGGGAGGGGTGNGCCTGTGAAGGACCTTAGGGACTAAGGTTTTATTTGGAAATGCTTCCTGGGCCACTGGGACTGGGAAGGTGCAGCCTGGCCTTTGAAGGGATGGGCAGCCGGAGCATGAGTCAAGCCAAGTATTTTAAGGAAGGTGATACATTTTGAAAAAATTTTGCCTAGAAGAAAAAGCAGAGAATAATAATTTAAATAAATCATCTTTTTTCCTTACCTACTCCATAACTAAGTCTCTCAGCTGCTTCCTCTGCCCACTAATCCCTTCTCTTGCAGGTCCTCAGCTGAAGGTCTCTTGCACATGTGTCTGTCTCCACGTTCCCACGGGGCCTTGTCTTACTGCTTTGCCTTTCCGTGCCATTTCCCTCAAACCTACTGAAACACCCGATTGCCCCTGGAGCTGGGAGGGTTTCCCCTTCGCTCCCCCAGCTCCTCTTCCTCTCCCTATTTCACTCAGTCCTCTCTCCCTCCTTTCACTTGCTTCTAGATCTTTCTCCCCCAGAAACATGTGAGTCAGGGTTGAGCCTATGCAGGAATTAACTTTTCATGGCGGTTATGCTGTTAACAGCTGAACCGGTGGCCATGCCAGTGTAAGCTCCTCCACATTGTGCCCGTTGCAGAGCATGACCGACGTTTTCAGTCCAGCTCTCACTCCTTTCCAAAAGCCTATGGAAAGTATATGGCTTGCTGTATATGGAAATTTTAGCTCGTTTCTTCACACATTTCTTTTATACACTGCCAGGTTTCTACACACCTGGTCCTGGAAATGATCATATTTAATGCTTATTACAGAATGACCAATTATTAATACTGAGACCTTTATATGGTTTGTCTATATGGGCCCTAAAAGCCTGCGTTTGGCCCTTTCACCACACAGCAGCGCAGCTCCCCAGCTTGCTCCTGGCTCCAGCCCCATTTCTGGATCCATTGCTCACCCCATCCCCAATCCCGGTCCACGTGGTGCAGCCGTAATCACCCACATCCCTGTTTCCATGGCAAACCGCCAGGAACGTGGGCTGGAAGAGAGCTGCGGCATCTCCCAAGATGGTTGGTCCGGGGCACCTGAGTGCAGATATAGAGCCCCGTGGGCTGGAGATGTAGTATTACTCACTCGGGAACCTGCTTCACTCTTTAATCCCACAATGCTGGCCACCTCGGCAATAATACTGCCTTTATTCTGTTCACAATTGTTGTTAAAATTCTGGTACCAGTAGTTCTTGCTTGTGTCTCAACACTCGCACATACCAGTTAATAGGCTCAAATCTTGGGAAAATAAAAACAGCAAACCCTGTTAACTCACACATACGTGTCCATGTGTGCAGTACTGGCTTGGAGAAGGAGCAGTCTCAAGCCACAGGCGATCCTTCTACTTAATGAAAGCATGTGTCCATTACAGCATCTGGCATTTCTTCACTTTCCTCTTTTGTCTAACTGAAGTAAAAACCTTCTTTCTCCAGCTCTACGTTAGCAATATTTTTTTTTTAGTAATCTGTTTTCTAAAGCACTCGCAACACCTGGCAGCTCCCCAAGTCGATTTCCTGAAGGGCTCCCAGCGCTGCAAACCCGTCGCCTTTCCCTGCTCCCCGCCGGGTGTGGAGGAAGCTCAGCCTCCACAAGCCTTTCTTTTCATCGCCGGGCCAGCATCGGGTCCTTGGCACAGGCCCTGCAACGCCTGTGTCCTGGTTTTGCTAAGAGCGCTTTGCATCACCTCCCCAGGCAACCTCTTCTCCCTGCCAGGAGCCAGCAGGACCTCAGGCATCACCGTGGCCCGTGCCCCGCCGCGCTGCGCTGTCAGCTGCCGACGGAGAGCCTTGGCTGCACTCTCTTCCCTTGCAACCTCTCTGCTTGATTTTCAGGCTCTCTTCCCTCTCTGCTCTCCCTTTTCCACCTCTTCCCTGCATTTCTCGCTCCCCTCCCCTCTCCGCAACCCAGCTATCTGCTCCTAGGCCTTAATTTAAAGTATCAGCATGGAGCCAAGAGTGCCAGAGCGCCTTGCAGTCTTGCCCGAGGCACTGCTGTATACGGTATGAAGCCTGCAACACGTACGTACACACGGCATGAAGCCTGCAATACGTACGTACACACACGGACCCTAACTAGCTGCTAACGATACACGCAGTCAGCGTTGCTGGGTCCCTGGTATAGAGCTTCTGGGAAAGCCCAGCTATAAAAAGCTGCGTTTTCATAAGGTTATGGAAGAAATTAGCAGACCCAATCGGAACTTTCAAGAGCCGATGAGGGGAAAAAAAAAAAAAANTGTCTGGAGTCACCGGCTAGATCACTCAGACGGGTGATAGCCAAGAAGTGGAAAAGTCAATTCCCTCTCCCGGACAAGGCTGGCTCGTGCTCTTGGCAGGGAAGCTTGAGCAGGGGCCGCAGCCCCTGCTCCCAAATGGGAGGGAAGCGATACATGGCTCGACTTGAAGAAATCTGCCTGGCATTTTATGTGGTGCAGGAAAGCGAAGTGACTTCAGATGCCTGTTTTGGGAGACTGCCATCTGAGCAGCTCAGAGCTGTTCAGTGACTCACTGCAAAATCAGCTATTTCCAGCTTTCTGACAAGCAGCCACCAGACACCCTAAAGTCTTGGCAACCCGAAGCTTAACGCAGGGTTGCTAATACTGGTGCCAGCCGGGCCTAACGTATTTCACACGTTCACAAGATGTGGGGCCTGGGGAATTTGTGTCTGGGCCGAAGACCTGACATGGGCAGAGCAGGAGGCAATCACTGCCGCATCCGTGACTCATCCCTGGGTGCCACCTCATCTGCACGCTGCTGCCGCTCACCCCCTCCTTACAACACCGACCCACCGTCACATCAGCAGGAATGGCTACCAAACGTTTCACGACCTGCTTCTCAGCAGGCCAGGTGCATCGGCAAAGTTCAGACCCTAGGTGGGGAGACTGTACCTCAACTGCATCATGCCTGCGTCCCATAAAAATCAGAGCTAGCCACGTGAATTCCTGGGGGTGGGGGCTGGGGTGTCAACATGAAGGGATTTTGCATAGTTCTTTGCAGTGCATAAAAGATTAGACCTATTTTAACATGATTATTAAAATACAGACCTTCATAGACAGCTAGATGATACCTCAAATACACAACAATTTTCTATAACATACACATTTTCTCATATTTGTTCTGTTTGCTCAGATCATTCAGTCCCGTTTGCATTAATGGGCAGAAGCGCATTTTCTCAATAAAGAGATTAAAGAGTCTCATCTTTTAGGGTGGAAGGCCAGAACAGAGCCACAGATACTGCGTGAAAAGGATGACAAAAGCCTCAGGTAGCACCGAGCTTGCCTGATCCGCTCTACCAGAATACTGAAGGCTGCGTGAAATGGGGAAACTTTTAACTATTCCTGCAGTTTCCAAAATAACGTTGAGTTCAGTGATGCTTTTCCCCAGGAGCATTACTTAGACAATCACCCATCACACATCTCTCTATTAGCATTGTCACCGTTTCTAAAAATCATAGGTCATGACCAAAGAAACTCAAAAGATTGGATGAGAAATCATTAGCGTTTGCTTTCAAATAACACATTTGTGCTTTTTCTTTTTACTTGTCTCCTACCTTCTGAACTTGACTGTTTATTCAGGTCACGTACGTGAGCTTTCGTCTACAACTTTGACAGCCAGAAACTTTAATCAAGAAACAAAATTAAACGGAGATTTTCATGCAATAATAGGACTCCATTTCCCGAGGAAAACAGTAAATATCATAAATTAATGGTATGGTCAGGAGAAAGGGCAGCAATGAAGTATTTCAGAAAATTAAATTGGAAGTAGCTTACAGGGGGAAGGAGTGCCTCACATGAAAGCTGAATTTTTTTTTTTTTGGTAAATATTTTTCGCTACCCTTTCTCCGTCTCCCACTGATTTTTGCCCTGCACAGCCCAGGTTTCCACCTCGGTGCTGGGTCTCAGCCCATACCTCCCTGCCCTCCTGCACCCTCCCTTTCTTAGAGGTGGCCCCAGGTGAACCCTGGGACCAGTAACACTGGTCTTGAGATGTGAACATTCAAGTCTAAGATATTGCAAGAGGTAAAGAAAACAAGCTCAGGACAGAGCTTCCCTTCCTCGCTCCTGCACAGGGAAGGGCCAAACGTCACCGTGTTGAGGCCAGCTCTACAACATGTATTTAGCCTCAGATTTGAGGAGATCAGCTCAGGGGACTATCACCTGGGACAACCCTCATGGCTGTCCCCGAGAGCTCCCAGAGTGACAGCTGCTGGGTTTTAGTGGCAAGCTTCTTCCAGAGGGGCTTTGTTAGTGGCTGCATCCTCTCCCATCACACTCCCATACAGCTGAGGCCATGTCTCCTTCCTAGTCTTTCATCCTCCTCTTTCTCCTTTCTTCCTCCTTTTTCCTGCTGCTTTGAATGGATTTCACTGGATTCACCTGGATTTTTTTTTTTTTNCTGCTTCCACACAACCTGGACACTGGACATGAAGGTTTTCCCCTCCTTGGATTTCTCCCTCTGCCCAAACATTTGATGAAAATGCACTGTTGCCTCTTAGCCACCATCTAAAAGCTTCCCATAGGCAGCAAACAAGTTTTTGGACAAAAACCTGAGAAGACCAAGAACAAACAGAAATAAAGTAAACACACAGAAATAAAGTAAAAACCCAGCAGCCCCCCACTAAAAGGGGCACAATGTTGTCCCCAGCTCTTCTTTCCAACCCCATGCCTTATCCCTGCATTTTTATTCTTTTTTGGGGTTTCTCCTGCTGCTCTTCCATCACCATCACCTCTGACCACTGCTCTGCTCCCCGCTATCCGCCCTGGTGTCTTCACCTGCGATGGCTGGGGGGGCTCCACACTCTTAGCCTGCCCCATTTTATCCAAGGGGCGCGGGCTCCCCACCGTTTGCCACCCGTCTCTCCTGCCAGCAGTGCAAACAGCCCCGCGCCATCCCTCTGCTGAAGAAAACGGTGCCCACAAGCAGCAGGAAAGCCACGGATCCAGAATCACTCACCAACAAAACAGGATTCCCACGGAGATTCCGAGCCCTGCTTACCTCGGAGCTTATGAGTGCCCGACCCTCGCGAGTGCTAGGGGGAGGGCTGAAGGCAACACATCACTTTCTCTTAATAAAATGGTGCTTTTGGTCTATTTGTCTTCTACATATCCCTCTCCTCTCCCCCAGCCCAGTCACACCACGTTCCCAGAGTGAGCGACCGACACTGGCATTTTATTTGAAGAACTGCGCCTGTAGCTGAAGAGCTGCTGTTCGGCGGTGTGCCTGCTTTGTCTGCACGTGTCTGCGTGAGTCTATAAATCCTTAAGGTATGGCATTATCAGCATAAACCCCCGACACACACATCCCCAGAGACACGTGGTGGCTACCAGGAATTAAATATTGCTAGTGTCCTATCACATCACACTGCAGTACGCAAAACATCACCGTTATGAGCTGTTTCTGCCTTGCTGAATATTATTTGTAGGAATTTCCACAGAGTCCTCCACGAGGACATCCAAACCTCCTACAAGATTAAGACATCCCACCACTACCTGAGAGGAGCTGCACACTCTTCTTGCGCCTTTGGAGTCCCGTTTCTCCCCAGCGCTGCTGCTCTCCGGGTGCATCCGCTCCTTGTTTCTTTTAAGGCAAATTGCTGGAGAGCCTGCCCGCTTCAACACCCGGCTCTGCTTCGTATTCTAAAAGAGAGGAGGTTTAAGCTCGGCCAAGTCCTTCTGAGACACAAAATCCATCACCGCAGATCACTTTATGGAAGCATCCTGCCCTTGGCATCCCGGCCCAACCTCCACCAGCCAGCGCATCCCCCCGGGGAGCGTGAGCAACCGCCGACAGCCTGGACACCTGCACAGGCAGAGCCCTGCAAAGGCTGCAGGCTCCGAAATGATCCAGGATTTGATTCCGGGTGAATCGAACTGTAATTCACAAAGTAATTTCTTGGACAAACGCGCTTCAAAATAGACTTGTGCCACAGAATACTAAACTTGCTGGAAATTCACGCAGCACCCGACTGCTTACTAGATCAAATTTTTTGGCCTAAAACCAGTAAGACTAGTGAGACAGTTTATCACGGGTTTTGTTGTTGTTGTTCTCAGCAGAACCCATTTACGTGGACAATGTCAACTGTGCTTGAAAGAGAGAGACAGCAAAAACAAGGCAGAAGGCAGTTCCTGAGGTTTACAGGGATGCATAAGGTGAACATGCGGGAGCTGCTAATCATCCGTTTTGACTGCTTTTATGGGCCTGGGAAAGCTGGAAAAACTGTGTGTAGGAACCAGCCTGTGCTTAGGAATAACATTTCCTTTCTGATGACAGACAGAAATGACATTTAGATGCTGCTTCGACAGATGCATTATTTTATTAGAGGATTTCAAGCAGGCAAATACAGGAGCTTTATTTTCCCCGTTACTGTATGACTTACATCATCTGTAACCTTTCTACCAAGAGGTCTCATTTCAAATGACAGTGAAAATTGTTTCCAGAACTAGAGCTGTTAGTTCTACTCCAAATGCTCAGGGGATTTCATTCACTCACCATTTCTAGGTGCCTTGCTGGAGAGGGATTTCATCCTCCTCAAACAATTATTTGCTGAAATCTGGGTTTAGAGTCTTGTGACTTGCCTATGGGCAAAAAGCGATGCGTACGGGAAGTTTGTTTAATTTAGCTCTAATACAGATAATATCAGCCCTAAAACGCAGATTCTCAGGCGCCTGCACCCCAGCTTCATCAGTCAGCCCAGTTCTGCCTTTCTGGGCTGGTGACCCCCGTTTTGAGAACTGCCGTTGTAAAAAATCACAGCGTGGAAACCAGAAGGTTTCTCACGATTTCTCTCTGCTTTCAGCAGCCGCACCATTTTGCAAGCGGCCAGGCAGACCCGCTGGGGTACTGGAGTCCCCTCAGCGCCAAGCAGGTGAGCAAACTTTCTTACCTTCCAAACCCCTAGCCCAGTCAAGAGGAAAGTGAGGAGCTGGCGTTGAGCTGAACACACGCACGCTTCGGTGGGGTGATGGTCACCCCAGCACAGGTGACCTTGCATGCCATTTCAGCTCTTTCTTCTATTTGGGAGGGAAAATGTGCCTTTGATACACTTTTTGTGTGCTCCTCTATTCTTTTATTAACGTGCTTTCCTCCTTTCACGTAACTGGAAAGCTGCAATCAAAGGAAAAAGGGGGAGAAAGCTTTATAAAGACTTCTAACAGGGATGGCTAAATCAAGTCCCACGGTTACACCTATTGGTGTCAAATGGAACCTGCAAATTCTGCCATGGAACAACGCAGCGTTCAGCTGTTTCCTACCAGACAATCAGAGCGATTTAAGAATAGATTCAGAACCCTCTGTACTTATTAAGCTGAAGTCTCACGTGGCCTGCGGCAAAATAGGACGACTCAGATTCACATAGAATACTCCAACCTCTGCTGCAGAAATAACATCACTCTGTTTGGCAAAAGAGTCAGAAGAAACCCACTCCTTCCACAGGTTTTGCCTGTACATCACTCGGCTACAACGGGCTGCCTACACCGACTGCCCTTCGCATGACGAAAACGAGAAGGTGAGAATTCAGGAGTTATCGATCCTTTTGGCGCTTCTCTTTTGAGCTAGTCTCCCTGTACCTATTGGGCAGTGAAATCCAGCCCTTTCAGCTTGTTCCCAATTCGTGCTGCAATTCGTGTGTGTGTATTATGTGTATACACACACACACATGTGCATCTGTATGCCTCTTGATTTAGCATGTGAACTCAGGCTGCTGCTTTGAGTTCTGACCTCAACGCGTGGAGCTGCTGCTGGTTTCTGAATAACCGAAGAAACTCAGGCCACCTGTTAAGGATTTGGGTATCAGACAAACTAAAAAAACTGCAGTGCCCAAGATGGCAAGGACTTTATAAATAAAGTTTTCGGATTCTCCAAATGCTTGCTCCTGAGCTACGCAAGCAAAAGGGCAATCAGTTCCTCGGAGTAAAGGCTGGAAGGGATTACACCTTTGCTGCAGCCTGTGCGTACAATTGCCAAAGTACTCACAGCTGGGAAAGGCTGAACAACTTACCTCACCCAGCTCTGCCCCAGTTCATCTATCCAATACCGCCTCGCCAAAGTTTTGCCTTCCGTGAATCTTTATGCATAACAAACAAACAAAAAAATAACTCGGTCATGGATGGCAGGCCACAAAAAGCCAATTTTCTAACAAATATGAAATCCGCATCCTGCAATATTGGGAGAAACCTTACAAGTTCAGGGCCAGGTTCGTGTAAGAAAGTGACCTCTACAGGTGAGGAAACACGAGAAGTAAGTTTTAGTTCAAGTTTTTCTGTTGTATTTTTAAAAGCACACTATAAATGTGACTAGAGCAGAAAAATCGATTAGTATGACAAATGCAAATATCAGAGTAATTCAGGTTCCAAGACATTTAGTTTTGAAGCACTACCTCTCGCCCCAAGCCCAGATTCAAATAACTACGGCAACCTGAAGATGATGGAAGCAATTCAAACCAGGCTTTACAGGGACAGCCCTGCACCTTGCCTGGAAGGGACCCCCAAAATTTCAGCCCCCTTCAGGCTTTGCACCAGCTGCTCATCTAGCCCTGTGCCCAACCTGCCACCACATGGGCAAAGGAACGTGCTGCTGCCAAAAAGTGAAAAATCAACCGAACGCTGCTGGATGCAAGTCCTGCAACAGCTCCAGGGGGACCTGCAGAAACCCTCAATTGCTCCAGCACTGAGACAGGACCAACCCTCCCAGGCGTTTCTTACAAGCACAGGAACCACGTAGTCCCCGGAGAGAAAAAAAGAAAAAAAGGTTACAGATGTGGGCACAAAACCGCCAAGCTTCAAATGAACCCTCACGTAATTGAAAAATTGGAAGGTTGTTCAGGCCAAAGCATCTACTTACCTCAGGGAAGAAAGGACCCAGCAGCTGACCAGCTCCACATCCAACCACGGCAGCCCTCTCCCCTTGGATACATCCCGCGGAGTCCCCCTGGTCCCCCTGAACCCAAGCCCAGTGCCCACCAGAGACAGATGGGCTGAGCAGCCCCCTCGCTCCAGAAACACCGCTCAGCACGCAGGACCTTTGGGGCGAGGTGACTCTTACCCTTCCCCTTTTTTTAATCCCAACACCCGATTTTCACCTCTCTCTCTAGTTTCCCAGCCAACTCAGATGGCTTTGCTGTCTTTGCATTTTTACCATTACTCCATCCCACATTCACATTTCTATAGTATCCCAATTACACCCTGCATTTTGTGTCATTACTTGATGTCCTCCTCTTTCTTTTCATTTCCAAAATTGAATCACCTTTCTGTCTTTGCACTTCCTTTCTTTACCTGTAGCCAATTTTTCATACGAAAAGGCTCTTGCTCTTTTTCAGATCAAATCTGTTCAAGCTCTGGAATGCAGCCTTCTTGCTGACTTACGTTAATGGGTACTTTCCTTCCCTTTGCTTCTTTTTCTTGTTTTAAAACCTCACTAACATGCAGATAGACATAAAAGAAAGACAAAAAAAAAAAAACCCAAACCAAAACACCACAACAAAACCCCAGACTCATTTGTATTTATTTACATCTGGATAGGTATTTAACAGCCACAAGCAAGGATATTCCATGGATGTGTGTGTACGTACCTTTATTGTATACCAGAGAACACATATATCAACTCTCAAGCAGAAAGACAGTCCCTTATGACGTGAAGTTGCAGTGTAAATCATTCATGAAAACAGTGCTTAAATGTCTTCCATTTATGAACGGCTGGAAAAGCTTGGCGTGAAGATTGTCATCAACCACCAGGAAGGACGTGTTTTAGAATCCCATCTAAGTGAGAGACATTACGTGGTGCATCAGCCTTTTAACAGCGTTTCAACGTTTCTACTTACATGGCAGTGCGAGTGAAGTCAGTTTAGCGTCCTCCTCTGCCTGAAACAAACAACCGGACCAGAAGGAGCACTGTGGAAATGCAGGTAAGTATTTGTCAGCTGCTTTCATAAGAGATGGAGGGAGAGAACCCCAGTATCATCGTGAAGTGAAGAAAACATCCTTAGAATCCTCTAGTTAAGTACAGCATCAAAAGAGAATTTCAACACCTTTTTGACAGCTAATCTACCGATGCAGGATACAAGCAGACAATGAAGCAGGAGACAGTGCAGGAGACAATCCCTGAAATACGCCTAAAGAAAGTTTGGCTCTTGTATTCACAATTTACAGAGTTTCTCTGCAGAGCAGGCTAACTGGTATACTATGCAAAGAGAGAAATACAGAGGGGAAAAAATAAACCCCAAGTATCTGCTGGTGATGTTAACTAATTCTCTCCTTGTTCCAAACTGGAAACTAAACAAAAGGAGGGAAACAAAAAAAGGGAAAAAAGATTTTATAGCAATCGAGTTTAATAAACTCTGAGGCAGCGCGACATATAACACAACATTAAGGCCACTGGACATGAGGCTGAAGCCTACCAGCACTTAAATCCTCTCCTTCTCCCTCCCTAGCTTTAAGGATGACAGATTTTTAACTCAGCGTGGCAGAAAATGCAATTCAAGGCTACCAAAGCCGCAGAGCACACAGATGCTCCCAGCAAACCGTCTGCGGTCCCTGCACAGGCACGGCAGGCTGTGAGCAGAGGGCAGGAGGAAGAGTCCGTACCATCGTGTGGCTAGTTTAGCAGACAAAAATCAGAACAGACTTGCTGTAAGGTGAAAGTGACGTAGTTCAGTAATCAGAACATTGTATGAGATACACTCTGAGGTTGGGACAAATCATGAAATAATCTAATCTAGCCTCCTGTATAATATGCAGGCCATAAAACTTCATTCAGGCCAGAGAACACCACCGTTACCAATGCTGGGCTTCATCACTTGATAGGATTGTAAATAATCTTCCTCAAAGTAATTCCCTATGAAGAAGAGTTGCCTCCAACAGCTCTAAACACCCTCTGATTTCATTTATACCATCTTAACGTCTTACCTAATTTTGAGCAGCACTTCTCACATAAACAACCCCACACATCAGTGACTGGAGAAACCTACCAGCAGCAACCAAACAGATTCCCGAGCGTAAACATGATGAGGTCAGCCAAAATCTGAGGCAGTGTGACATTGGCAAACACACATGGAGGATTTCCATTGTTATTCTAAGCATATTACGCCAGAAACACATGGAATAACCTCCTGAAGCAGATGGCTAAGTCCCTTCTGCAATTTCCCAACTGGCGAAACACGCAGGAATAGGTGTATCAGTGCATGGAGCAGGTTAGCAGCTCAACTTAGAGCCATAAGAAGCCTCAAAGTGAGCTGTGGATACACCACCACCTTCCCTGCTACCTATTCATCTTTTCCCCACGCTATAAACCCTTCCTACCCACAACGGAGACAAACCTCCACCGCAGCATGTCCAGCAACAGCCAGGGCACTCGTGATGGCGCAAGAACTCCGCTGGAGGTTCCTGCTCTGAAACAGGCAGAACAGAAACTTGGATCCAAGTCTCCCTTCTTTTATAAGGTGCTCCAGCTATTATTTGCCTATTCCTGGGAGGCACTTTGGGCACATTTTGATGAGAAATTCTGTCCAGGGCCCTCAGGCACCTTTTTCTAATCAGAAATTGTTTGGCTTTCCAAGCAGTTTTTTGCTAGCACATCTGCTGTTTTGGACATTGCATCTTTGGTAGAGGCACACAGATCCCATCAAACATCATAACAGAATCAAGAGAATAAAAGTTCAAGATGATTAGAGGTAGAGTGAAAAGATGAAGCTTTTCAATTTCAATTCCATATAAATTGAAGGGGAAGCGAAGCAGGCAACAAAAATGTCACCTTAAATCTATGCTGCAGGAGCTGGACTCAGTCCCTGACTGAGGTGAGTGCCCTCCTTTCTACTAGACTGAAATAAGGAGGCAGAATATACCCATCTGACAGAGCTGATTGGAAATACTGATGTTGTACAACCTACAATCCCATGAGATTATAAATAAAAATCACATGTTCAAGTTGAGGAGGGCACTGTTTTCCAAATAAAGGTTCTAATTTGTTCTCGTAATGAACCATTTTCATTACTCTCACAAGAGATAGGAGCACTGTCCCAGCAGGGATGTCTATCCTCCAAGCAATATCTAGTGCATTTCTTCATGGAAATGTAAAAGAGGAAGTAATCAACATTTCTCATTTTCAAGAGGAATCTATTTTTATTCAACACAGGACGGTAAATTAATAAAATTCACAATAACCAGCATTAAAAAACAACAAACCAACCCTGCAGTCATACTTAAATTCAGCTCTACCTACTGGTCACTCACATTTCTACATACAAAATTTTGTCGGTCTCGCTCATTTCCAGGTTAATGGGTATCGACACCCAATACTAACAAAACACACAGTTTATTCACAACATGGGAGATCTTTAGGTTTGTTAAGAAAGAAAAGCAAAACCTTACAACTTTTTGTCCAACAAATTCACAGCTGGGAGGAACTGAAATGCTGCACATCAGCAAGGAAGGAGACATCGACACACCAAGAGTCATACCCTCCCTCCTGCCACTGGTGGAAGGAAGGACTCAGCCCGGCACCTCCAACATTGTCGTCATCCCATACCTGAATCACTGCAGTGCAAAAGCTATTCAAATAAATAAATAAATAACAGCAGCAGCCCCAACAAGTAAAACACGTAAAATCCAAAACACAGTTAAATATCTTTACAACCTGTAACTGTTAAATACAGATGAAAGCATTTTAACCTAAGACTCCAGCCCATAGGGAACAGCCTCTCAAAATCTGAGCGCAGCGGAGTTTAAGAGTTTAAATTACCTCGGTAAACTAGTATGTAGCTCTACATACCTTTTTTGTGGGGAAGGGACTGACATCTTCAGCTAGAAAGTCCTCCATCCCTCCCCCTCCTCACACAGCCATTGAAGTTGTGCCAGCACAGCTGTTTTGGGGTTGCAATGTTATTTTTCCCCTATCAGAGGCTAAATCAGTCCCCTGGTCTGGCGAGCAGTCCCCCAGAGTCAGCCTGGCCAAGCAAAAGCCAGCATGCCAGGCCACCAGGATGGAAGTCCTTTCAAGTAACACTGCTGCAGGATTTTGTCGCATTTAACTACAGCCTAAAGTCCAAACACAGCACAGATTTACAAAGACACACGTTGAGTATCCCCACTGGTCTCAACGGGTTTACTCAAAATGTGTGAAGTCAACCGTTCATCTGGGTAACTGCAGGGGCATGGTCTACGTAGAGCATTCACTTGCGAGGACTTTGGTACCCTCCCTGCATCTTTGTGGGACTGAGGTCTTCCCTGTATCTCTGTTCAGCAAAACAGTTAAAAATGAACATGTCCTTCTGCTGTTCAAGTCAAGCATAAAGCACGTGGTGAATCAAACCAGTAAAATTACTGATCAAAGACTGAAAAATTACAAAACAGTCCTGGAAATTAAGTGTTGTGCCAGCACATGGACAACACCAGCAGCCGATGAGAATATGTCTCCATGTTTTGCAGGACTATTTTAGAGAGTGCTGTTTTGTTAGTCAAGTGTAAAGACTACTGCATTGTTTCACAAAACTTAGAGCACAGTTCAGAACAAGACATATGCCTAGAGCTTTAATAAATACAGTTAAGAACAATACACAGTTTAAATTATCTAGCCTTCATGATCTAAGTATAAACACCTCATACAAAAAAAATTCCTTTTTACTTTGTACACCTTTAAAAAAGAAATCACAGAAACATCTGTTTCGCAAAGGCGACAGCTGTACAAAGAAATGATATGTTCTGAAGACATTAAACCGTCTATTTGCTGGGTAACGCTAGTTACCGAAATGTTCTCTCACAACCTACCACCTAGGTCATCTTTCTTTTCTGATGTATTTTGGCTCCGAATCTGAAATTCAGTGCCACTTGAATTAGCCACTTGAAAGATTTCTGGTTATTAAGGCCCTGATCTGACTATGACTTCCACATGCACCCACCAGCACCGAAACCAGGGAGTGAGTATCCAACAGAGATCACTGTGGCAGTGGGCTCTAAAGCAGCTCATCTCTTCAATCCTGTAGTACTAAAGTATGGCAGCTCACAGTTCTCTACCACCCTAAAGGAACAACTTCTCATTTCAACCCAGCCTAGAGGAACAGCACAACAATTACATGACGTGTGCACCGCTACTTTATAATGCCCTGAAAGTCATTTGAGCCTCCCCCTCCCCCCCACGGAAATTCTGACTCATAATCTACTTTTTGTTGCTTAGGACTCTTTTTTTTGCACCATCCTAATTGAGGACTAACATTCATCCAGAGAGCTGTGGAAACCGCTAACTGCGGTACACTGCAGCAGTAAATTCCATTTCATTACCTACCAAAAGGCTGCATGTTGTCCTTCGGATTAGAAGTAGTGCTGTAGTTAAAAACTAATAACACGGTGAGGTTATTATTGTCTGAGCAGCTTCCAAATACTAATAGCAGTGCATCTTAATAATCAGCGGTATTGTCCTCTATAAAGCAATGCCCTCGATGTGCGCAAGATGACATAAGGGATACATACTGTGCTCACTGACACTGGGACATTTCACTGGTAGACTGTCCGTTATTATTTCAACTTCCTTCTGCTCCAAGTTTTGACTTGGTTTTGGAAAACACACAGTTCGGCATTTTAATTAAAAACATCCTATCAAAAGAAATAAAAAGGCACTTGGTATTTCTCTTTGGCTCAGTTGAGGCGCGCTGCTAAAACCTTCCCACAATTCCTGTCTCTTCATCTGCTGAATAGTTGCCATCCTGAGGTACTTATTCATGTGCAAAAATAAGAGCTTCAGGGATTTACCAGTTGCGTTTCTCACATTGCTTCCAGTAAACGTGCAAAATTCTTCACCAAATAGAACCTCTTAAATATAGAATAATGCATTCCATTAAGTTTTTTTTCAGGGAAGAGCTCTGATCTGTTACACAGTCCATATTCCAAATCCGGTCTGTCAGCTCAGTGTTCTTTAAACCTGGGAAAGAACAGCAATCAGACAGGAAAAGTTGAGGTGCGAGGCATAACAGCCACAAACTTCAAAATGCAGGATCCATCCTTTGCTATACGTTTTTCTATTCTCTGTCCATTTTACTTCTCCAAAACTACAGCCGAGGGGCCCAATTTAGATTTTGATTATGCAACTGTAACTCTATTGGTTCAGTGGATAATTTTTTCCTCAATTCAAAACACTGTGAAGTCAGAGTCACTCTTTCCTTAAAGGAAACATTTGGGAAAAAGTTACATTTGAAACTGTTAAAAAACACAGAGCAAATTTCTTATCCCCACCTGGATGCTCCGTGATGAAAAACCAGGAAGATTACATATTTGGGAAAAAATAAACAATAACTAAGAAACTGTGAAAGAGAAATCTGTTTTCAAATACTTTTCAAAATAAGATGTTCTAAAGAAAGATGTTCATGATTTGAAAACATCAAAACAAGATTACTTGTTTGAAGCAAAATTAAATCAGACAGAAATGGACATACAGAAACCTTAACACATTCAGTCTACACCGAGGTATTACAAGGCAGAGGCTTCGTAACGTGTTTTTAAACTGTTAAAGAGCAATAACCATGCATAACACTTACAGGCTATGATCTGCATTACACCGAAGTTCCTTCTGAATAAGACGGAGTAAGAACTGTAAAAACAGTCACAGTACCTCTGTTAATATCTATACAGATATATAAATAAGCTAAGCTTCAGGATAAGACATACACCGTTATTCAAAGAGTTCCTCGTTTGAAGCATTAACTTGTAATGAACTCACTTAAAAAAAAAAATAAAAAAACATCAAAAGATTTACAGATGCTCAGTGTTTGGAAGAAGAGTTTCCACAATTAATAGGCAAGAGGAAAATAATTTCCTTTTTACCATTGAGAGATCAGTTTCTTTGTAAAAAACAGAATGGCTTTCTGAAGTTACTTTACCAGCAGATGTGTAAAGAAACCAGCAGAGGGAAGCCAAGACTTCAAGAATACAGCATGGCAGACAAATTTTGAAGCTTAAAAGTATTTTAGCTGCTACCCTGAAAAACAGCTCTGTGTGTGTGAAAAGCTTTAATCCCACAATTAGTCAAGATGAGTGAAGTCAGCCATGTTTACTTGTGCGTGCAGGATCAGGACCTTCAAGTGCACTTTAAAAGGTGTACCTTTTGGGTAAAAGTACCCAAGAAAGCGACTTTACAAATAAAATTTGTCAATTCACACGTAAATTAAAGACAGAATTAGAATTTCCAGAGTTTCTCACTGTTAAGGGCTCCCTTATCCTCAGAGACTCACTGTTAGAAGTTTCTTCACTATTTTAAGTATTGGTGGGTTTAGAAGTTAAACCTAACATTTCAAAGGTATGCGACTGGCCAAGCATGACAGAGCTGAATACCTGTGAAGAAATAACAGTTGAACACAGGCACCTATATGCTGTACTGCAAATAACAGGAAACGTAGAACAAGAGTTACAAAACCCAGGATTTATTACAGCAGCACAGAGTCAAGCCTCTCAAAAGCAGAGCTTCACAGAGGCAGTTTAACTGATGCTGCAAAAAAAGTGGGATTTTTTCATTTGGTTTTAATAAATAACTATAAATGGAAAAAGCAGAGCTTTAAGTCTACTTGGGAAAACTACAACAATCTCCCAAAACTCACTCTGCAGCATGGAATACCTCATACTGAAAACACCACAAATAAGGATTTATAGAGCTGCTGACTCTAGTGGCAACATACTTCAACTATTAACGCACTTAGTTTATTTACTTAATTCCCAGGGATTTCACATCTTAAATGTGGAAAAATTTACTTTAAAATTTTGGGTTTAACTTGAAATTTAGAAGAAAAAGCCTCAATCATAACTCAATGCAAGACTTTGCTTTTCTTCTGTCAGGAAAGAGTGGTCTGACACACTCAGCATTAGCTCTGCAGGAGCACAGAGCTCGGTGCAGCACCGTGCAGGCAGAGGGTTTTGTCTGAGCACAGCCAGTACAGAGGAAAGAGTATTTCTGAAGTGTTTCACAGTCACCCTGCCCTTTCATGAGCACTCCTACCCAGGACTTCAAAAGGAGAGGATAAACTGGTGACATTCAGGACACCTCTGAGGTAGTCATAGCTGCATTCTGCTCTGCTGGAGAACAAGGCTGGTACAGATGCCTGCCAGGGAAATGTGTGGCAAACTCAAAAACGTAACCTACGGGCTAACTTACAGGTGGGCGCAGCAAGACTGACTTCAAAGGCACAGCAAGAGTTGCCCTGCCTCATCTCATGTCTTCTTTGGTCTTTAAAGCAAAACAGGGCAAGTCACAAGTGGGGAAAAAAACCCAACCAAACACAAAACCTTTTCAGATCTTCCTAGACAGGATCTCAAACAGCACAAAAAAAGGAAAATGGATGTGCTTTGTACCACGCCACCACGTGTATTGCATTCCCTTCCCCTAAAGATATGCTCCTGGTTACTGTCAAAAGTTAGGATGCCAGTTTTCATCTAACCTAGTACAGCACTTTTAGGGCCCATCTGGAGAATGTGATGTATTAACTTTCAACAGCTTCATTATCGCGGTGATTTTGGCAATATAGCAATGTAGCAAAACATTTGTTACCGCTTCGCTAAACTGGCTTCAACAAAAACAGAAGAAATTCTTCCGTGAGTGGAATCTGAGGCATTTTCTAGGTCCACATATGAAGGTTCGCTTACAATTATGCCTGCTGTAATCTGCTCAGCCGGCAATTAAAAAGATGTGCGTTTGCTTAGGAATTTAAGTGCATCAGAACTTATCTACATTTTTGATTACAATTAGATGACAATTTCACAATGAGCAAATTTGCTCTTTAATTGAAAACTTCCTACACAACTGGAAGTTTCTTATGGAGTATTGAAATTGAAAATGGGAAAATTCGCATTTTAAGATAGTTTAGCACACAGGAAATACATAGCAAGTAAACAGCGTTTTTAGACTTACTAGCAAGGCACATGCATCTGCCACCATAAGCATGTAAAACACGTTGTTCCAACCAGATGGGGAAATAAGACCAGCTAAGAGAGGTCCCAAAGCCGCACCTAAAATATAATATTGATATTGTCAGAATGATGCAATATAAGATTTAGTATGCTGAAAGACAGTTATTCTGAATTAGAATATCAATTTCTCCACCTAGTTAATTCAGTATTACCTTACGTATTAAAAGGTCCCAGAAAGTGCAAAACATTCCTGGTACATCTGCAAACCAATGGGAAACCTAACTCAGGGGGAAGCTGGAAGACTAGAAGTTTGAGAAATGCTTGCCTTTGGCTCAACAAAATGCCCACCCAGTATTAAGCTGAATGCTACTCAATTTTCCCTTCCACATACTAGTGCAGAGGGCAGGAGTAAAACATCCCTGATCTCAGAAACAGCCCAACGGCATCTATTTTTGCTGTGTCCAGTATCAGTCTACCACCCCCTTCCTTCCTCCCTCCCTCAGGTGTGGGATCACTAGACAGGTTTAAGGCTGTTTGCTCTACTCCCCATCCCCGAAGCTTTACCGAGCGCTAGCAAAATGTGAACTGGAGAGAGCCTACGTTCTCAAAGATCCTTTGTTTTAACCTCCCACAGCTAAGGTAGGCAACCTTACAGCTCGGGCTTACCTACAGATCCCGTTCCATCGATGATCGCTGTCACTGTGGACAAGGCTCTTGCATTTCCTTTCAGGCTTTTATGGGTACCCTTAAAGCAACAAAGGCTGCTTAGAACCTTTCTGAGATGAACTCAGAAAAGTCCTTACAGTGGCATCTAGTTCACAACCCTCCGCATTAGACGTACATTGTAAAGTTGCCTTAAATGTCCTGGCTCAAACCCTTCTATCACTACTTAAAGAAGCCTTCTACCCTATCAACTTGTTGCCTACAGCACTCTCCTTTATTAAATCATGTTATTTAGACCATAGGAGCCAAGAAGCTTTCTGTTCTACACACCGTGGATTCAAGAAACAAGGATGGCACTTAAGCTTTGCATTATGCTGCAAGCCTGTTTCCATGGCCATCTTCTCCTCTGCTAATACAACAAAGCTCTGAAGAAAAACAACAACAACAAAAAAATCACTGGTGTGACAGCAACACTAGACTACCAGAATTACGGATATATACTGAAATGCCAATTCAGATAATTCTTGATCTGTTCAGCCCCAATTTTAGAAGGCAGGTCTTCAGAAAAAAAACAACTGATAAAGGGAGTGACTTAGTAGAACGACAGAAAAACTGAATAGTTCCGAGAAGTGCTAAAACGAGACAGTCCTTCATCTCCAGTACACTGAGGAGAATAGAGTCAGGTAATCAGTGCTATATATTTGCTTGTGTCAGACGCTTGACTGCCGACATCTGAGGAATTGGTGGGCATTTTCAACCCTCTTCCCAAGGGCCAGGTAGGGATCTTGCAACGTCAGGCCCCACTTTCTAGCTAGCAGCCCCTTCCACAAGGCTAAGCCTAAAAAACAGGCAATGTGTAGTGGCCACCTTTGTCTTGCCAAGACCTCCAGACCAAGGACAGGGCTCCAGAGGAAGTCTGGAGATTTCTATCCTGCTCCTTTTCCTATATTTAGAGTGCTTTTCATTAGAGGACTTTTGCCTCTGGAACTTAAGGACTTACGCCTTAAGGAACCAGCACCTTTGAAAGCAACCTTCCGAAGCCTAGCTAGTGAAAGGTACCAGAGTCAATGTCTTCACACAGCATTTATGACTGACTGACCTGTGCTGGCAACCAGATTAACAGTACAAGAAAGGGCAGAGGGTAGCATGGACAAAAGTAAGGGTATGTGCCAGGTATAGCTTTCCGCAGTGATACGACTCCAGTCTGTAACTCATCTCTCACACAGACCCAGTCCTTCCCCTCATTTAATGATGCAAAGTATAAAAGGGGAGAAGGAACCTCTACAGAGACTTGGCCTTGCATGCAACCTTCACATTCATTTTGGGCTGTCATCCACAAGATTTGGCCTGTCTCGTTAGTAGGCAAGAACAATTTAGAAGCTTCTCACAAGCATGATGCTCGTTTGTACTAATGCACGAACTCCAGAACAATCTCCATGGCCAAGTTCAGCACTGCCTATCCAGCTCCTTATCCCTTTGCTTTGGGACAATGCAGCCCCTTCACTGATGACCCTGCAGAAGTCAAAAGGTCTCTCTCTGGAGGCCAAAGCTGCTACGCTGGAAGCAGAGGGGAAGCCAAACTCACCAAGTCAGCAGAGACAGCAGTGGTGATCAGCGCGTAAGGGCCATTTACCAGGGCACCACTGATAAGCAGCATCACTGTTGCAAGTTGGACAAAAATGGAAAATGTGAGTTGCCTGAAAGACTGTTAACCGTAACAACAGGACACATCATAGCCTGCAGTTCTCAAATGGTTTAATCTCTCTTTGACTCCCCTCACCCCATTGCAGAATTGGGAAAGGAGGAAAAGCAACATACATCAGTATCTCCCCGCAATGCTTACTCTGCGGTGTGCATTCTCAAATATGAGGAGACAGGGTGGAGTCAAAAGGCACTTCCCAGGGCCTTTACTGATCCTGGTACGTCAGAGAAAGGGGAAAGTCTGACCAAACCGTCCCTAAGAGCAGGGGATGCTCACAGGGAGCCACCCATAAGCCTCTTCTCTGCTTGCACAGCACCAAGAAACAAAGGGCCTACTGTCAGCACTTGTGTTTCAACTTCTATTTTGAGGTAACAGGTAGAAAGCCACAGGTGAATTCAGCTTGTACAAGTAAAGTTAATGTTGCCATCAAAAGTACAAGTAGCCTTTAAACACCTTTGACACTAGGTGTTTGGAAGATAATAGAGCCTGTGCTGACACAACAAGCTCCAGAAAGAAGACCAATGATGTTAAGTGAATCACTGTTCTCATGCCACCCCTTAACTTATTTCCTAGCCTTTTTCCTTTGGGAAAAGCCTGGAAGGCAAAGTCTAGGGAATTTGATTCCAGACTTCCTCCTCTCAAGGAGAGAATAAAAGAAAAAGAAGGGGTGAGGGGGCGGGGAAGGAAAGAGCACCAAAGGCTAAGTGAAAAGTTCACAGAAAGCCAGGCAAAAAATAATTTAAAAATACTCACCTACAGTAGCCTCAAGGCCCATTTTACTGACTGCAGAGAACATGTACAACTGTAAAGACAAAAAATCAAATATGTTGAATACCAACGTAGGGACTAATCCTAGGTTCTCCATTTTCCTCACGTTAACTACAAAATATCTTAGTTGGTATCATGTGAAAGCTAGTTCTAGGTTTTACTGAATCTTTTCAGACCACAGCAGGATAGTTCTTTGATTGGACAGAGGAGGGAGATAAGGGATATGCTCCTATTCCCCAATGTGACCTTTCAGAAGAAAGGGCTGTGTTATGAGACCACTCAGTTTTAAATTCTCAAATCACCAGCTTGAACACAGCACAGAATACTATTCACAAAAGAATTAAAGAAAAATGCATCTCTTGTGTCCAACTGCCAGTTTTCCAACAGCGATAGCACAGAAATTTTAGCCCTTGAGCAGCTAAAATTCTGGCTAAGAACTGAGCATCAAGTTTTACAAGAGAATGATAAACTTTCCATATAATCCTACAACAAGCAATACATTAGACTTGTTTGCTTGTTTAGTAAAGGCAGCCCCAATGTCTATACTTGCTCACATGCTCAACTTTCCATGCCTGCTTTTAACCTGGCCTGAACTCTTTATATCCAAGTTAGAAGATGCTGTCTCCAGGACTTCTCAAGGAATGCTAAGTCTCAGCCACAGCCCTAAGAGAGGGGCAAATTCTTACTGTGGGTGCTGCAAGCAATAACATCATTCCGCAGGTTGATGCTCTCTTCTCCAGCCTGTCTGAAATCAGGCCTGCCAAAATTCCACCTGAGATTTAAAAAAAAAAAAAGAAGAAGAGGTGAGTGAAGAGAGCACTCTGTCCATGTTTTACACAGAAGGTATCAGCTATACTTAATGAAACCCAACCGATTAAAAAAACACGGTATAACTTTTAACGTACAGTTCTACACAGCAACACAAAGCATGTGACTGACAAGATAATTTGCACTTAGCAAGATCCTTATTAACCCAACTGGTTTTGACTTGAAGGACAACAGAAGCAGACAGTTGTTCTTCTTCATTGTTTATTGTAACTGAATATCCAAGATGACGGGGGTGGGGGCAGAACAGAGATGGAAGAAATATTTAGAAATCATTGTTCTGCTGCTTTTGAATGCAGAAAGCCTTTTTGCCAGGTGTCATGTGGCCCCACTGCTAGCACCCTGGAATCCAGCTGTGCCC
The DNA here is from genome assembly GCA_013400035.1 of Rynchops niger. Taxonomy (NCBI): domain Eukaryota; kingdom Metazoa; phylum Chordata; class Aves; order Charadriiformes; family Laridae; genus Rynchops; species Rynchops niger. Next base: position 1,282,486 of record VXBH01005714.1, read on the forward strand.
AGCTATTCGCTGGTCTCAACTCCTCACATGCAACAATAAACTTGGCTCTCTCTGTGTCTCACTGCAACCAGGGGAAATGAGCTATTCTAGATTCTGGGACAAATGAAACATTTTGGGGTTTTTTTCCAGGCAGACACTCAGGCTCTTTAATTTCCCTGCTCCTTGTGTTTGGCAACGACTGTACGCAGAAGTACTCATCAGAGCATATGGCAGAAGGGGGCTGGAAGGCCTGAGAGAAGGAGCTGCCAAAATGATATAAAGGGAACTTGGGAAGGGGAGAAGGAAAGGAAGTTCACTGGATTCTCCAGATTCCTAAACATTGCTAGACCTGCCTCTGCTTTCCCAGATACACTCATCTCCAAAGTGTTTGTATCTAACTTAAATTTAAACATAAAGTCCAAGCAGCACTGGCGCCTTGTTAAGCTTGTGTTCACGGTGGAATAAGATGCTGCTGAAAGAAGTCACCCACATCTCTAAGCTACTACTAACTCTGGCTTCCAGCTATCTGTGATGAAAAGAACAGTGAGAAATGGCAGAAGTCGCATCCAGCACAAGACTGGAACAGTAACCGCAACACACCTTAACACCTGCATCTCGAACTACAAGGGTCTACATAGCTCTTGATCCAGTGAAACTTCCCCATCATGAGCATCGTTTTTCAACGGATTGATACAGGGCTTGTTTCCATCAGGGAACTGGGGGAGGTGGAGGGGAACAGCAGGTCACACAAATCATCTGGGCATCAAGATGATTATGCTTGCTTTATTGTGAGATATACTATCTGCACTGACATAAAAATTCAATTATTCTGTAATTGGCTTACAAATTACAAAGGAATAGTCTCATCCTTATTATTATTACGATCTCCCAATTTTATCACATACAGCTACATAACGCATCAAGGAAAAAAAGCTGTGGGCGCTCACCTTTGTGCCCACAAAAAATACACAACTGTTCAGCTGGGATAGGTTTTTTACGTTAGAGTGACAAAACAAAAATATTCTGACAGGTGGAGTGGCCAAGACCCATGGGCCAGAGCTGATGGAGCTAAAAGATTCCATAATATTTGTCTCTCACAATCTGTACTGGACAACATCATTGGCTCTGTGATTTGTTCAATTTAAAGACATTTTACTAGGTTTTCAAAGTCTAACCCAGCTCTCAGCTTACTACCTTTACTGCCACTCTTCTTCAGAGTACATAAAGCACAAGGATTAATATTATATGTAAGCTCAGCACACCACAGCTTTTCCTAAATTGGTCTGATTAAGGATGAAATATTAAAACTTACCAAAGATTCCACCCACATCAAACAGCGTAGAAAGGTCCCCGGCTCTTTTGGCATCAAGATGCTCTAGTGAGGGAAGTAAAACATTTGTCTCATTTCCAGACTACAAAATGTAAAAACACTGACCACAGTCTTGTCATGCTACGTAAAGGCATCTTACAGAAGTACTGCTCGTTCACAGGAATAAGCTACCATAAGGCGTCATCGTATGAGACAACTAAAAATGTATTAGAACTGGTTATTCAAGGATAGTCTTTTGAATGCAACTACACCCCTGGCAGGACACTTTACCACTTTAACAATCAACACCTCTGTTGCTTGGACTGTATGTATAGTTAAAGTTCGGACTAACAATATTCCTATTTGTGAACAGCCACACATTCATAAGCAGTTAACCAATGCTCGTAAGTGAGGCTCTTTGCTCTAAAAGCACCATTATCAAACATTTGGATCACTTCCAGAGTCTCATCCTGGAAACCTCCATCACATGACCAGTAATATTCATCGTTAAATTATGTCTGGCCACCCTGCCTGGCACAACATACAACATGCAACATGCAGTTTTTGAGGACTATGAAGAGACAGGGTTTTCCTCAACTCCACTGTTTGCCATGGGGAGTGTGGACGGCTATTTGCACATATTTAGTCTAATGTAGTTACTGATACGCTATGGGGTACTCTTCCAGAAGTACATCAGGAAGTTTGGCAACTAAGTCCCATTGTGTTCAGTGTGATGTTTCAAAAGGAGCTAATTTCTAAACCCCCTGGTATTTTTTTTTTTAAGCCTCTGAAATACATTTGAAAGGGCAGCATGTGCTAAAACAGTGGTGGCAGTGGCACTACCATAACGTCACCAACATCTGCCACAGCACAGATGGCAGTACTGTGGTAAATATCACTAGCCTTTCTATTAAAGCTCCACTGCTTTCAAGGTACCCAGTCTTGCAGGAGCACTGGTTATTTGGGAGTCTACACACAACAGCCTTCAGCTATAGGATTTGCAGCTTTATGTGTTTTCATAGGGCGTTCAACGTGTCTCTCCCTGCTGGTTGTTATCACCATACTTGTCCAGGTCAACTTTTTTGTTAGGTGGGGGTTTAAAGGTCACATCATGACTCACAAGAACCTGTATTTCTCTGGCTAAGGAGAACTCCTGCCTCTCTACTCTACAGCACAAAACAAAACAGCAGTACTGAACAGATAAAGAAGCTTGTTTAGATTTTTGGCATATGTTTTAATAAGGCACTTGGATCATTTGAAAACATTATTAGAAAGTAAACTTTTTTGATTGGTTTGCAAGAGCCAAAGCCACAGTCTTTTTGTTTGTTTGTTTTAAAAATGCCCTCTCATAATACTGAATTCATAAAACCAAGAAATATGTGAGTTGGTGACTTACAACTCTCCTGCTATTATAGCAAAGATACCCTATTTCAGAAGCAGTAATGTTTATTCTCTTATTTATTTCAAGCTCTTATTTCCAGACACTTTGTGTTAATAATTCTGTATACCCTTATTGTGGTACTTACCTACATTTGTGATATAGAGGGGAAGCCAGAAGAGGAAAGTGTAGCTCACCAGTTTCGCAAACAGAAGACAAAGGGAGAACTCTATGACTCCCTAAGAGAATAAAGGAAATAGGAAGTTAGTATCTTCATAGAGGCTGCTATTTGCTTTCAAAGACCATTATGAAAATGGTTTCTAAGAAGCATTTAGGCTTTTCTTTTTCTCTTAAGAATTCCCAAGAAGCATCCTTTCCCTGAGAGCACAAACCTGACAATCAGAGCAGACTTATATGTTTTCTCTTCTCATAATTGTACTGAGTTGACTGAACACTAAAATTGAGAGAACACTAAAATGAGCAGGAAAGATTTGATACTGTTTGGGACCTGCATCACATTTTCGTCATGTAGAGTTTTTTGATATAGTATTATAGCAGGTTTGGAGTGTATTCCAGAGAAACGGGCATATTATTGTGTTCTTTAGATCAATCCTTCAGATGAGTTTACAAGCTCTCCCTTATTGTTTAACTCTTTGCAAACAGGCAGTTAACCAGTATGACACATTTCAAATCAATTGTGGTAAGAGTACATTACAAACAGGGCATACACCTACTTAAAAACCTAATTTGTTCCATCCTCTTTCACCCTGGGTACATGAAAAGTAAGCTAACTGAACAGAGCTGCAACTAAACTACCATATTAACCTACCTTCATTCCCCTCGCCATCTGATATGTTTTTGTTCGAGTCAGGATTTCTTACGTCCCTGGTATGGAGCACTGCAGTTACGTGCATGGACAACACACATACACAGCTGGCTCTACTTCACATACAGCTGGGACCCTTCCCAACAACAGGCCGGAAAAATACTGCAGAGTTACACAGACTGCAGGTGTCAGCAGCAATTTTTTTCTACCTGTTATTTCTGCTTTGCCACAGGAAAAACAGTTGAGAGAGAGGATCAGACTGAACAGAACAAGAGGATGCAGGAATACGGTGCTGGGAATTTCCTTCCCTACCTTTATACCTGGTCCAAATCAATTTATATATAATTCTTCTTGTGCATCCCAGTGAAGCTGCTAGACTTCAAGCTGAGAGGACAATCAAAGCTGATTGTCTCTGACCTAAAAGAAACTGCCTTTCTTTCCTTTTACAAGCACTGCAAATGTTTGGGCCATCTTAAACTTCTCAATATAAACCATACAAAATATTTTTAAATTAAAGCTTTTAAAAACAATTTTGAAGTGTGTTAAAGGAAGCCATGGATGGAAGTTCTGATGCAGAGCAGTGCCTACAGACTCAGCTTACTATTCCATTCTTAATATCCATGTGTCACTAACTAAGACCAGTAAACTACTACATTATAGGCTGCTCTAGTATTACTTATAATGAGGAGGAAAAAAAACAAACCCAAAAACATTTACATGGGCACTGAAGCCTAGATGCTTGTAGTTTCTAAGATGCTACCAATGAGCTTATGCCATCTGCTTACTGGGGAAGAGAGTACTCTTGTACTGATTTTTCACTTCTCCGCGGAGAAGGGCACACCTTGTCCTGTGTACCAGGATCTGCTTTAGCCTATATACACCGGAGATGCCAATCAAAGCCTGTGATGCAAAGTTAATGTCATCTGCCACTCCATCTAGAACTTCATCGTAATAAGGATTCTGAGGCAAAACCTAATTCTTGGAGGAACAGGCAAGAATAGCAGATGTACTCACAGGTATTCGCAAGGCCCCAAAGAAGCTGATAGCTGATGTCCCATGTCTACCTTCCCCAGTGGCCACAGGGCTGGAGTTCAGTGACACACTGCAGTTTTCACTGTCAACAAGCAAATGCTCCATCTCTGGATCCTGCAATTTCCCCCAGCAACACCACATGAAAAAGAAAGAAACAATGTACTACTGAGTATTACAACACATTTCTGTATAAAAGCATGTATTATCTTCCTTCTGTACAAACATTAAGCCCATTTTTCAGACTCTGTAACATCAATCTTATTCACCAATTTAAATGCAGGCCATCTTTCCAATTGAATTATGGATACTGAGCGCTTTATGCTAAGCAATCACTTATTTTTTCATGTCTGTTTCATTTGAGCATTACAATCCACAAATTATAAAAGCCTGGAGTTTACCTACAGCTATCCTCACTTCCACCTCTTGCTGAGAAACTTACCTAGATGCATACTCTTACTAACTATGGATGTATTCTACATACTGTCTTCTTTCTTCCAGTTCTTGTGCATTTGAATAAAACCTTAGTAAAGAATTAAGCCTTACATATATATTTGGCTATAGGTTAGTAAAGATCAAACAGCACATCATTCCATTTCCCGTAGTCATTATGAAGATGAAAGCCTTCAGATTAGTATTTGGCAAGATGATGGAGGAAGAAAGAAAATAAAAAAAAAAAAAATCAAGTGCTGGAAAAATTCAAATTCAGTCCTGCTATTTAACACTCAGTGATTCTAAATAAATTTTGTTTTTAAAGAACTGCATTTAGGAGAAAACACTAGGGAACCATCTGGGCACCTGAGCCTAGGCACTTGGTATAATTTTAGTAACTATCCTGCAGCATCCAAAACATTTGTACAGGGTTGGTAGATAGGATACAAGATTTACAAGAGACCATGCACCCTGATGAAGCAGGAACTAGAAGACAGGGAAAACATCTAGAGACCTCTAACACAGCACTGTAAATCTATGCTATGGCACATGAGTCACTGCATCATCATCAGTATTTATCTTCTGCATTACTGAAACAACTTCAAAACTTGAATTATTTTTAACAGTAGCAATTCAAACCATCATCTACTAACAATAAAAACAAAAAAAAAAAAAAAAAGGGAAAAAAGGGATGTTTATGCAGAACAAGCTCACTGGATTCAAAGGAAGACGCGTCTTGATAGTTCCTTATGTGAAAATCTTTTGCACAATTTGCACAGCAAACCTAATCAGGATTGTCTGAGGTAATGCTGCTCATTACTCTGACAGGTAGCCCTAAACCTATTTAAGTAGAGAGGGTTAAATATTGAAGTGGAAGTGACCAAAGTCCAAATCAGTTATTTAGCAACTCATGCAGGAAAACTTATCTACAATATGGGATTTTTATACTCTACATAGCCAAATGATAAAATAAAGAAAGCAGTTTGTGCTTGGCAGAGATAGCATTGTGCAGCCTTGTCAGCAAGTCATAGAGTGTGATTAGGCATATGGCAGACTCTTGATCTCTGGGGAAGGATTCATTATCCCTCGATTTTGTGTAATTTTTAAGAGGCTAACCTCATATAAGCAGTAATGAACACACAGAGGTATTCAGGTAACGCAGCCAAAACCACATTCTGCTTCTAATCACTGCATACCCTGAATATTTGCTTTCTTTTTACAGTAACTGAAGAGGTCAATGAAAAATCAGTAAAAGCTGCCATTCCAGTGTGCTTGGAGGAGACCAGCTCATAAATCCAAAACATCTGTTGTTTGTGCAGGCACAAAAGCTGACTGCAATAATCAGCTCAGCATAACTGTAGCACAACCACTGTAGAAAGGAAAGATGTTCAACTTCAACTCTACTTTGACAGGAATAAGATTACCTTTTGTCACCAGCAGAAAATCAGGGGGTCCCAAACAGTGACAAACAATGATTTTAAATTTTTTATTAATTTCTTTTGAAAGCCTTGTTAGTACTCCATATTACAAACATAAAACCCAGCTGTCAGGGTGGAAGGGGAAAACAAAAATTAAAAAAAGGAGGAATAGTGACGGGATTGCCAGCAAGTGCTCTCATGCTTTGTTGTCCACGTTGTCTCTCTGTCCTGCTCACAAGGGAGCAGCAGTCAGTGTGAGAGGGGGGGTATGTCTTCCTTGCCCGCTTGCGGGCAAGTGCAGGCTGACAGCGAGGATCGCAATTAGAGTCACTAGCACAGTTAGAAGAGAAATCTTTGTCTACTAATTTCCTGACTATATTTTAATTGTCTTCACGACTGGTCTAAAGACACCTACTGATGTTGTTAGATCTTCTCCCCTTATCTTCCAGCTGCTTGTGAAATAATACTGACAAATGGTTTTCAGGCTGGAGACTATTCTTGGGCAGCTAAAACCAAATATGAATGAACTCCATACAGAGAGGGTTTCAGCTGGACTGATCGAAATTATGAGTAAAGTGTTTCTGTAACAAAAATTTCAAAACCTTTTCATCAACACTGATTATTATACCCCGTGAATGCTGATTATTATTTTATGGGCAGAGGACGAAAAGAACAGGAAGCTTCTATTTTCCTGTCAAAGACTGAAAGAAGTTTAAAAAAAGTTACCCTCTCAGGATATGATGTGCTAAGTGTACTGAATACAAATACAAAATTTCAAATGGAAATTTTTAGTTAAAGTCCGTCACAAGATAAAATGACTTTTTGCCAACATATGGGCACATCCAGAATTCAGTTTCCAGGGCAAATGCACAAGTTTCAAGCAGGCTTTCTGTGAATAATTGCTCACATTTAGAACTCTCTGTCTCCGTGTATAATATTGTAAGTACATACATCTATTACATTAAAAAGGGAGAAAAGTGAGACTGCAAGGAGGGGACAAACACAGTATAAGTACCTTAAGGATTTCAAATGACTATCTTTAAAATACTTTGCAGTGCATTACTTTTGCTGGAATTGGTACGAAGATCACAAGTTAAGACCAACTGAGTAAGCATGCTGACTTATTCAGCTCAGTTTGCAGTATTTATGTTAGATAAGGCTTAGTGTTCTTGTATGAAGTTACATTTTGTATGAAGATGGAAGCAGATTTCAGCATAATAAAATGAAGAGCAATCTTTCATAGAATCATAGGGTTGTAAGGGAGCTCTGGAGATCATCTAGTCCAACCCCCCTGCCAGAGCAGGGTCACCTACAACAGGTTGCACAGGAATGCGTCCAGGTGGGTTTGGAATGTCTCCAGAGATGGAGACTCCACCACCAATCTTTACCAATAGTAAATCTATGCGAATAGTCCACGTGAGCTTTAGGAAGGCTTCTATACTATATTACAACAATATGTTATATTTTACCTGAGGTTTGCTCATTTCCTTAGCATTTAAGGTTGGCATCTGGACTCTGAATCGACATACACCATTCAGGACGGTTTTAGAATTCTGAAAAAAAAAAAAAACCAAAACAAAACCCCTCATACTTTTGTTGCTTGTTTTTTAAAGGACTACATTACTGTTAATCATTTCTCTGCAACAAAAAGCTTTGTGCATTGTAACATAAACATAATGCAAAATGAAGCATCTTTCGTTAAGTAACTGTGTATTTTGGGTTTTTAAACTTGTTTTGCAGACCTACGGCAATGTACATAAAATGCAATCACAAATTTATTTGAAGGCTAACTTCATACTGCTTTTATACAGCAGCAGCATGCTGAATTCAGAGCACAGTCACGCCATTCTTAACATATTTATCTGCTTTTTCCTCTACTGAACTTTTACCGACATTGCAAATGATTTTTTCTCATAAGATGATGATCCTCACAGCAACAGAGAAGTTGTTTTGTTTCAGGAAAACCTTGATTCTTCATTTTCGTATCCCTTTTAAGATAAAAGTTTATCCCTTTAGCTTATGCTCACACGACTCTTCTAGCCCAGAAATGGACTGTGCTTTTGTGGGCAGGAAGGACAAGCTGTATTTTGGGCTCCAGACGGGCCTACTTGTTACATTTACTTATTAACAAGCACATTAGTGTATCAGTTCAGAACAAAATTGCATTCATTGGTAAACGTCATTCCGAGATCCTTAAAAAAGATTTGTCAGGTACATTAAGGTTTGTCCGCCAAATTACATCTACAGCTTCGAAGTAGGTTTGCAGTCAGGTACGGAGAACCTATTGCTAAGACCACAAGAGGCACTGTGCATTCCTCAGGGATGAGATATTTGTTTAAGTTTCTAATCACACTCTGTATGCCACGTTAAAAAAGCAAAATAAAACAAAAACCACAAACTCTGCCCCAAATAAAAACCCAAACCCCACCACCACAGATAATAAAACACTGAACATTTTAATTCAAAATCAATCACTATGCAAGTCTTCCCCAACAAAAACGCAACAATATGTATTGCAGTATTCATTAGGCAAACTGCCATTCATTAAGCAAATCCTTCTAAGAAGGCAAAAAAATTTTAAGGATAAACTTAAATATTTCTGCTGCTCAATGCAGACATGAAGCACACGCAGTCTTGGCCGTGTATTCCCCAAAATAAACAAACAACACTCAAAACCCCAGCATCTGATAAAACAGATTTTTAAATTTTATCTTACAGAAAATTAGGCTCTTGTCAAAAAAGTGATTTACAATGATCCGTGGGGAAGAAAATCCATTATCTAGAGACAAGTCATCTACACCTTTATTCAGCAGCTCAGCAGAGGAAAAAAAAAATTAAAGACCGTTTCATTTGACTGTCAAAAGTAAGATCTACTGTGGTAAAGAGGAGATGTCTGGGGAAAAGGACTAGACTGAGAGGCTGCACATTTAATACTTAGACTTCTTTCTCTTTTTCAGAAGATAAAAACTGCAGCCTGGTATCTTTTAAATGCACAAACACTTTGCCACAGGAGCTTAAGAGAGATAAGTTTCCTGGAAACACAAAGTCAGGTTAAAGAAAGTTCCTAGAACATAAAGACAGGTCTGTATGAATGTTCTGCAACTAACATGTTTACCTATGAAAAAAAAAAAGTACAGGGAGAAAAGATGAGAAGCAATAAAAACGGTTATAAATCATCACATTCCACAAATGCCTGTAAATCTGCTCTTTAACTTTCATTATGAAAGTGCACCAATGCTTAATAAAGCACACTGACTTCTCGCTTGCTTTTGTCATAGGCATAGCCTTTTGTAAAGTCATAGATTACACCTCCAACGCTAGCTTTTAAAAGCACTTTATTGTACTTGAATATTTGTTTTGAAAGAAATTTCAGATTTATAAATCAGAGACAAAGTGAATACAAGCAAATGAAGCACAGCCCAAGAAATCAGTGAATGAAGAAGATCCATGTATTCGAGGCTTTGTGCCTGGCTCGCCGCCTGTGCTTCTGGACAACTCAGTGAAATCTGATTACTCACCACTACAAACTGTGTGGAAATATTTGGCTCACAATCAGGCTGCAAATAAACAGTAGACCAAATTATTTCAGGATAGTGATATCACACAGAGATGAATCTGATTTATAAATCTTAATATAAATCTACCCTAAGTCCTTCCCTCATGCTGAACATTTATTTTAGTTGTACTTATATTTAACTGGCCTCATTCTTCCACACTGGAGTTAGTCTTTTGGCACCAGCTGGCAGAGCTGCCTGCACCTAACCAAGACATCTGTCCAAAGAGACCTACTACAGTTTTATGAGCAAAGCAAGTGTGTGTGTTTCTTTAATTTCTTAGAAAAAACATTTCTAACTATCTGCAAAAGCACACAGGTTGTTCAGTTTGTCACTGAAACGATGGAGCAAAAAAGGACAGCTAGCATTTTATCCCTCCCAGTAAATTCTATGCCTTGAACAACACGGCTGAAATATTTTCTTCCCAGTAACAACACAGTCTATTTTATTACATGAGCCTTCCCTCAATTAGCAATATTTTTTTTCTTTAAAATCAGACACGATCACTACCACATCTGCACTTGTAGATCTTCCTGAACTTCTATTCTAACCTTAGTAATTTCCTTAACTTCTAAAGCCATCCTGCCCGCAGCGAAAGAAGCTGTGAGCCCTATTACTAAGGATTTAGAATCCATTGTACTTTGTGGATCACACAGGTCTGAAGAGAGGTATTTGAGCAGTTCAAATGGCATACAGCTTCCCAAGACAATGGCAAATCCTAAACTGAACAGTCCAAGGTAGGTGGGGAAGCACTTTTCTAAACCTCCTACAAGATTTGCAGATGTGAATATAAGGAACAGGGAAGGAAGAAGTGATGCTTTTTGCTCTGGAGAGCAAGGTTTCCAGGGAAACGGAGGTCAAATGCATCCCTACACAGTGAGACTGTGCCTGGAGCAGTGATCTTGTTGGTGTCCTAAAGGAGATTAATTCAAATGCTAGCCCTTTCCTGGGACTGGGGAAAAAGGGGGTGAATGGAAGGAGGGAAAAAAAGCTCCTAAAATACTGTATTTTTGTTAAAAATATCATGGCAAGTGGATACTGAATGTCAAATTTATCCATACCGGTTCCTTGAGACATATGAGCAACATACTGTGCAGAGCTCGTTATTTATGCTTTCCAGTAGAAACAAATAACAAACATTTACTTCCATAAAGCTTAACAGCAAATTCTGCAAACATAATGCTCTAGGTATTATAAACAGCAGCTGAAGTGTTCATGGGAGCATTTCTGAACTACACAAAAGCTAAGGAAAAAAATGGTAGAAGTCTCTAAGAGTCACTTGAAGTATTCTCATACTTGACAGAAGTTACCTTTAAGACATGAAAGAGAATTAAATGAAAAATACAGAGTGCATTATGAGCACACCTTACCTATCAGTAACAAACTAAGAACAGGAGTTCCACGGACCATTAAAAGTGTTCAGAAGCTTTACCAAGAGAAATTCGCATGAGGAGAAAAACCCCGTTAACTGGTAAAGAGGAGATAACACACACTAGAAAAGTTGCCTTCAGTTACTATTCAAGAAGAAGAGAGCATTTAAAATGTGAAAAGCCACCTATCTGAAACTATTGGGGAGGGTGGTAAGAAAACCATCAATCACCCCTGTACAATCTACCTGTGAGGCTTGCAACTGAAAGGTATAGTTCATGTATACCTACACGTGCAGACCATCTCCATGTGTAATCCCCTAGCAATGGAAAACATGTCCCTTGGTCCCTTGGGTCCTTCCCTCCAACCCTTTCCCCAACAGCCCAGATTTGCCCTCACCCACAGGAAACCTTAAGACCTTCTTTGCCATTCTCCCCCTACTATTCTTCCAAAAAACTAGTTGAAAATGTGGCAGACCTGGTTGCCCACAGATCCCTGGGAGCCAAAGGAGAAAGAGCCTGGAGCAACACGCTGCTCTAGGTTTTCATTAGAGACAAACACGTACCAGAGTCCTATGGAACATGAAACAGAGATGAACTTGCAAACACGCTCCTAAACAAAACTGGGCTACAAATGACATTCTATTACAGGAAGTTATGCACAGTCTTCCTAATGCTCTCTTTGTTGTTCCCTTCCCTCGCTTGTTATTTTTCTCTCATTCTATTCGAACTGCCTCCCTCCTCTTGGGTCAGAGCTACATGAGGCAAGAAAGGAAGGAATCATCTCCTCACATAGTAGCTAAAGCTTTCTAAGGCACATCTTTTGGCCGTTGACATGGCTTCCTGCATTACTTAATTTTGAGTACATAAAACGTCTTATGGACTTTTGGTCCAAAACACTGGGCAAACATCTTGGTACCAGAGCTTAACTACTTCCAACCTAACTTTAAGATTGTGTTTTGAACAACCTTATACTAAGACTTAAAGAAAAGGCTTTCGTTTTAGATACAATTCAAAGTTATGAGTTTTGCTGCCACAGTGGCACAAGGAAGTATACACACAATGTTCATCAACCCAAAGAAAGCTTAGACATTTGCACAGACACACTCTTCAATCCTGCTTCAACAATGCCTTGAGCAGTCAATCTCTGATACTGGATTTTCAAACTCTTGAGCCAAGAGAGTTGCGTTTTCCCTTGTGATCCAGGCAGTATGCGTTCCACAGTTTGTATGGGTAATAGTATATTTACATCTAGTAAAGCTGCCGAAATTTAAGTCCTTTAAATATAAGCTCTCATAAATAGCAAGATGTACTGCCTTGATGCCAGTAAAACACGATCAATGCAGTCTAAGAACTCACTGTACATTAAAAAAAGAAAAAAAAAAATCACGTATGTATAAACAGCATCTCCATCCTTGAGGATTTCAAAATTTGACTGACAAGCCCTAAGCAATTTGATCCTATGTCAAATTTAGACCTACCATGAGCAGAGGGTAGGACCATACAATGTCCAGAGGTCTTATCCCTTCCAACCTAAATTATTCTGTGATGCCACAAAAACTAAAGCATTGATTTGTCATGTGACCCATACCACTAAGCACAGATCGTTTCTCTCTCCTTTTCACAGCTCTTCATTAATGCCAATTTTGGTTAAATAAAGACCACATTATATCATGACTAAACTCATTGACATAGATTAACTGCTCCAATATCTTCACCTCAGCTTCATATCCATCCCTTGATTCCTCTTTTCCCTAGCCACGTGCTCCTACTGTCCTTGCCTCTATTCCAGGGAACATCCCACCTTCCATCCCCAAGCCCACAGATGCATGGTTCATTGACACTATGTCAGCAAAAGGGCTGTTTGCTCTTTACTTTCTGCAGTGTCTAATACAGCGTTCTCACACAGCAAGACCCTTCACAGGATATGGTTGGCAACTACCTCATTATGCCATACCTAAGCAAGGAAGGCAAGAGCAGGAGAATAGGTCAAAATGCTCTGAAGATGCCCAGGAAGACTGGAGGAAAGTTAGAGAACCCCCAAAACAGCTGAAGAGTTCTTACTTGGTTTACTGTAGTAAGATCATCTATTCCAAAACTTTAAACAAACTCATCCACCTCTTGATTCACATTGCTTTGACAGAAAGTAAGCTACTGGTTTACCAGTGAAGCACAGAAGACCAATCATTCCCTCAAGCACAGGGTTAGTTATAACAGCCTGGCACAAAAGGGCCACGCAGTTTGTCTGATTTCCAGAACTATCATAATAAACATGTGTATTAGGAGGCAAAAATCAAAATAGAAAAAGCATTCACTTACACTGGATGGTGTGCAGGAGCAATGTATATCTTTAGGATCTGAAATACAATACCACACATAATTACTAGTGGAAACAAGCATAATGAATAGCTCTTAAAACACCAGTGTAATTTACTGTCAATAAACCAACAGTACAGACAATACAGAAGTAGTCCTGGTAGAAATGTGTAGCTGTATCTTTAGGGAAAAAGAAAAGGGTGCTCCGTGGTACCCTTCCCATCCTACGACCACATTAAGTGCTATTCTAGCAGTCCAGCTCATTACAGCATTCTAGTTATATCCGCAGAAACTTTTTACTTCCTGAGATAGGACACTTACAGTAATAAGCATTCATACTAATATCTCTGAGTCTACATAGGGACAAGACAGGACATTCCTTTTTAATGGCTAATTTAAAGTCACAAAACTTGCTCTATCCTCTGATTTCTGTATTTCACAGCACAGAATACGGATGGCATGGATTCAATGGTAGCACAGAATATACACTGCAGCCAGGCGGGACACGCTGCTAAGATACACTTGAACAATTTATAGAGACAGGGCAGCGGACCGAATTCTGAAGTCTTACTCTCTCAGGTATGCCAGAGTCTGAGCATATAAACTCTTTAGACATACACAGGTTCTTCTCCATCTAGTGTTCTAGAACTTCCTAGAAGTTCTGTAAGTATTGGCATAGCTTGAGGAATATACTTTGCACTGGGTCATTTAGCTTAAACAGATGGTGTTCTTCACCCATAATGAGCCCTCCATGGTTCTATCCCATTAAAGCACTTACGTTCAATAAGAAACAGGAAACAAACAATTCCCATCACAGCAATAATTACACCAGGCATCACAAAGGAGAGACCCCAACACGTAGACACCCAGTAAGCAGCAATTAAGGATCCCAAGATATTTCCCACTGAAGTGTGCGAATTCCAGATTCCCATGATCAAACCTCTCCTGCATTTAAAAAAAACCACAAACATTACTTATTATTTCAACAATAAGCATTACTATATTGAGAAAAGTGTATCAAAAATGACTGTTCATCTGCGGTGTCAGTGAAATATTTGCAATCTTATTGTTCTTTAACTGACCACTTCTTTATGCTAGAGTCTTTCATCTGGCAATTTCAATGAACCTAAATAGTTCATTGAAGTGTTCTAAATAGTCTGTTTATGACAGAACTCATCCTGCATTTAATGGCATTTAAAGGCACCACTAGGGTTTGCTTATTTCTGGGTAGAGTTTCTTTAATAGAAACAAGTATGCAGATGTTGCATAGCATACGCACACTAAGTCTGATGCTTCTGGGAATGAAAGTCCTCCTGGAAACACACTGCACCGATAATCTCATGCTTTTAGGATATGTTAGACTTATCATGCAGAAGGAAACAATCTGTGCAGGACAGGTAGGGCAAATTCAGTATTTTCTGATCACACTCTGGACTTGCTAGGCACTAGTAGAAGATAAAACCTGCACAAGCTTCGCTAACAGACACATCAAATTGCTGTCTGCCTGGAAATCCCAGATTAGAGCTGCTGTAAATAGGCTCCAGCTGAGCTAACGTAAACGACAAAAATCCTACTGAAATCATGACAGTTAGCAATTTGGTTTTTTCCTCATAAGTCATCGGAAAACTGCCTTGCTCTCAGCAGGAGTTTACCTGGAGCAACCTAATTTGAACTAAACCAAATCTTTTCCTTTGGCTGAAGACAAGATCTAAGAGGTCTGCTCATGTTTCATGGAATTTGTAGCAAAATGAAAACAAGAACCAGATCACTGACATTCAAACCAGAGCCTTATCCACCAGTCCACTATGCTGCCTCCTAGAAGTAAAGGCTGTTGCTTTTGCACAAAGCAAAATATGAATAAACCTATTTGCTTTGCACAGACTTGCCAATTTTGTTCAGTACTGTATGACTGATGGTTATCATTCTCTGTTTTGTAACATTCACCAAAAAGGCTGCAGGGACTATGGAAAACTCGTTTGAGCCTACATCTTCTTAACTATCCCGTGATTTTATATAGAGAGCATGTACTTTATTGTTGTATGTCCTTCTCTTGAGACGATTGACAATAATGTTCATTCAATGGTATGTATCTACAATGGATGCCACTACAGTAGCATTACTACTTGTATCAACCATTATCAGAGCAAATGGATTTAGCATGCAAAATTTATGGAAATGTCCTGTATGACATGACAATAGACATAATGAGTGATCTCTATGTAGGATTAAGGGGAAAAAAAAAAAAAGATGATTTAAAGAAAGTGATAAAAAGAAAAGCTAAATCAGATGCCATACTTATTTTTTTTAATTAATTTTCAAGTTTCTGTAAGTGTGTTAGAATAAAAGACATTAGACAAAACGCTACTTTTAGAGTTGCGCCCTGACAACTACTTTGAAACACAAATGAAAACATGGGAAATTCCACATTAAAATGGCATAATAACAGCCTTTATTAAAAGTGGGTTTAGACTGTTAATATTTGCAGGAATTATTCTTCATTCCATTCTGAAATATTTCATCTGAAAAATTAAACATCTGTTTTGATATGAGAGAGAATATTTCAAACTGATATACAAACTAATCAGCCTAACAAAGAAAATTCCTCTCAAGGATCTACCTAACTGCTTGTTTCATCCCCAAAAAACCACTGAAGCAAAAGAAAGATATTTAATTTGACTATAATACTACAGCCCAGAATGTGTTGACTTGTACTTCCAAAACTTTGGATTACGTATTATTTACCTTCCTTTTCCAAACCAGTTGCCAATACATGTAACGACACTCGGCCAGCCAGTGGTTTGCACCAACCCATTAGCTATCTGAAAGTATATAGAAATAATAATAAATAAACATACCCTATAATACATCAGGTTCCTACACAATTCCTGCCGAGTGCTGCATTGGGAAAAGGAAGCCTAAACAAATGCTTTGCATTTAGAAATTGAGTAGGGGGTTTTGAAAGCATTCTTTTCCTAGGATAAACAAGTTACAATGTTTTGCAAAGATTCTTCCCACTGCCTACTTCTCTCCAATTATTTTGTGATTTAAACCACAAAAAAATTGTAAATCGATCACATGCTTGCCAAAAATCACATTACGCTGAACTGAACAGAGAAATGAATTCCCCATGCCCAAACAGCAACATACTACTACTTATCTCAAATTGAGCGTAAAGCAAAGCATGTTTGCAATCAAAGTGGAAAAAAAGAAAACGTTAGGGGAAGCTGCATAACTTTGAATATTAACTTTAAAATGCTTAACAGGCTCTTGTAAATAAACTGAGAGGAGAAACTTAACTTACTATATTCAGGCTGAAGGAAGAGCTATTTCAGCCTCCATGTTGCACAGACCATAACCCTAGCTCATCTCACCTCCTAAAAAGCTCCCTATCTAGAATTACACATTAACACAAAGATCAGAACACAGTAATTCACATGTACAATGAGCATTTGAACATGCAACGAAACAACCTCACTCTACCCAACAAAAACCAATTAGGCTGGTGGTGCCAGCCCTTGGTATTACAGAACTCAGTGATCACACCATGCAGTGCGGCACTGGTAGAGACAGTTAGCTTAATCCTAAAGGAGCCAGCTCCTGTCTTGGAAACCACATAAGCCAAGAGGGCTGGGGTAGTGACATAGTTAAACGGATGACTGGGTGAAACGGTTATAAAAGCTTGCAGTACCCAAGTTAGTATCGCCGCATGCCGCGTTGCACAATGCCATGCAGACGTGTCAGCGGTGAAAGTGCTGCTGCAGTAACACAAAGAAAGCGGCAGTGCAAGGCGCAGACCTGTCCGAAATGACTCATGAGTGCTAACCATATCCTGGTCCTGAGCTAAATTCCATGTCAGGTCAATGCTAAATATTCTTGTGACGCCTGATTAGATCTACAAGCACTCTGAAAAATCCCACACAATGAATCTCGTCACAGAAGCTGCCTGTTCTCAGCCACACCAACGTGGGAGACTGTTCATCATTAGCAGCATAAATGTAATTTTCCTGCAGAGAAAGCCAGGATGCGTCACTCAGGTCTTGGCAGACTGACAAAAGTAAATACGTTTGTTTTAAAACTCACCCACATTTAAGTTTGCAAAGATTTGATCACTGATTTGACACAGACTGAAACGCTTTAATTTGTTTTCAAAGATTTCTTCCACAAAAAAAATTTTCAAAAATAAATCCTGGGGCTATCCACTCTATCATTTCTGCCTGTCATCAATGACAACATTATGCCAGCATCTACATCCTCCCGTCCAACCACTATTCACTGTTTGCAACTGAAAAAGCCCCTAATAGAACACTAAACAGCACCATGGAAACTCGGAGTTATCTAAATAACATTGTGCCTACCTGGGCCATTATGTAAAACCACAGATTATGTATATTATAGAAATAACCCAATCCAAACATTGCAGTGAAGAATCCACTAGCGAGCATCCCGACTGTCAGATAGTACCGGATAGGCAGCCGTTCTCCTATTATTCCACTGGGAATGTGGAAGGAAATAAAAAGAAAGGTGAAAATTAAAAATCAGATCATACCCCAAGCCTTCACAAATAAAGAATATTTTTGTGTTTTTTAATTCTGGTTGAGGAGAAACTTTACTGGTAACTGCTGTTCATCTTCACAGCAGTATGTGAGCCATTTTTAGCACTTAACAGGAAAAAACAACAAACATTTCATGCTCACTAATTGCTAAGTGCTGACATCTGCACAGCCATCTTTTGGGGAGATACTCCCCTGAAGCACATTGGAAGTGATTTACTTACATCGTCACTTTCCAAATGACCTGTAGGTGCGACATGTCTCCAGCAATTTAAAGTGAGACTTGTCTCCCTTGCTAATGATTCTAGTTAGGAAGGTTCTGGTTTTAGTCAATAAAAAGATTCATCTCCAAACGGCAGCTAATACTGCACGTCTTAAGATGGGTTTGTTATTATTTTTAGGAGGTGTGTGCTTCTGTCCTTTGACTACAGAGAAGGCCAGGACAATCAGTGTAATCTACATGAGCAAGCTGGAGACTGATAAAGTTTGGCGACATATATTCCAGCATATATTCCTTCATATGCAATATGAAGGAACGACAGGCTCAGTTGTGAGTTGGAAAGCATTCCTGCACAAGACAGTCACGACAGGGGTGGGTAGGGAAGCTTCTTATGAACCAAAAGCTATGATACCACTGGGGACTCAGGATGATGCATTTTCTTCCACAGCAACTAGCACAGAGGTGGAATAATTACATCCAAGTTCTCACTCTCTTCATCAGAAACATTAAAACAGGAAAGGACAATATCTCAGAAACAGTACAGCCTCATATATTAACAGTAAGTGATGAAGCAGGTTTCCAAGAGAGTAAGATTTACCTTAAATACATTCCAATTGCATACGCACACAGAAATGAGTAATCCAGCGCTCCCAGTAACTGTTTGTAATTGTTCTTATCTAAGAATAATTATCAAAACAAATTGTCAGTTTAAATGTACCAGTAACTCCCCAACCATTTTTACATATTACAAGAAAAATGTAAGCCGACATGCACTGACTTTTAATTTTCAAAGGGCACTCTTAGACTTAAGTATCCATTTTGCAAAACACATTTTATTTAACAAAAAACCCAAACCAAAACAAAAAAAAACCCCTAACACCTCTACAACTGATTGTTTTGTCTGTAGCATATTAGGAAAATATTGGTAGGCCCATTCTTAATGCCACCTTATTCAAAACAGCATTTTGGAAGAGAAGAACATCAGTTATTAACGAGGTGCCCCTTCCTTATAGGTCCTTAGACAAAAGAAACCCCAAACTTTTATGGACTTTGTTAGAAGTGGAAAGATGTGTTGCAAACGTGTGAGGTCCTAACAGTCAAAATCATCATATAGATCCATCATATAGGTTTTTAAGGAATCAGCTTAATATATATATATTTTTTTTTTAAATGGTTAAAGCCTTTTGCATTTCATTTTCCAACTACTTCTAAGGCACAGAGATAGAAGTCCTGTTTATAAAAAAACCAACCAGGGTTCTGCTCTGTACAGCAAATGACCAGAATGACAACTAAATGGAACTTGTCAGCAGGATGGAGGGAGCAGGAGGGACTCCACCCAGACAGAAACACCAAGTCTAGTCTCAAAGAGACGTGAGCTCATACCAAGAAAGCCAGTTTGTGTATTTGCAAGGCGCCACAATCCCCATTGACTTTGGGAATAAAGTCAGAGTTATTAAAGCATTCCTTCTTTCAGTGTTACTCCCAGCTTGCCAGCTTTGCTGCCTGAAGAACAGAGCTGAAAGAATAAGGCTGGAGTGTCATCCCAAGGGGGTAGCTTTGCAATCTGTGTATTCATGGAAAAAGGAGGACACTGGAGCTCAGAAGTCTCCATTAAGAAAGCTAACTAGTATTTTTGACAAGCAACTTCAGTCTCCCCTTGTCCAGGGACAAGACCCAACAACTAAGTTTAACTGCGTCCCAATACATTTGGAAACCTGTGGGACTAAGTCATTTCAGTAGACTGATTACCTTGCACCAGGCAGTTAATACACAGAATTTTGCCCACAGAAAATCCAGAGCTCAGATCTTCAACTATCTTTGAACAGAGTAGGACTTTTTTTTTAATTGCTAATTAAAGAATAATTAGGACGGATGGCTAGATAGACTGGAATAGGCTGGCACGTTGACAGAATGGACTGTTCTACTTCACTGGTGTTCTTGGTAGTGATAAAAGTGCCAAGGAATGATTCAGAACCTCTATTAAATTCAAATACAATTAAATTCAAGTTTAATTGTAAGTAGGCAAATATTTAAGTGAAAAGCCAGGTTCATAAGCTATTCAGTAAGTTGTCAACTCTATTCTGTAATAAAGTATCCCAGTTTTCTCCATAAAAATGGGAAGAAAAATATTCTTTCTGGCAGATAAGGACTCTGAAAAATTCCAATTTAGATAAACACCAAGTAATTTCCTTTAGATGATTGTTGGACCTTGCATTAGAACAGCAGAAAATTATAGTGATTTATTTTATTCTTCACCCTTTTTTTCCTTAATAGACATTTTAAAGACAAATCCCATTTTCTGAATGAAAACTGAGGTACTGAAACTGTCTCAAAGCTATAAACAGGTGAAATAGCGTCAGTTGTTTAAGTGATTTAAGTAGGAAAGATACCATAAGGTAAGACACAACTTAACTTTTCTTCATGAAAAAAAAACATCAGTGAGAACATGGAAAACAAAACAAAACACCCCTCCCATACACATCTCCTAAATCCCCCCACACATGAAGAAGAAATAGCAAGAGAGGCAAATAACCTAATTATGAATATCAGCTCATTATTACGAAAGGAAAAAAAAAAAAACCACCACAAAACCAAGAAAACAACCCTTACCAAATGGTTCCCAACCGCACTGAGATACATTAGACGGTTTTTTGACAGGCTGAATCCGACCAGCATATTCTTTGTAGGAGTTGAGCTCAACTTCATGTGGAGCAGCACAATGCTTATGCAGCTCTCCCTGATACATAAAGGAAATGTGAAAATGGAAAATACACTTGTGGCTGTTAATCCCCATACAGCAACAAATTTAACAATTCTAGCTCTGTACAAACCTGTGTCAAACCCACTGAAATCAGTAAAATTGTTAGCCATTATTAACAGCTCTGTATTTTGCTGGATGAAACCACGATCACATGAAAGAGTATTTATGTGGTTAGAAACAACATGTTACAGTGAACTGATGTTTCTGATAATGCAGAATTTCAAAATTCTTCACTAAGATCAAGCTACTTTGCCCATGGTTAGTCATCCATTGTATACAATACAGCCCTGAGGGATTTGATTTGTGTTTGGCAAGTTATACAGGTCAAAGATTATAAATTAACAAATCTAGAATTAGATAATATTTTGCCACCAGCTTCACTGGGAACAGAGTCCCAAGTGTACAGACAACTATGACTATGATGCTCAACAGTACTTGGAACAGCCTTGTAAATGCCAGTAGAATTTTATCACATTTGTCTCATCAGTTATAAGCAACTTCTCTCAAACATACGAATGCAAACCTGTAAACTCTTAAATATCTATAATTAGATTAACTCACTTGAATTAAGTGTAGGCATAGCTGCTTCAAGTCTTAAGCCCAAAGATCAGATGTATATGCAATATGCTAGGTGTGGTCTCACTGAAGTTTATCAAGTAAGTGTCACCATGTACGAGTTTTATCAGTTTTTCATCTTTTAAACCATTCCAAGTTAAAGTTTAACACTGCCTTTCACAAAAGGAAATACTTAAAGAGACAACTACTTCCGTGTTTGACAGGAGTAGAAGGATGTTTAACCAAGGATGTGACCTTGCTTACCTTAACTATACTAATAGGTTTCCTTGATAAATGGAAGCTGGCATACAACAGGAAAGTGAGAGAGAAAATGAAGGCTCTATACCTACAATATTAAAAAAAAAAAAAAAAAAAAAAAAGAGTATTTGAGAATTATTTTATTCAGATTTACTTTTAGCGCTAAGTTGCATAAAAACATTACATGTGTCATTGTTAGTCTTGGAATAGTGGAAGACAACTTTTGCTGCTTTACAACATCTGCTCTGATCTGGCTTTGGGAGGGAGCCTGTTGGCACACAGGTACAGGAAGGACCACACAGCAGTGCTCTGGAGTCCACAGAGCTGATCTGCCTGGTTTGCAACATTCCTTTGGGGGCTATTAAAAGGCAGTTCAACATTAAACATACTGATAACCAGATTTCACATTTCACTGTCTCCTCCAGTTTTCTGTCAGGATTAGGACATAAATGACGGCTCTGTGAATTGTCAGTTTGGCTACTGTGGGTAATTACTTCTTTCTTTCCTTCCTGCTTTTAGGATTTTGCTTTACTTTTGCCTTCCTCTGTAACAGAGGAAATCAGACATTTCTGGAGATGGACTGGGGGACTGACACTGACTGTGTGTACCGTCAGCTGGAGCACATGAACATAATTAACCAGCTTTGGGATCGGGAAGGAATTTTCCTTTGTACCTCACTGGCATCCTTGGGTCTTTCTCTGCAGATCATCTGAATTAAAAGGACAACTCAAATTCCCTGTCACTGCAAGGGTTAAACAAAGATAATCTGATCTATTCTATTCTCTACCTGCAGCACATGTTTCAGTTGCTTAAGGAGGAGAGTGTTTTGGGGATTTGTGCTTTTAACAACATACATGCAAAGGTCTGATATCACACAGCCTACTATTGTCCCTAATTTTTAATTAACCTTTTTCAATCATTTTCTGCCTTATAAACTTTTACAGAATCATAGATTATGATCATAGATTCTATGATCATAATAAGGGTCTTGTTTTATAGTTCTGGCATAATCACATTGACATTAAAAAAGAGCAAGTTATACTGCCAGTTGAGTTATTCAACCCCGTAACTGAAGGCATCCTCACAAGTGATAAAACTGAAATGACTTTGTTCTTGCTGCTCTACTAGAGAAAGCATGTGATAAAATTGCTCAAATGGGAAGTATTTCATCTTTCTTTTGTTATTCTTTCGTTATTCACACACAATTGGCTCAGTATTCTATCTCAGAAAGCACAAGAACTGATGCTATCCAACTTCCAGGATTAGTTTTCCAAAAGGGAAAGGGGTTTGGTATGTTTTTTTTTTTTTTTTTTTTTGTTGGTTTTTAATTTTTTTAATATTACAATAGGAAGGACTAAAACTGTAACTCTACAAGTCTATATTACACATCAAATTATGGAGGAGAAAATACACTTCTAGTTAGGAAAAGAAAGCTAACCTCGAGCACCCCTCCCACCACACAGTTTGAAAATAAAAATCTGAAGTTTAACCCTTCAAATACATAACTTGCAAAGAAAAGGACAAAAGGCTTTAGTATCTAGAACACTTGACTAATAAGGGTCTGTCTGGGTTCCCCTAACTAAGTATCTCACTTTTTAAATGTCACCAATATTTACTTTTTAGACAACTGACTATGTTTTCTTGCTGCATATATTAAGCAATGAAAAAGCAAAAACAGAACAAGGCAACAGCATCATCTTCACCAGATACAAACTCACATCGTCCAAACCAAAGATCAGCACAATACTTCAAGACTTACCACTGATCTCGTGTAAATGAAGTGATGAAGCGAATCCCAGGAGGAAGCTGAGCCATCTACTCTGCAGCTGGTATCGTTTTAGGCAACACAATTATGTACTTGTGACAACGTTATCTGTTCTTCAGAATGTGTAACAAAGATCCTCCCAAAGCCGTGCGATGGTAGGCTGCTAACAAACGTTTAAGATATGCTGCTGAGTTGATCTCCCTGTGGGTTTTCTTCATGTACCTTCAGTCACGACGTGGCAAATTTCTTTGCTCTGCTTTTGTTAATTGCTGATCTTCAAATAAGAGAAGCTGATAAGTAAATATTCTTATTGAGTTATTATAATATTCTCTAATCATAATATTTGAATCAGCAATTATCTATTTCAGGAACAAGTAATTACCATAACTATGCTTACAGATATCAAAAATGTAATGGAGAACTTTAAGCTAATGTAAATCACAGCTTTTCCTGAATTTTATCACGTATAATCTATTTTGAGAAATCAGCATAGTATAAAGCAGTAGGGACAAAAGGAAAAGATGCACTTAGAACATGATCCAAAACCAGCTGACATCAAAGCACTCTGCTTTTGTTCCTGAAAGACTACGAATAGGCAATTCCCCACCGTACAAAGATCTATTTTAACACATCAGAAATATTAATGACGTTGAAATTTGTTCAAAAACAACTGTAGTGTTTTCAGCCCAGAATAGAGACTTCAGTTTGAGAGTGGGGGCAGCTGAACAATGCTGCCAGCAGGGTTTCACCAGCACTCCCTCTTCCAGCCTGATTTCCCTGTCCTAGTACCAGTGCTGCACAAAGCACCACACCATCAGAAAATTTGTAAAAGAGAAAAAAAAAAAAAAAAAGTTTTTTCACTGCTTGAGCTCCCTACACCAGCTCATCCAGCACAAGGGAGAAGGCAGGCTCACGTTGACATGCAGGGAAGAGTGAGCCTGTCGCAGCATCAGTTCAGTTGGTTTTAAAATGTTGTAGAGTTCCTCCTGTTTATTTGAATGTGGGCCAAAGCCCCTCAACAGAAAAAGATGCACAGTACCCTTTATTAAAGGCACTGCATGAGGGACTAGCTGCACTGTTACTTTGCAGCAAGTCTGAGCCAACTCTTGAGTGACATGACAACAGGCACTGTAGGCAAAAGGTGTGACTGCAACTCCTGCGTGCAAGCCAAGCCTCCCTGTGTGCTAACAGTAGAGTCACCGCAGTGGGATGCCAAATAATACACCAGGGTCTGCAACATAACCCCTACCCTCCTGTTTAGCCCGGCTAGAGGGCTTAACGCCAGCACCAGCCACTGTCACGCACCTGGATGGGAAGCTGGTAGGATACAGGACTAGCTCTCCTGGCAAACCCCGGCAGGTGAGCTAAAGCAAAATCTCCTTTGAAGAAAACACACTTGCCAAGACGAAGGGCTTGTCTTAATCTGGGAACTTTGGAGGCTGCCACTGGGCAGGCAGAGGTGTGAACCTCTCTCCTCTCATCTTTATTCCCCCATCTTACTACAGAACGCAAACCTACTCCTCCTCAGCCAGCTGAATGACAACATCAAACGGTATCTGCTGTTTCAAAGCTGGCAACTTGAAAGCTTCACTATCCACATAGGCTTTTTTCCCAAGAAAGGAGGAAAACTAGTACCTCCTCATGTAACAGAGTATCCCACCAAAAGATCAAGGATCTGCTTCCTTATGTTAACACATTTTTGTCATACCTTTAATTTTTCCACGGTGGCCTTGTTCAGCTTGACACCTCCCTCCCCTAAAAGTGAATTGACTTGCTAATCTCGTTTGGCATGTTCCACCTCTTCCCCCAGGCCCTGCATCAGGTATCTGGTTGTGCAATTATCAGCAAACACCAAAATCATTCCCACCCAACATGAGCTTCCCGCCCCCTCTGTGAGGCTGCGGAGGTTAGGGAAAGTGCAACCCTACGCTCTCCTGCCCTCTCCCACCCTCAGCTGCAGGTTCCTGCCTCCCTCTGTGTCAGACCTGGTAGTCATACAGCCATGGTTCATGGGCAGCTGATCCATCAGAAAACATGACCTGAAAAACAGCTTGTCCAACAGAGAATATTAACTCACTCTGTGGCCACCAAACTGCTACATAAGATGAATCCAAAGCAGCAGGGACTAAAGGTGGGACTGCCCCTTACAGCCACAGATAGCTAGTTAGGTCAGCTAACTCTCAATTTCAAACCGACAACTGCCTGTCAGTAATTTTGTGTCAGGTTGAAATGAGCTGTGGATAGCTCCAGTGGGATAAGAAAGGTAGGAAGAAAAAGAGGTGGGCAGAAGCAGCCCAGAGCAGGGGTGAACTTTTCTTACAGCAGTAACAGATCCGTTTCAGGGTGATCCCAAACCCCATTTCCCCTCTCTCACACTTATCCCCAACAGCAAAAGTATTACTTAACTGACCCCACTTTAGGTGAGGAGACAGAAATATCTACTAGGAAAAAAGTGAGAGTCCAGCAAAGAACAAAGATCCGATGTCATAAATCTCTTTAAACAGTTCCCTTAAAATATAATGGGACACGTCAGTTGTCATCACAGAAAAGTAATTGTTTAGCAAGTTACTATTTAACAGCTTTAGCGTAAGCAGAAAAAGACTTGAAAAGAAAAAGGTGGTTTCGATGCTAAGTGGTCACACAAGGCTGCACATCCGTGCACCTGCTGCACGGACCATACTCACACCAGCTTCCTAACAGCGTATCCTGGCTGTAAATCCCCAGCCACAAGGCCCCAGCAAAGACGACTGGACTGTGAGCAGCATTTAGGGAACTAACTCTGTATGACAGGGGGGGCTGATTTCATCTGCTGCAGGCAGAGAGACGCGAGGCCTTTACTCCTCAGCAGCTTACCTCTGTCCCCATATATCCACAAGTTCCTCTAACATTCACAGGCATTTAATAAAACAAATAAAACTTGCTCCACAAAAGCAAAGAAACTTGCGGCAATCAAACTTGTGATAATAGGTTATAAAGATCACATCCTGCTGTAGATTAAACCAGGCTTTAAAACCAAGCTATTCTTCAGAAATTACATTATCAGGCTGCAAACACATAACTGGTAGTTTACCAATACATCCTTTATATTTTTGTTTTACTAACGAAGCCCAAGGACAAACTCCAATCACTCAAACCAGTTTCACATTCTTTTCATTTTCAGCAACTCCTTTACCTGACAGTGCCAACAAATAACTCTCGCTTCCTCCCTGTTGCCCTGCAACGTGTACAGCAGCATTCCAGTACTTACTTCGAATCCATATTTACCTTCCAGACTGCGCATTGCTTCTTCAGGCTTCCCGCTGCGCTAGCCGAAAAACGCAGCTCCCTCCCTGTTTCAGGGAAACACAGTCAACTTGTCACCGGCCTTTACCACCCCCGGGTACTGCCAACCCTGTCCCCTGCCCCGGGAGGGCTGACATTAATCCCGCGTACGCAGAGACAGCCCGAGCCCTCACCGGCGTGTCCTCAAGGACTCGGAAGGGCCTTTGGACACAGGCAGATCAAGTGGCAGGCTGTGGGTGACACCCAGCAGCGCCGGCACCTGAGCCACAGGCTGCCAAACCCACCGGCCGTGGAGCTCAAACGGCCGTTTTCTCCTTCCATTTCACACAGAAAGCACACAATTACTCCCCTCCGCTACCAACGAAACCCAAGGGCGTGTCCCCCAAACACACTCCTCCCCGGGCCCGGGGCCTGACCCCGCCGGCCGGGGCGGCGGCAGGGGGTCTCTCGCAGACTCGGGGAAATAAACGGGGGAAAGCGAGACAAAGGGTGAAGAAAAGAAGGCGGAGAGCCGGGGGCGGCAGCTGAGGAGCCGAACGCCTGAGACCCGGCAGCCGCCTTCCCGAGAGCCGGAGCCACCGCCCCCGGGCAGCCCCGCGGGGAAAGGGGCCACCGCCGCCGCACAAGGCGGGAAGCGGCGTCGCCGCCCCCGCTCCGCCCCCGCCGCCAGCACGGCAGGTGCACGGCCGCCTCCCGCCCGCAGAGCCGAGCCTACCCTACCCTACCCGGGTCCGCCGCTCTTGCCCTCCCCGCCGCCGGTAGCTTCCTGCTTCCTGCCTGGCCTGCGCCGAGCCCAACGGCCGGGCGCGGCTGCGNAGGAGGGTGAGGGCGCCCCGCGGAGGCTCCGAGCCGCCTCTGTAAGGGCCGCCGAAGCCCGCGAGGGGGAACCGCTGCCCCCGGCCCGGCCTCCCCCGCCGGCCGCGGCTCCCCGGGCCTGACCGATGAGGGGGCGGCGGGGCTGGTTAAGCCGGCGCTGCCCGCCGTCCCCGCCGACCCACCTGTCACCCCGGCGGCCTCTCCCGCTCCGCAGCGGCGGCCCGGCGCCCTCTGCGTGGTCCGGCCTGGCCGGGGCGATCCCCGTCCCCGGTGGGTGTGCGGGGGTGGCTCACAGCGGGCTGCCCGCCCGAAATAGGCAAAGGTATTCCTGGTGCCAAACGGCAAACGTTAAGAAATCACGCAGCAGGTCACCCGAAAACTGAGGGGAAAAAAAATCAGCGGCGCTTCTGGAAAAATGAAATATTTGTTTTATTTGCCTTCTGGTTTCCTGATCCTGCAGTGCTTTTTAGTTTTCGGCAACCATATGTATCTCAAAGCTTGGTTACTTATAGAAACAGGTACTTTCAGCTGCAGGTTTATTTCTTTATCATGACCACCTCACAGACGCACGTAACCCTACGCTGTTTATTTCATCCAAAACTGTAGCTGCTAACATTTACCTGGTGCAGGTTTGAATGTATCTGTATAACCAGTTGTCCCCTGTAGAGTGTCACCTGCCTGGCACGAGCAACTCAACTAAGGCACTTACTAAAAAGCTCAGTTTTATTTTGTCTCTTGCACTGCCTGTCCCTGGAGGTATTTAAAAGACGGGTAGACTTGGTGCTGAGGGACACGGTTTAGTGGTAGTTTTGTCAGTATTAGGTTGATCGTTGGACTCGATGGTCTTAAAGATCCCTTCCAGCGTAGACGATTCTTTGATTCTATGCTGCTAATACTAATAAAAGAAACTCTTTGGCTCCCAGAGTGGTATTACTGAGGCCCCACATTTCAAACACTTGAGACACCTGCTTGGCATTGCTCCAGGGCCCCGGTGGCATCTTTCCTTCACTTTCTCCCAGTCAACAAACAAGCCCTTCTCCCTTATAAGAACATTTGAAGAACCGGGGCCTGGGAGTTGCACCAGAGCGTTGCAGTGCAGTTGGGTCTTGCGCAACCTGCTGCTGTTAAGCTTCTTACTGGCAGATGTTGTCTCCTGCTCACGCTGATATCCTTCTAGCTGAGGTCTGTAAGCAGTGAATCAGAGGTTAAAAAAGAGTCTTCACTTTATCTCCCTAAATGCTACACAGTTCCTACTTGAAAAGCTAATGCACTGCTCTTGATTAGTATCAATCTTATCTAAGGAAATGATTTTAGTTCACAGATAAAAGCAAAAGCCACGACTCGGCATCAAAAGGTCTCACACAGCTTTTGCTGAACTGTCCTGCAGTATAAGACAAACCACCCTTTTGTCCAGCGTCTCAGGAAAGGGACAGTGTTGTCAAAAAGCAACTGCGCACAGTCCCATGTCCCTTGTGAATCCAAAGGAAAAATCATCTGCCTGAAACCCTCACCAGCTCAGCTGAAATGGATGATGTCCTGAGCAGCATGGCTAAGTTTAGGGACTCTCAACACCTCAAGGTGGAGCATAAACGGAGATGTCCCACGGCCCCTTTAGCTCTCCGCATTTACTGTCCCCTGTGTGATGGTGCATGAAGCCATCAAGGAAATATGTCAAGCCTCGTTATTCTTCTGAGCACGTGTATCATGGAAATGCCATTGTCTTACTGAGAGGGCATTTTCTCCCTGGGGTGGAAATCGGATATAGATGAGGTGGTTACAGCCAGAGCAGAACATCTATGTACGGTGATGTTTGCCATTTCTGATGTATCAACCATTTAGCAGAGACAAAGCTAGGCAGGGAATGTCCCTCTAGGAATAGGGATCTGCATGAATCATGTGGCTGCACTTTTGCACCAGCACGGGAAAGCACCTAGGCACCATTCATTCTGATTGGCGCACACACAGAGAAACAAAAATGAAGATTTGTCTCTTTACAGCAGAAAAGGTCAGACCCATCACAGTGCATTTGTGTGTATACATGATTAGCCATCCCAAATTATCACAACAGCTATCATCATCATGCAGGATCCTCACATTCTTTAAACTGATGTTGGCTTGGCCCTTTTTAAAGTCCTTAAAGAATTTAACTTTGCTTGAGTACCTTTCTATCTTCCATTACAAGCAACTCGCAGAAAAGCACAAGCCGAACAGCCACAAAACCCCCTGATATTTTTCCTACTTAAATCAGAAGCTGCGTCTTCCATTAAAATAAAGGTCCCTCCTAATCCCTTCCTCTAAGATCACTGGAACCTGCTGTCTGCCACGCTTGGCACAGCTGCTCTCTCTTCTGTGCCAGGGCTGGTCCCCAGCAGCTGCAGTTGCCAGAAGCCCTCACATCAGTGGGAACACAGAGGCAAGGAGCAGCATGACCTTGTGCTGCTTGTTGCACAACAGCTCTGCTTCTGCAGAGTATCAAAGGAAGGCCAGAGGTCCCTCGGAGATAAAATGGGGTCTACAGCCAGGAGTAAATGGTTAAAAAACAGAACACCAAAAAATCATTTAATATAACACATGAAAGGATAGTTTGCCAGTTCCTTTCTAGAAGGGAGTACAAATGAAGGATACAGTCCAGTAAATGGTCGTATTGAGTAGCAAGCATGGCAGCAGCTTGGCTTTCTAAGCCTCTGGCAATGTTGATACTAGAGGAAATAGAAAAGGGTGTGTTCTCGTCTGCAAAACCAAACAGAAGTAAAGATGTATGAGTTGACAGATGCTTACGCATGCTTCTGCTGGCCCTTCTCTCAGAAAAGATAATCTCATTTCCTGGCTGAGACTTAAATTTTATGTCCAGGGAACAGGAGTGGTGCTCTTAACTCCTCAAGTCCTGACTTAGCAAAACACTTTGCAGTCCGTGGATGCCAGCATAGTCTTTCCTTTGCTGAAGAGGTGATGCTGGCTGAACAGAGGTCTGAATGCAGACTATTGCGTCCTTGAGCTGATTCATGTGTAACTGTACAAGTATATTTTATGATCCATAATTGCACAGATGGACAAGACTAATCTGTTTAGCCACTGAGTGATCTCTTTGTCTTACGGGATCAGAAAAGTTCATAACATTTTTACATAATAATGGGTTGTTAAATAGTATTTTACTATATAAAAATCGATATTTACTTAGACTTTATTTCACACAGGTATCAGGATTCTCAGAACTGATATAATCACAGATTTGAGTTGCATTTATTAGTTTTGCATGCTTTGTTTTCCCAACAGAGCAGCTGGGATATTGTATAAGCAATTCATATCAGCACTGGGTGCCATCCAAATATAACCTGCCATCAAGCTTTAGCAGACAAAAACAAAATAATACCTAAAAGAGCCAAAACAGAAGGAGGCCGCAAAGGCTATGCCTGTATGTGTGGGAAGAGACAGGTACAGCCCTGCTCTGTCCGTGCTCAGGAAGGGCTGGAGGGCAGCCAGCTGTGGTCTGGGCGCTATCGAGATGAGTTAACACAGTATGTCCTGCCTGTTGATGAGAAATTTTAGTGCCGGCACGGTGCCACACTAATATGACTACACGGTTTCCAGACTGGTATTTTCATCGCATCTAGCTTGCCAGGAAGCTAGTGAGAATCACCAGTCAGTAGCTTTAGGAAAAGAGACGAGCGGACAAGACCCCTGTGCCAGCACAGCCTTTTCCCAAGACAGAGCAGGGCGGTACCTGAGTAGTAAAGGCTACTTATGAAGAAAAAAAACATATAGAATGTGGAACATGGAGAGGGAGGGGCAGTAAAACTGCCTCCAGGCCTCCTACATAAAAATAGATAGGAGACATTTAGGAATAATAGCATTTATTTGAACCCTGTGAGTTGCCTATCGATCTCTGGTTCCATTCAGAAAACAGATCAGTGGTGATGACTGTGCTACTCTGACTCTCCCCAAGGCTTTCCAGAGGGGTGGACAGTGGGGCTGCTAAATCACCTCGTGCTGTCTAATGAAACATCTATAAAAAAAAGCGATTATAGCAACAGTGGTGTCCGCTGGGGTAGGATCTACTGGAGGGAGTCCTGGGCAAAGGTGCTGTGCATGACCTTTTGCTACAGGGATCAGTGGCCCCTGCAGCTAGGATGGAGGTTCCCTGGTGAGGGACCCAGACGAGCTCTCATACCTTCAGCCACCTGCTCACAGAAAAATAATGAATAATGTACCGAGAATGCAGAATTTACAAAAAAAAAAAAAAAAAAACAAAAAAAAACCCCAACCAAGCTGTATTATTATAAAAGGAATCTGCAAAACAATATCTAGACCATCTTTCATTACAAAAGAAGAACATTTATTTTGAGGAACTTATCTTGAAGAATTTAATTCTGCAATTTAATTCTGCTTCCAGCAGGAAGTGGAAGAGTTTCTCTTGTTACTTTGCCTGTATTTCTACTCTTCTTAGATTGCCTGCAGAGCTGAGTGGACATGCAAGAAATGGCTACAGAAACAATTGCTGAGGAGTGAACAGATCAAAATAGGCAGGTAGATTACTGATAGATTTCATTTCTTCATGCTTGCAGGCTTCATCACTGGAGGTAGTTATATGAGAAGGGAGGACTGAGATTTATTTTAATAGAAATCAAATACCAGAACAGTTACAAATACCAAAGTAAAACAGAATGCAGATCAGAACAGAGAGCTTACACTAAAGCAATTGCCTTGCAAGTCGTGTATGAGAAGATGAAGCACAAAGGTATTGAAGCTGACAGGAATGAGGAGGCAGCAAATTAGTGCCATCTACCTCAATGGTTTCATTCTTCTCTATTGAATTCATTCTGAGTTACCAGGTTAGGACTTTAGATGGTATGGACAAAAGGATTGGGCTGCTTTCACTTTATGTCATTACAAGATATGCCTAAATAAAGCAGCTTAGGTTTGGGGGTTTATTTAATGAAACAAAACCCACTTTAAGAGATAAGCAGAGAAAAATGTAATATTATCACTGCTTTATTCTTATACTGACCATAAGATTTGTTTTATCTCATGAATGTCAACTGCTTTCTTGATAGCAGTAGTAGTAATGCTGACTATCATGTAAGTCTTGAGAAAAGACATTAGCAACAATTTCCTAAATGGAATAGAAGTGACCTGTATATATCCCTATTGCACTTTAGTGGAAAAGGGAGACACCATATATAAAAGAAAAACTTCATGATTTTCCCATATGTCTGAAGAATGGAATGCACTCTGTATTTCAAAATGAGCAGTAAGGTCAGAGAAATGAGAGGCAGGTTATAAACAGAGCAGAATGCTTTCCCTTGGATAATTTGCAGGAGGGAACTGAAAGGTTGTGTTTAGCCAAGATGCAAAAAAGTATTGCTGGTATTTCAAGAATGGCTTTCATACAAACTTTGCTTTCCTAATCATCCCGCCTTTGGGATATCCCAATGTTAATTGTACTTGGAGGAGGCAGCTGTACACCAAGTGACTAGAAAGGTCATTTACTTGTTTTTCTGACTTGGCTATGAGCACAAAGAGAGGCTATCTTTACTTGGCATGCAAACATACTAAGCAGCTTTCATTTTGCTGTAAAGAGCTTAAAAAGAGCTGTGCGGAGAAAAGTTTCCATTCTGTAAAGGATTTTGACATTTCAGAATCTGGCTTCATTCTGAATTGGATGAAAAAACCCCAATATATTGATGTTAATGACAGTAAATTCCACTTTGCCCACTGTTTGCTCCCATAATCTAAGAAAATATTTTCAATTCTTTAAGTGTGTCTGATAGTATACATTGCAGAATAATAAAAAGACCTAAATGTATATTTCCAAACAAGAACTCCCCATTAGATCTTATTTTGATTCTCTGATGCACAATTTTCCTCCAAAAGGCTGATGAAATCAACCTGGTTTATATTAATTTTCAGGAGGAAGGAAGCTGATTCGTTAAGTTTTTTCTGACAATTCCAGTTTACACTTTGCTAGTATCTGGTACTGACCAGCACACTAGACTGTGGTTTTAGCTTTTATATGGAGACAGATGTAAATGACTATCCTCCAAGAGATAACAAAATTTATGTTCTTTAAATTCCTGTCAAAAGGCATAATCTTGCCCAGGTCTTCCCTACCAAAAGCAATAAACGGTCATTTGCATCTCTGATTTAACCCAGAGCAAAACTCAAACTGACTTGAGCACCCAAGGACTGGCCCTCACAACGTACCCAGCTCTGTCAGTAACAACTGAAGAGTATGTAAAGTGAGGAAACCAGCCTGTGAAGCAGGCACATTACCTCCACTCTCCCTATTAATTTTGATGGCAGAATTCAAAAAGGTGGCTCCCTAGAGACACATCGCTGGCTGAGTGGAGAGAAGCTGGTTCACTGAGGCATTGCCTCTGGGAGAAGGATGCATGGCAGGACAGAGCTCCTGGCAGGCAGGAACACCAAAGTGCACCTAAGGTGAATTAAGAAGCGTGCCACCTTTACCACATCAGAGGTAATGTGTGCACTCTGCTGTATATTTAGCACCGTTTTGAAGCCAGACACTGATTGCAGCATAGCTGTGAACAAAAAGGTACTGTCATTTATTACGTTCATTTTGCGATGTGTTTTCAAAGCTCGGTCAGTGCTGGAAAGGAGCCCCCGAGGCCAGGCCTGGCACAGCAGCATTTTCCCTGCAATACCTCTGCGCTGCCAAAAGCCCCCCCCCCAACACAGGGAAAAGTCCAAAGAGATCCGGGAGCATAGCGGGCCCTAAAGACGCCTTTTGGACATTCCTCCCTACAGAGGAGCTCCCTGGCTAAATTCAAAATGAGGACCTGCAACGCAGGATAAAAGGACAGCCAGGGCTGTCCTCTCCCGCAGGAGGCACCTTACGGAGTCCTGTGCCTACCAGCCTTTTGCTTTGCTGTGTCACTGTCTGTTCCCATTTGTAAGCACCTCTGGAAGCAACAGCTTCAGGTTTCCCTGGAGCTTGTTCTCCATACAGACCTTCTGCTCAGATTGCAAACCAGGAGCTTCTCCAGGGCATCTCGCAGCTATGTCAGCTTCTGCCCTCTCCTGCCAGGGTGACCCGCAGTTGGTGCCGGCAGCTGCCAGCTGAGCCAGCAGAAAGAGCAGAGCAGATCATCAGCACATTTGCTAACCCTCTCCAGCCTTTTGCCAAATGAAATTTATATACAAGATCAGCAGGACCAGAATATTTATGGTATTATGTTGGCTCTTCGATGGAAAAGGAAAATGAGCAAGAAAATAAGGATGGTAGCAGCCCTGCTTTCGAGAGTAACACAGGTAAAGCTTAACTTTAATCTGACATTGAAACACACCCAAATGCAACTGCAAACCCAGAAACTACAAAATATATCCTCCTTGTCATTAATTATATGCATCCGTACAAGCTGTAGGTGTCCTTACAAGACACCTTCCAGGTATAGAAAACTTTAAATGATGCCTCGCTCATTTAGGTCAAACTATATGATCCCAACACACAGATGTTTGTGCTATCTACCACTTCTAGGTTCAGAGCTGTTTACATTTCATAAATAAATAGTTTCTGGCTGCTTCCCAAGAAAAGTGAACTGTTCCTCCTTCAGACCTTTTCCTCCTTTAGGACTCTGAAACCATAAGTAGAGCAAGCGCAGTCAGTGATCATTAGGGGGAGCGTATCTGACAGCTTGTCACTGTGTCCTGTTTGTGTCACAGCTGTGACCCTGGGCTACGTGAACTTTGAAGCCAGAAGACATATCCAGTTATTTCTGTCATTGAGTTTAACAGGGAGCACCTCTATATGTATCCTGAACATATTTCCCATGCAACTCTCAGCCGCAGTGTCTGCTTAGAATTAATATGCCGCTCACAGACTAACTGGTTTTATAATTAGAGACATTATCTTATTGCAGATAAAAAGAGTTTATCCATCCTTAGGTGAAAGAAGAAACTAAGGCATCATCAAGAGTGAGAAAGGAGGAAATTAGCAGATTATGCTTCAGATAACATGCACTCATATCCAGTACTGCAGGAGGTAAGCAATCAGAGCAGTAGTTTGCACACTCTGCAGTTATTACGAAAAGTACAGCCATTATGCAAATTAGGCTTCCCTAGTTAAACACTGGGCATGTCCAGGAAAGAGAAATAACCATACAATTTTGAGTTAATAAATGTATAACTTCTTAAAACTCTGCCAGCTAACAAAATTTAATTTCAATGTTCTTAAATGTTTTAAACAGAAAGCACTCTCAAATTAGTAACTGTGTGTTAATGTGGAAGCCCAAATGCTTCCTATGAGCTAAGAACACGATGGTATTGAGCAATAGTTCTCTTTCATTTTCACCTTTGCCCAACTGAAAACAAAAAGACACACATGCCACATAAGTGACAATCATAATAAATAAATACTATTTATTTATTGTCTAAATACTGGCTATTTAGGTTCCTACCTATGAAAACTAAGAAAATTACCTGAATATACGGTGTATCTTTGTATAGAGATGACCCTGTTTTTCTTCTGGTTTGGGTGGTGAAGCTTTGACCTAGGGTATAAGGTGACCTCCACCACGTCTTCCAACCAGTTACCACTCCTTTTGCTGCCTACCTCAGAAGCGTCACCTCCTCTGCCCAGTGCTTAGTTAGCTAATGGCTTTTCACCACACATATCCACGCATGGCTCCTCTCTTGAAATCTTGGCCATTAAATTACCATGCAAAGTGACAGTGAGGTGATTTGCCAGACTCCTGTGTCACTGGCAGGCCCTGAGTCCTGCCAAGCTCCTGCAAGCACTATGATGATGATGCTTTGCAGAGAAGTGAAGTGACACTTGCATTCAGCAAGACAACCCACCTTCAACATCTGCAGGAGGCAGGCACGAGCCGTATTGCAGTCACCATCATCTCCCTTAGCCGAGGTAGATTTTTAGGATATTTTCCTGCGTAAAGAGTAAGAAAGCACTACTTTGCATTGAGGCACATAAGATCTTTTTAAAGAGTGATTGTTTTTGAATACTGCAGCTCACATATGAAACATAAAAAACTGTGACATAAAATACAAAGCAGGTCTTTTCCGTTTGGGGTATTATTACTGATTAATATAGTGGTTATGATGTACTATCCTCTCTCCTTTTCCTTGTGAGTTACTCCCACTCTTCTTGGCCTTTTGAGAAAGGAGAGCCCTTCTCTTGCCTCCTTGCATTGATTTAGCTGTAATCACATTAGTATGAGAGGCTCTTGACTGGCTGAGGGGACTGAACTTGTCATCAGAGTTATGTATATAACTGTTGAGGTTGACTGAGTAGAGGGGTTTGGAGAACAGTCAGAATACAGAGCATTTCCTACACATTAAGATCATTGAGAATTATAGTTATTAAAAGGAGAAGAAAAAAATTTTAGTGTAAGTAAAAGTCATTGTATGTGTGAAAGCAGAAGATACTTATGTAAAAACCTGACTGACTCATCGTTCTGCTGTCTCACTAGTAACTCTGTTAGAACTGCCCAGTGCCCCTGTCACCCCAGCAGTTCACCACCATCTAGAAAAAAATAACGGGAGAGGTCACTTGCACTCTCCCTTCATCCATTTATGCAGAAACACACGATGTTCCAGGCTGTATCACATGGTGGTTCGATGACTTCCAGTGCCCAGGCTCCAGAAGTGATAAGTGCCAGAGCATTTCCCCATCTCTGTCCTGACCGTTCCGCTGCACTTTGCGTAGAAAAGAGAGGAATCTCTTCAGAGCGCCCCAAAATGCAGAGCCTGGCGGCTAACAGTAGGGCAGTGCCCCAAGCGTGCCGGTGACAGCCCAAGCACGTTTCTCTTGAGGATACATGTGGTTCCTCTGTCTCCCACTGCACCATCGGAGGAAAATGGCGGGGAAAGCCAGCTGTAAGGATCCTGTGGGATTTCAGAGACTGGAGCTGAATGCTGTTGGCCGCCTGGCTCCAGTTCAAGGAGCGTACCGAATTTACAGTGGGATCCAGCAGGCTGCGAAAGGTGGGGGGGGGGGAACACGTCTGGTCAGTCGAGTGGGTGAATGAAGCTCATCAGACTGAAACTGTTAAGATATAAAATGAAAAGGTGAGATCCGTGGACTGGAATTTCTGAACNTACACGCCAAACCGGCCAAACTGCTGGGAGCTGTCAGAAGACTGAGGGCTCTTGTTTCTCACCTCAAATGCCACCAGCCTGTTTCACGACGCCGCACGGAGAGGCCGGGAACAGCTCGGCGCCAGGAGCAGAAGGGAGACCAGCGCCGGCAGAAGGCGGCGCGCCGCCCCCCTTCCTCCCCCGTGGGTCTATTAACACGACAGCCCTCTGGCGGCTGCCGCGCCCCTGCCGGGAGGCCTTCTGGGGCGNTGGGGGTCCGCCGGGGCGGGCGGGGTGTCGCTGGCGGTTCAACAGCACGGGCGGGGGACGTCCTGCTCCGTCTCCCGGCCCCGGCGGCGGCGGGGGACCCGTCCCGGGGAGGGAAGCGGCCGATGGCCCCGGGAGGCTGGGGCAGGGGGTGGGGGAGAGCCGGCGGGGAAGGGCAGTGCGAACGTTCCCCGTCAGGGAGTCTTAAATACCGTGGGCCGGCCCTGCCGAGCCCGGGAAAGCTCCCGAGGCGCTTCATCGGTGGTGACGGGGGTTTGGGAAGCGGGGCTGTGCCGTTCTAGTTGGGACCTGCCTGACTTTCTCCGCTGGGTAAAGTCGTCCATACTTGCCAGTATTGTGTCAGCCCCTGGGTGCCAGGGTCTGAGGAAAAGGGCACATAAGCAGCACATCTGTTGGCCAGGTGCTTCTGCAGTCTCTGATTCAAAGCCAAACCTTGAGCAAACACCTGTTTTCCTGTGTCTAAGGAGGTTAGATTCAGTCAGGTACAGCCCTTTTAAGCAGATTTTATTTTTCCCCCCACATTTGATCAGGAATATGATGGTGAACGCAATTCAGAAGGTGAGCGGCATGGACGTGGAAAAGCATTTTTACCCAACGGTGATATATACGATGGAGAATATGAACATGGTTTCAGAAGTGGACAGGTGAGACAGTGATGGAAGACAGTGGTTGTGCTTATGTTTCAGCAGTTCTGTTATTTTGGGCACTATATTGAAACAAGAATGAGAACTGACAAGTATTTTGTCTATACCAAATATGTTTCAGGGGACCTACAGATTTAGAAATGGTGCTTGCTACATTGGAAAATATCTTCTNCTCGGGGGCGGGCCCGGCCGTTGCACTCAGCACCCGGGACAGCGCGAGCCCCGTCTTCTCCCCGCCCCCACCACGCGCGCCGTGGTTGCCAGGGAGACGGCGACGCTGCGGCCATGTCGGATCAGAGCTCGGAGGAGGAGGCCGAGGAGGCCGAGGCCGATCTGGGGGTCCGCCGGGGCGGGCGGGGTGTCGCTGGCGGTTCAACAGCACGGGCGGGGGACGTCCTGCTCCGTCTCCCGGCCCCGGCGGCGGCGGGGGACCCGTCCCGGGGAGGGAAGCGGCCGATGGCCCCGGGAGGCTGGGGCAGGGGGTGGGGGAGAGCCGGCGGGGAAGGGCAGTGCGAACGTTCCCCGTCAGGGAGTCTTAAATACCGTGGGCCGGCCCTGCCGAGCCCGGGAAAGCTCCCGAGGCGCTTCATCGGTGGTGACGGGGGTTTGGGAAGCGGGGCTGTGCCGTTCTAGTTGGGACCTGCCTGACTTTCTCCGCTGGGTAAAGTCGTCCATACTTGCCAGTATTGTGTCAGCCCCTGGGTGCCAGGGTCTGAGGAAAAGGGCACATAAGCAGCACATCTGTTGGCCAGGTGCTTCTGCAGTCTCTGATTCAAAGCCAAACCTTGAGCAAACACCTGTTTTCCTGTGTCTAAGGAGGTTAGATTCAGTCAGGTACAGCCCTTTTAAGCAGATTTTATTTTTCCCCCCACATTTGATCAGGAATATGATGGTGAACGCAATTCAGAAGGTGAGCGGCATGGACGTGGAAAAGCATTTTTACCCAACGGTGATATATACGATGGAGAATATGAACATGGTTTCAGAAGTGGACAGGTGAGACA
Organism: Rynchops niger; assembly: GCA_013400035.1. Classification (NCBI taxonomy): domain Eukaryota; kingdom Metazoa; phylum Chordata; class Aves; order Charadriiformes; family Laridae; genus Rynchops; species Rynchops niger. The sequence goes on from VXBH01005714.1 coordinate 1,322,287, forward strand.
GTGATGGAAGACAGTGGTTGTGCTTATGTTTCAGCAGTTCTGTTATTTTGGGCACTATATTGAAACAAGAATGAGAACTGACAAGTATTTTGTCTATACCAAATATGTTTCAGGGGACCTACAGATTTAGAAATGGTGCTTGCTACATTGGAAAATATCTTCTAAACAAAAAACATGGCCAGGGCATTTTTTATTATCCAGATGGATCAAAATATGAAGGTAAAGCCCAGTTGCAAGGATTTCTGTAACTGAAAGGATGCATTACCCCAGCTCCCTCCCCATGTCTGGAATGCAAGGAGATAGTGAACTGGAGAGCATATTATTTTGAAGAGATGCATTTTCTATGAAATGTTTTCCTTTTATTCCTTTTTGACTCCAAGCTTTAAGAAGTGTGTGTTTATGTGAGAAGTGTGGTGTTTAGTAGCAGTTTATGCTTGTCACATCCTCCCTTCAAGTGGGATGTTCCACATCCTGAGAAATATTAAACATCTTTTACAAATCAGTGCAATCTTGGTAGAAGAGAGTATAATTACATATTTCTGGATGATGATTAGAGCCACAGACTGTGTTCAGTATAAAGTATTTTCGAACATTATTAGGTCCATCCTTAAAAAATGTTCTACTGATTAGAACACTTACTCAGAGACTGGGATGCCTCTGAAATTTGAAGAAGTTGAAACTCACATTGTTTCCCTTCTTTCAGTATAGTACTCAAAACCTTCTGCCTATCCATTAGGCTTCAAGACACAATATTTCCACACCCTCCTTTCCAAGCTAGGCAAGAAAGAACATTCACATTGTGAGGGCTAGAAGCAGAGAGCAGAAAGAGCAGCCCAATTCTTGCCTTACAGGAGCATATCCACCTGCGATTTTATATTTTTTTTTAAATTTTTTTTAAGTTTGAATAGAAGAGTAATTAAGACACACAATCTAGCATCATTTTGAATATATATGTCCCCTGACTGACAGGACATTTTTCGCAAATGAGTCAAACCAAAGTAGTCCCCCTTTTTCTTTGAGTGGAGATGTCACATTATCTAATGAAACTGTAATACGTTACCAAATGTAAAGGTAGGAGCAGGATGTTCCATGGCTTCTTGTGTTCATCTTAAGATAATGGAGATAGACCATGATGGACCAAATGTGTTTGGAGTGTAAAGAAGATCAGGCAGCTGCATAAATATGCGCAGTGAGGGGCAGACAGAAGAAAAAAGACAGGAATTTAGAGTAAGGAATGGTGTAAGGAATGGTAAGGAATCACAATGATGTCATAGATTCCTTTTCCTTCTCTAATAATTCATGTATAATAACTTCCCAAACTGACCACTGTATCACACAATGAAATATACGACATCTCACTCTGTTTTTATTGTATTTTCATTAAAGGAGACTGGGTGAATGACCAGAGACATGGCCATGGAGTGTATACATATGCAAATGGAGACACCTACACTGGAGAATGGTTTAATCACAATAGGTTTGTTTCATTCTTGCAGTGATGTTTCAAGTCACCCAATGGCATTATAATGCAAAGGTTATTTTCAAAGTACATCTGACTGCAGCAAATCAAGTGCTAGTGGATGATCTTGGCGATTTAGGCCAACTTGAGTCATTTCAGCTACTTAAATAATACAGCTGTAATACCTTAAGTATAACAATATTCTGCATTCTTAATATTCAGTAATATAAAGCATAATTATTATTTTCTCCTTAGGCACGGACAAGGTAGATATATCTATAAAGACACAGGAGCTATATACGTTGGTGGTTGGGTAAATGGAAACCAGGAAGGAGAAGCTGAACTTATCTACCTAAACCATAGATTTAGGGGCAAGTTTTTGAATGGAAATGTAAGTGTGCTGTAAAACTCTTTATTCATCTGACCAGTTATCATGGAATTGCCTTAATATGATCTGTTTCCACTTAAAATAAGAAGCTAGGCTCACGATCTTTTGTAGTATTTTTGGTACCATAAATGTAACAGAAGAAACTGAAGTAATCTGCAGGACAGAATGCCAAATTTCACTGCAACTTTGCTTTCAAACTATATTGTTACTGACTATTGAGTGAATTTTGTAGTAAAGCATATTTTACATTTGTGTGCTTAGAATGTACTAACTTTATAGTTTTGCTAACATTTTTGTATCTTTTTGCAGCCTGTAGGTCGTGGCAAATACATCTTTGATATTGGATGTGAACAGCATGGTGAATACATACATTCGGAGCAGGTAAAAGAAATAGTGCAAATTATACTGCATATCAGACAACTCAGTAAATCAAATCTATTGTTGAGTAATCTATAAAATGCCTTATAGATACTGTTGTTAAAGTATATGTAACCTGTCAAAAAAGGGTAGAAACTTGTGCATTCTTAAGAACTAAATGAGGTTTCATTTTGCTTTTTTCTGTAGCTCCTCTACTGTGTAAACTTTGACAAGTACAAGGTCTGATTTTTGCACTCCTTGCAGACAGGAGTCCTTATTGCTTAAAGTTTAGAAGAATCAAGACCTTCCCAAAACATTTGAAGTTTCAAACTACAGAATAATGTAGATGAATTTGTCTGTACATTTAGCCTGTATTTCACTTTGTTGTGAACATCAGAAAACAACGAAAAATATTTCTTCTTATATTTCTGAATTGCTTGATACTCTGCGTAGAAACGGTAATTTCCAGCAGATTCATGTTTTGGAAATATGTCCCATTGTTGTCCTGGTCCTGTTAAGAGCTTAATATTCAGAGCTCCTAATAAATGCAGGGAGCAGCTGGGATCAGGGCCTGTTTTTCCTTCTCCTTCACGCATGAATGTTTTGAAGCGTTTCTGATTAATATGGTGCAAAATAGCTATATAAGTAAGAAATGTATCTTCGTATTACTGTTTTGGTTTCAAGACAATGTGCCACATTTTAGCTTATAGTTTGCTACCTAGGTTGTTAGTTCTCTTCTCACGCTCTTTGAAAATTCTTCAATGCAGTAATTTTTTTCTTAAGACGAGGACAAAATAATAGTAAAAAAAATATCCTATCACTAGTGATAGAGATTTGCAAAACATGGAGAATCTTTTGGCTAAAAGCAAGAGATCCTCAAATTAAGTATCAGATTCATATGAGTATCCAAAGTGATGCGTATCTAGTATCCTCAGTTCAGTTGGGAATTGATGGATGTGCTGATTTTGGAATATTAGGCCATTGGTATGAGAGTTTAAATGTGAATTTAAGAATCCAAGGTTAAGCACTTGGCTTCTGAAAATCATTACTCTCAGGAACAATAATTTATTCTCATGTGAATGCTGTAGTGACTGTGTAAAGCAAGGGACAGTGCTGTCACTAAAGTAAGATTAAATTTTGCCTCTTTGCTTTCGTTGAAGGCCTATTGAAAAAAATAAAATAAATTAACTTGAAATACAGATAATGATTCCATTACTAAGACTCCCTCATATTTGGATAAAATAAAGCATGAATTTTTAAATAAAAAAAAATTACCTTCAATTTCAAAAACATAAGCTTTGTGTAGTACCTTACTGCTTCCTAGATCCATTCCATGGTCTTCACTAAACAAAGACTGAGACAGAAAGATCTGTTTTGCCACTGCGTTCCTGTGTGAGAGAGACAGTGTAGCATCTACCAGACAGAGCATTAGGTCTTATTTGCTGCTGTTATACTGTAGACAGGCATAGGAGGAGACACAGTTGGCAGGTCCCTCACAGCCATTCTGTTCAAGGCAGAGACAAAATTTTACCGTCAAGAAAGCAAGCTAGCAAGCTTTGATCATTATTACTAGTCAACTGACTTCATCAAGGTTCAAAGTGTAGTTGTCTTCCAAGATTCGTGACTGCTGAAGTTCGTCCACCTGTAAATACTTTTAAAAGACGTGTGTTTGAGCCCCGATAAAGAGGTTTTAGTACACAAAACCATCATCTTAGTTACTCCCTTAATATCCATAAGATGAGATGCTGGATTTCATGAATTGTCTTCTAGGATAAAGGAGAGGTAGAAGAAGAGGAGGAACCCTCATTTCTTGGGGAACCAAAATGGAAAGCATCAGAAATTACCAAATTAACACTCTGGACTCCCCATGGGGAAAAAACACCTTCTCCCAGAGAATCCTCCCAAGTGGTGGCAGCAGCAGCAGAAGCAGTGGAAGAAAGAGCAGCAGAAGCAGTAACTGAAATGGAAAAAATGCCAGTAATTACAGGTTTGTTCTTCTGGACAGCTGGAAGCTCCACGCTTTGACTATCTCCTGAAACTGTGTTTTTCATGTTTAATACCAAGTTGTGTAAGAGGTTTTGTGGTTTTTTTTCCCAACCACATATTGAAAGTTCAGAGCTTCCAAGCCTGTTTGTAAACTAAACTGCTCTCTCTCTCTCTCTCTCTCTCTCTGTTTTATCTCACAGAGCATAATGAGATATAACTGTCTTGGGAAGCCTGGGAATCATTTTAGTCTATATCATGGTCTGTTATACAAACTTGATTATAAATGGTTACAGAAAATTTTGTGTGGTTTCTACATGAGTAAAGACTGCAGATTTCAGTATGAGTTATTAGTTACTGCATGAAAACAATGGCTGAGTGCAAATTGTAAAAATTAATTTTCTTTGTTATTTCTAATTTCTCATATTTCAGTCACTGATGAGTCTGCTGAGGACAGGGATGATGAGCCTTCTCTTCAAGAAGTATCCAGTGAAGTTTTTAGCCCAGTAAGGGATGCAGGAGAGGAAGATGAGGGAAGCAGAGAAGAAGAAGAAAACCCAGATCAGGAGGATCAAGGTGAGGAATGGAGCATGCATGCTCATTCTTCAATTAGCACTCAGGGCTTGGAATTATCTATGTCAATCAACTGAAGGCATGCTACTGCTGAGAGGTCCATTCTCAAGCTGAAGAGACCATGGGAATCTACTTTTCATAGCGGGGGCAAGTCTTCTATAGATGTAAACTGGTTTTAAGTAGTCAAGTTCATATACTGTAACAGTACAAATTAAAAGTGACACTTCTGTACAGCGTTATCTCTGCATGTACAGTTGACAGCACTTGCAAAGCTGAGTTTATAAGTGATTGCATTTGCAAACTTTTTTTTTTTTTTTTTCCTACAAAAGGAGAGAGAACATTTCAGACCCTGGGAAATTCAGGGGTTTTTGGGCACTCCACTTTTCTCTCGTTAATGGAACTATGTATTCCTATTCTCTCAACCAAAATTAAAAAGCAGGCAAAACAAATCTGAAGAAACAAATTTTGGTTGTTGTTACGCATTATGGTTTGAACAGTCTCTGGCTGATTTGTTTCTTTTACAAACCAAAGAGATTGGGAATTCAGATGCTCAGGTTTTCTTCCAGGCAGGTCAGAAGCCTGTTTTAAATACAAAATTACTAAGAAGCAACAAAAGGATGCATCTATGTTTAATCATATTTAGCCTATAGGCCTCGACCCAATAGTGGTGTTTGTATTTATTAAGCGTTGACATTTACAAGCTTACATATCTGATGTATGAAAACATAAGATAAATTTATCCATTTGTAATCATTTCTTTTTACAATAAATCAAAGCAAAGCACTATCCATAGGGATCAGAAAGACTATTAAATCATGTGAAAATGCCTGGAGATATACACTAAACATTTAGGTCAACTCCGGGAATTTTCGTAGTCTTATTTGCTCTCATATTTTCACCCATCACCTCTGAAGGTGCACTCCTGCTTCAGGGCAGACTAGCCAGCTAGCTTCTCTAGCATGTAGGGCTGACATCTTAACAGGATCCCTGGCCTTGGATCAGATCCACCAGGAATCTAAGCAGGTTTCCTGCATAGCTCTGCTTTGGATTTGGCAAAAGTTCATTGAGCCTGGTTTGTCTCAAAGTCATTTGGACTCAAATAACCATTTTTGACTGAACTCGATTCTAACAAATTTTCTGGCCTACCACAGTGAAGTAGTTCTGGTATTCCCATTGTTTTTTTGTGTTGTGTTACTTTTTTTTTTTTTTTAAAGAACAAATGGACCCAAATATCTGTCAGAGACAGCATAGATGTAGATTATAATTCATGAAAACATAGGAATGTGATAGATATTCTTGAAGTTCCTTCCAGCTCTTGTTTGCTAGAATCAGAGTTGGATTTTATACCTTTTTTCAGCATAGGTCTACATCCATAATTAATTAGGCAACATACTGTTCCCTTTTTCTTTATGTTTAGCAAGATTAAGCTATAGTAAGAGGAAATTATTTGAAGAAAATTTGCATACTGTGAAGAGCAGATGTAACAAAATCTGGTTTCTTGCAGCCTTGTATTCTCTGTGCCATTACCATAATTTTTTTCCACACAGGAATTCCATCTTTCTTGCTCCATGTTTCTTATGATACTTGTCTAAATGGGAGACATTCTTCGGCTATTCCAGAGTTACATATGGGCTGGCTGGCAGTCAGTATGTGTGTACTGAGCCTGTCTGGCAGCTGACAAACAATGTATAACAGTTAAATTCAAGTATTGGCAGTGAAAGGCAATGGGAAAGATGACTGAGGTAGACAGCCCTAGAATTATGGTTTAGGTTTCTAGTATTACTTTCCAGTGTTTTATAATAAAATGCATCTCTATGTCCTGTCTTTCCTTCACCTCCACAGAAACTACTGGTTTAGAGGATAAGGAAGATGAATCAAAGGAAGCAGAGTAATTGGATACAACTAAAGACAAATAGATAAAAAAAGGAAATTTCAGAGTGAATCATTTATTATGGTAACCCTGCAATATTTTTATTCATAAAAGGCTGAGTTAAGATACTTTGAATAAACATTTCTGTCAATGTTCTGTCTGGAATATGTATCTCAAACTTTTGTGATCTCAGAGTGCGCAGTCTCACAACAACTTTATTCCACGTAGGCAGTTGTTGAAATCAGTACAGGATTGTTCTGGATTCATGAAGTTATGTCCTCACAAGTCTGCAGCAGCAAACTATCTTCTCCTACTACTGGTAGTTCTTCTCTTCCTTGAACCCTGCCTCTGGGCACAGAGACCTGGAGGTCTTGCTTGTGAAGACAAAGACAAAGGCAGTGTTGGGCTTCCCATCTCTATCTGTATCCGCTGTCACTACACCACTGATTACAGGCCTACATTTTCCTTGGTTATTTTTTTATTGTTCGTGTAGCTGTAGAAGCTCTTCTTGTTGCCCTAAATCTCCCCTTGCGAGTTTGAACGCAAACTGAATTTTCCTTTCCTAACACACCATTGGAGAGTATTTAAATTCTTCCTTTGTAGTCTGTTTTTTCTTCCATTTTCATAGAATCATGGAATCATTTAGGTTGGAAAGGAACATTAGGATCATTGAGTCCAATTGTTAACCTAACTCCCAAGTCCACCAGTAAACCATGTCCCTAAGTGCCATGTCTGCATATCTTCTAAATACCTCCAGGGATGGTGACTCAGTCCTGGGCAGCCTGTTCCGATGCTTCATAACCCGTTTGGTGAAGAAATTTTCCTAATACCCAGTGTAAAACTCCTCCCCTGTCACAACTTGAGTAGGTTCCCCCTTGTCTTATCTCTTGTTACTTGGGAGAAGAGACTGACCCCCACCTCTCTACAACCTCCTTTCAGGTAGTTGTAGAGAGCAATAAGGTCTCCCCTCAGCCTCCTTTTCTCCAGGCTAAACAACCCCTGTTCCCCCAGCTGCTCCTTCTAAGGCCTGTGCTCTAGACCTTTCACCAGCTTTGTTGACCTTCTTTGGACTCGCTCCAGCACCTCAATGTCTTTCTTGTAGTGAGGGGCCCAAAACTACTGTATTTGACGTGCGGCCTCACCCATGCTGAGTACGGAGGGATGATCACTCACGTAGTCCTGCTGGCCACGTGATTGCTGATACAAGATTCAGTATATTCTGTATATTACTACTTATTCAGTGTTCTCTGTGTATTACTACTTTTTGTGTGTGTGTGTGTGTGTGTGTTACAGGTCAGTCCCAAGTTTCTTGTTTGCCTTGTGGCCTTTCTTAAGCTGTTTAAAGGAGCCTGTCAACCATCAGGGTGAGGAAGTGGATCTTCAACAAATTCCCAACACTATGCCACACTTAATACCCTCGCTGATCCACAGGCTCTCAACCAGCATGTTGTCCATAGCATAGAAGAGCTCCATGCATTCAATCTGCTTGTTCACACAGAGGAAAACTCTCCCTCTCATTTTCCCTTTCTGTCTTTACGAATGAGCCCTTCATTCATTGGAGAGCTCCAGTTGTGTCTGCTGTCCCACCATGTTTCAGTTTTTCCAATAAAGTAACAGTTCTGCATCTGCAGACAGAGCAGTTTCTAATTCCTCCCTTTTGTTTCCCAGGCTGGATGCATTTGTATACATATATTTAAAAGGTAGGCTCCCTTTTGACCTTTTTTATCTTGCCCAAGGGGTAGCTTGCTCCCACCGCCCTGTCCCACTTACTTACTACTCCTGAACTCCATTCCTTCACTAAATGTCAACACTTATCACCATCTTCCAAGGTACCAAGTTTAAGTCTCTCCTCACCAGATCTACAAACCTGTTGGCAAAGATACTCTTACCCGACTTTGTTAGATCTCCTTGTTCCTCTAAGAGGGACCCATGGTGATGAAGGCCAAAGCACTACCAATGGCAACAGCCATGTGACCAGTTGTTACCTCTCAGGATTGTGTCCCCTCCTACCTGACATCTTCCCATGGAGGATCAAGGGGACATCCTGTGGGTTTCCATGTCCTTTGCCACCCAGAATACTGTAGTTACTCTTGTTTTGCTCCAGGTGTCCCTCAGCAGTATCGCTGATGGTCACACTGGTGAGCAATAATGGGTAACAGTCAGGGGACTGGATGAGCCTTGGCCATCTCTCTATAACACTCAGTATCTGGGCATCTACTGAACAGCAAACCTCCCATGACAGCATGTCTGGTGAGCAGACAGGTTCCTTTATTCCCTGCAGAAGGGGATCTCCAACTGCTATTACTTGCTGCTGAAGCTCAAGCTGGGCACAGCTGGCTCTGAAGCCTCCCTTAGCAGCATCTGTTCCCCTCCCGTGCCTATTAGGGCTCAATATCAACTCTTTGCGTTCAAGTCTGAGCAGGGAGGAGGAACAGTTTTCCTGCTGCCAGAAGTCATGAACTTCAGCAACATCCCTCAGGGGAGTCCTCATCCATCCCTCCATCCAGCACAGCCCCTAGACATCCCTCCACCTCAGGCTCAGGCTCTCATCTCTGTGGAGACCCTGCTGATATACCATTTACCCTCATCAATGGCGAAGAGTCTGCAAACCTCCTTCTGCAGGTCCTTAGAGAGGACCTGGGCCACTACACACCTTCCACCAGGGAGGACCACATCACCCACAGCCCCAGTGAGACACCTGGACACAACATGCCCCTGCCCAAGTCCTGTCTAGGCTGTCACCACTGATGTGCCAAAGGGTACTTTCTTCACTGGTGCTGGAGATCAGGCCCAGTAGCTCATCAACACTGGTGTTGCACAGTCCTGCACTGTTTGCAGGAGAGTTTCTGCCATTCCTCACCACCCGCACAAAGCACCAAAAGCTCTGCTTACTGTATTCCCAACTGAACAAGCACCCCTACGCAGCAGGCAAAAACCAGCACAGCACCCCCTAATCGGCAGGCAGCTAACTCCTGAACATGCAGCTCCTTTTAAATCACGAAGCTGTCAATCAGGGAGCAGCCAGCAGGAGACAGCAGCTGCAGAAGGACCCTGGAAGCCACCAGAATCAAATGGCATTATGTAAATACTAAGTTACAAGTACTGAGGAAGGCAGAGCTGCACAAAGTATTGTACAAGCGCTAAATGCCATGAGCAGAACTTTTCTCCTCTTCTGCAGGTGTATAAAACTGCTCGGAAACACTTTTTTCCTGATAATATGTAAGGAATACCTTAATTATTAACTTATGTATGTGTCTGACTTTAACTGACTCTCTCAAACTGTGGGAATATTGGTATGAATGTTGATGGGCCTGGAGCCTGAGGTAGAGAGCTCCCAGCCAGTAGCAGTTTGCTTTTGAAGTAAAATAACTCGTTTTGGCTCAGTTGGGATAAGAGATGTTGTACTGATATTGCTGAAACAAGACCTGCAGGTTTTTTATTCTTCACCTGAGAGCAGGGAATCTATACTAAATTTTTAGTTTAGGGTAAAAAGGGAAAACATTTTAACAAGTTCTTTTTCTTGACAGCTCACAATTTCAGCAAAGGTATGCCCAGAAGTTTGAAAGGTAGTGATAAAAATGGATTAACAGAAAGCAGAGATAAAAAAAAATGAGTCATGTAAGTGGAGTTTCTTACTTCTTCCTGCAATTTTTCTCCTATCAGAAATGTCATAGTAAGAAAATTCACATGCAATCTTTCCCTTCTTATCTTACATGTAATTTTGTTTGCAATTTCTTGTCACACCAATTGTCACTTCAGTCAGCATTTTTAGAGCTGGTTATCTTTCCCTCTTTTTACTTTCTTTGGCAAAGAGAAGTGCTGCATTTCCATTATTACTGGATCTTGATCAAAGCAAACTTGGCTTGCTTTGTTGGGGGGTTTGTCTTTTTATATAAAACTAAAAATTTTCTGTTTATTTGCTAGTTTTAGTATATCCTATTGTAAATTTGAGAAGTATCCACACAGCATATTTCCCAACTCGTTTCCATTTTAAGGTAATCTTCAGCTCAAGATGAGTTCATTCTTGGGTAATTTATGAAATTACGTTCTCCCCTGCAGCAGCCAGTACTGTACTGTTTATTAGTACATGAGTGACCTCCAGTGGTATACCTGCAAAAAGTGCATCCTGTCTGGAATACAATCAAGAACAGCTAAGAACATCTGGAATTATCTAATGTGCTAAAAAGTGCTCCCAAGAAGATGGCTTGCTCCTTTCGGAAACCACCGGTGCTTTTGTCGGAGGAGACATTTCACGTCACTCTATTTTCCAGAAGTACCTTAAGGATAATTTGGAAACTAGTTAGTAGTAGTTTGCTCATCCCTATCTTGAAGAGGGAGGAGCCCCTGCCAAAACTTGTTGCACAAAGGTATGCTGAACCTCTCTCATCCTTCTGCCTTTTCACTTTTCGTTAATAAAGAAAGACCATTTTAGAGAGTATTAGAGCTCACTCCCTCACAATGAGGTGGGTGAGAAAACTGGAAGGTGTAAAAGTGTGAAAACTTGAGGGTTGAGATGAAGACAGTTTAATAAGTAAAGCAAAAGCTGTGGGAGCAAGCAAAGCAAAACACAAAATTAATTCACTTCCCATGGGCAGGCAGGTGTTCAGCCATCTCCAGGAAAGCAGGGCTCCATCATGCATTACTTGGGAAGACAAACTCTATAACTCCACATACGCCCCCCCTTCCTCCAGCTTTTATTGCTGAGCACAACATCATATGGTGTGGGATATGCCTTTGGTCAGCTGGGGTCAGCCGTCCCCCATCCCCAGCCTACTCGCTGGTGGGGTGGTGTGAGAAGCAGAAAAGGCCTTGAGGCTATTTAATCACTGTTGAGCAATAACTAAAACATCCCTGTCTTATCAACACTGTTTTGGTCTCAAATCCAACACATCGCACCGTACAAGGTACTATGAAAAACATTAACTCCATCCCAGCCAAAACCAGTACAGTAACCCAAAACTTGACATCCCTTTGGAAGGGTCTTTGGTAATCTGCCTTATTCAGCCTGTATCAAAGGGGTTATCTGCAGCCTGCTGCTCTGTGCCGAGAGCATCTCTCCAGGTGTGTCAGGGACACAAGGATCTCTGCACGAAGCGCTACTGAACCGTGTGGGCAAGTGAAGGGAGAACTACAGTGCAGATGCGAGTGTCTGTGATTTCAGCCCTGCAGAAAAGCACAGATGACCACAGGGGCTGAAGTTTTATTGTGTACATAAAGTGGGAAACAAAGCCATAAAAGAGATTTACATGTGTGTTCCTTATTCTCCTGCCTGGAATACACAGCTTGGTTCCACTTGTGAAGGCGAGCAATTGTTTGTGATTCATTTGCCAACCCACACAATCACGGAGATTTTCACTGGCAGAGCTATTTCCACAAAAGACTCTTTAGAGGATTTTTTAAATGGCGCAGTTACTCTCATGTGCTGGAGCAGTTTCTGAACCCTACTCAAGTGCAGTGATGTACTACATGATTTTAAACTGAACACCACAGTTTGTTGTAAATTAACATCCTGACGCAAGTTCTGTGTGACCACAAAACCCCATTTCTTAAGTACATCTAGCTTGCTATTTTTCGTAAAGACTGATGCTTTGGCAGGGTCCTTTTCAATAACTTAGTACTGGGTAATAGGTTATATTACATATATTTTCCATTCTGTGTGTTATTTATTCAGCTTTCTAGTCCACAGGTGGCAAGAGAAACCTGGCAGAACACCTGGAAAATGATATCTTAGCATTAGACAACTTTAGGGACAACTGAGCTTTAAAAGACAGAAATAAGGTCATTGTATTTTAGATGTGTTCTGTCAAAATTAGATTAATGAATTTTCATAAACACGTTTGCAACAGAAGTTCCTGCTGTGAATTAGAAAGCGTATGTGTGTTAGTAGCATCTCTATTTGCTTCCCCCTCCCCAACCCAACAGTATCTGAACACCAAAATGCTACAGATTTAGGCCCTCGTTTTCCAAACACTTCATTACACAAACAGTTCAATTAAAGAGGCGTTTTCAGGTGGATCAGGTTAAATGCTTTTAACAATATGATTTTATTTTTATCCCTTGCACCTATAGAGGTAGGAGATGCTGCCTCCTGGGTATCCACAGCAAGAACCTGGGAAGCTCAGGGGGATCCCATTTGGAGGTTTTGTACAGTTTTTCTCGAATTTTTTCATCTAACTAGGTGTTAGAATCAAGAAGCCTGAAGCTCTCTCCGGACCCTTTGTGACCTCCACAAAAACTGGACCATAAAATTAAATGATTCACTAATTCCTTCCTATTCCCTATAGTACAATCTTTCATTTGTTCAAAGCTTTCGTGCTGTTCTCAAGTTCAAAGAGTCATGAACATTTCAAATTTTAATCATCCATTAAAGAAAGCACTAAAAGATCAAGATACAGTCTTTTCAAAAAAATTTCCTTTTGTTTCGGGGCATTTCAGTAACAAATCTCCCAGGACACAGACAAAAATCTACTCAACTGCTTTACTCCCCGCCTGATGATTTAAAATTGTGCAAAGTGAATAGAAATGCGTACTGTTCTGAGTCAGCAGAATTGCACGTTCACCTTGCACCAGTATCAATGCTGGCACAAGGAAAAAGCTTGGGAAAAATCAGGAAAAAAACATTCACAGCATTTTTTAGTCCTGCTTTTTGGATAAACTGGACTCAAGTGTCTCTCCAAGCAGTTCTGCCTAAAAGTAGTGACAAACATTATTATACATTTCTATGTGTTCAAAGTGTGTGAAAGGAGCATTCTTGTTCGAAACCCAAAAAATGCTGTTCCTCTTCCCCATCCCTCAGTCACACCAGATCTTCTTTAGCCATGTAAATCTGAGGTTGTGTTTTCCCACAAGGTGTCACCATAGATTAACTTCATTGTAGGTCTTTATCAAAAGGATATATATTTTCAGTTTTTAAGATATAAACAAAACATTCAGATTCTGTAGGTATTACTGAAAGCATCTATTAAAGTACATGCAATTAAACAGATCCAGTTAAAGAAAAGTGCAATGGAGTAAAGCAACACCTATTTTTTGAAGTTCATAAAAAACATTGAAGCTGGACAAGAATTTCCTGTTTCTTTTGCTTATTAAAAATAACTTCAAAGCTTCTGAGGACATCTTCTTCATTTCACCTGTGTTCAGTGATTAGTTTCGTATTATGAACACATCACATTAGGAATTCTCACTCTCTCCTGAGCATTAGATTTTACAACTTAGGGCCCTTGTATGTTAAAGAGATAATTTCAGTTCTGATCCTAAAAAGTGTTCTTTAGAGGTGAATCTGTGCTCACTTGGGGTCCCAGGAAAGCCAAAAGCGGGGTCCTTGTGAGTAAAAGAGTTTGCCCTTGCCCTTTCATTAAGACTGAGATACAGTTTTGACACTAGTTCTGCTGCCTGTTCTTTCTGTTCAATTGATTTGGATGGTAGAAATGCAGGAGCATTTATAAGTTAAAGAAAGTATTTTGCAACAGAGCATTTGTCCTCACCTGCTCAGCACTGTCTGAATTAGAAACCACTGCAAGAGAAATTTCTAAGTCCCCAAACCCTCTTTCCCACATGCTCTAATTCATTGCATTCACCAAAGTTAAATTGATTGGAGTGCATCTGTATTGAAAAAAAAAAAAAAAAAGAAAGCATAGTGGCATTTTGGTTGAAGCGTCTTAGCGATCTGCCTATTAAGCATATTCAGCTTGCAGATAGTGTTGTTCATGCTCTCTGGGTCTTTTGATTACATGCCAAGATTGGGTAAGCTGGTTAAATCCTCCCGCCATGTCCCCACCACCTGTGAGAAAGGTCCTACCAGAGAGAGAAGCACTTTACCTGGCTGTGTCTATCTCCCCTCTCCACACCTTCCTCTAGGGCAACCTACACATATTTGCTTTGGATAGAAATTTGATGGACAATAACAGAATTAGAGCGTCGTAAACGAGGTTTTTAGCAACATTATTTTGGCAGAGCAAAAGAAAGTATTTCGTTGCTATGTTGCACATGGCAGCAGCAGCGTAGGAAACCTGTTCGAAGAAAGGAGATGATGCTGGTCTTACAGGTTACTTTTCACAACAGACCCGCCCTGACAATGCTTCCGATGCCATTGGGTGAAGGGAGAGATCTCATTTGGTGGTTTATTTTGCTGTTTTAAAAGAAGACCCAGATTCTTAACCCAAACTGGTATTTGCAGTACAATTTAGGATTAAAATATGAGTATTACAGAAAAAAAGGCCTTATTTCTAAAAAGATAGAGTAAAGTTTCTTATGAAAGCACTTGAAATATCATGCCAATAATGCTTTAAAAGTGACTAAACTTTTAAATGGCTTTGAAGACTCCTTTTCCTGAAGGAACTTTCCTTTTTCTCTTTCTTGTTGGTGCCAACTCCACACCCCACAGGCAGGTGCGTTGTGTAATGAAGAGAGCACAGGTCTCACCTGCCTTTCCTTATCTGCTCCTGGCTCCGTTCCCGGGCCGCAGTGTGCCATCAATACCCCACTTCCACAGGGTCTCATCTGAGCAGCAGGCATTTTCCCTTCCTGCGTGAACCAGGAGCACCACCATCACTTCCACCCATCCTTATCCTCACTTGGGCTTTAGTTTTGCCCCAACCAGCCTCCATGCCTGGGTCACCAAGCGCAAGACCTCCCTGTATGTAGTACAGTTGCATAGACATGTGCCCCACTGGAGAAGAAATATGGTCCCTGCAACTTGCCTGTGTTTCTTCTCACGTAGAACGGAGGGATCAGTCCTGAAGCTGGAGCAACTTAAAAGATCAAAAGGAAATTGGCTAAGCCTGCGACACAGACTGCAGAACCCTCCAGCTGTCTCTCTGGGGGCAAAAGGCAACTTTTCAGGGGTGAAGGACAACTTTAGCATGCACCATAACAAGTACAGCCGCTACCACAAGTTAAAACAGAGCCAGGTCCCTATCCAGAAGCTGTATCCCTAGCAAAAATCTGAATCAGAAACTCACACCCCATTTCCTGTCCCCATTTCCTGCTCCCCTTCCGCTTGGATGGGATGCTTGGCAAGGAAATGGGGCACCCAAAGACCTATAACCAACAGAGGGTTGGGCTTGCCCCCATGGCCGGGCCTGAGCCCAGCCTGAAGGAGCTGGTGGTGTGGTGGGACACCCTTGCTGGTTGCTGTTAGCATGCATGAGTGCAACATGGAGATGTAGCTCCCTCCCTCATCAGTGGGCTCTTCCCCTATATGCTGGTTTTCTTGTATCGTACAGCCCTTTCTCAGCTAGACCTCTGATGCGCATCCCTCCCTGAAGACCACAGAGGAGCCACGCCACTGCCTTTGGGGCTCAGTGCAAAATCGTCCCTCACCACGCCTGCCCCTTGCCCCTCAGCTGACAGCAAGCATGTGACGGGGTGAGATGCGGGGAAGTAACCAAGCCACGGTCTTCTCAGCAGTGCAGTGTCATCCTGCTTCCCCAGAGAAAGAAGAGGCTGTGATGTCACTTGGGGTTTTTACCTTTTTCTGTGGCTGTGTCTGTAGCCACCCATCTTGCGTGCTCAGTCTGCAACCAGCAAGGCAGTCCTATACCCTTCCTCGCATTGCTTGCTAGCTAAAGGGCTCCTGTCTTGGACCTGGGGCCTTTGATTTTCACTTTAAAATTACAGTGTTGTTGGAAAAGCCAGAGCTCAAGCAACTTTGCCAGAGCTCAAACAACTTCACCAGCGCTGGAAAGTCAAAATGAATATTTTCAGGCACAGGACTGTGATATGAAATCTCCACACTGTGACTGTTCACTCAACTCCTGCTTAGATTTTGGCTAACCCAGATCATGCTAAAGCTTGATGTATGCTGGGAGCAGCATCCTTAGGTCAAAGCAAGACCACCAGGTAGGGAGGTCGAGAGGCAGGTAGGCCAGGAAGAGCTAAAGGGCCATTGTGCAGCCATGATCACCTGCGAGTTGCTGTCTTCTGCAGCCATTCTCTTTTACCTGGCAGTTTCCTCAGAATCCACTAACTTTTGGAAATGGTATAGACCACACCTCCAAGCTGGAGGGTATAAAACGTCAGCTTACCCAAAAAACTTCTGAAGTGGATCCAACAGGAGCTGGACTGCTGAGGCTTTCCTGCTTCCCCATGTGATACAGGGGACATCTGCACTGTGATGGAGGAGGAAGGATGGGCATTCTCACCATCAGCTAGGTAACTAATTCTTTTCTTTTGCTCATAGGTGCACAATGTTAAGAGTTACGGGTTATAAGTTCTGAAATCTTATGACTTGAATGGCGAATAAGTGAATTAACATAATAAACTAATCTGGGCAAAAAGGGATCCAAACAGACCTTGACACACGCCCACAGGTAAGGACGCTTGTCAGACACCTCAGCCCCAAAAGCTGAATGTTGGATGGGATGGGCTCTACCGCATGCCCTGATTGATGGCCAATGGCATGTATGCAGGAATATGTCAAGAAGGAGCAGGGAGATGAAGAGTGAAAATGAAAACATTTTTAGTCATGTTAAGAGAGAAAGAGAAACCTCCACTTCTCCTCTCATTGAAAGAAACACTTGTGCTTTCCCAGAGTTAGTTATCTTAGAGGATAACTGGAAAGGAAAAATGCAAAGGAAAACAGACTGTGTAAAGGCATGTTCTTTTGTGCACAAATTTTTAGGACTACATTCCCTTAATCAAACAAATCACCAAGAGAAAAGCTACAGAGACCTTTTGGGTGATCTGTCCAGTAAGTGTGTCCCCATTTATACAATTTGACAGCACAAAGCAAAGCTGTTGTCCTGTGGGTGCCATCTCAGGAAGTGTTCAGCCGTTAGAGTTGCTCACGTCACGGTTTCATCACCAGTACAGTACGGCAGGACATCTTTCTTTGTCCCAGCAACCGTAAAGCAATCAGTTCAGTTTTCTTCAAAAAGGAACCATATTTGGTCCCTTTTGCAATATGGATCACTTGGGAATTGCTGAATGGGGAGCTGTTGTGACAGAAAATGGACCACTTTGTTGAAGAGGTAAATAAATAGTCAGTGTGGTATTTGCTGTCATAGAACTGGCGGAATGAACAGGAAACCCAGTGGCTTTAGGTAGAGCTGGTCTCCTCTTTGGATAGGAGATGACTTTTTTTCCATTCCAGTTTCTTTGCTTGTCTGAAAATATCCAAGCACATGAAAAAAAGCAATTCTCACTGGAAGAATTTTGGTCTTGGAAAATGCAACATTGTCTACTTTAGTGTCTTTAGCAGTAGAATTTATAGTTCTGTGTTTATTCAATGTTGGTACTCTCAGGAAAGGTTAAAAGGTACTTTCTTCACCACCAAGTGAGTTAACTGCTCACTTGCACACCAATTCCTAGGTTACTTCTTCTCAGACACTGAAATGAATACAAAATTCAGGCACCAATCTTAGAAGTGTTTTCCTCTGCTTTGACAACTCAGAGAGGTTATTTCCCACCATCTGTAATTCTTCTGGATGAACCACTGGACTGTGCTGAACCATAACCTGTCTTTGGCTCATTTTTGACAACTGCGAAGGCAGAGCCAGCCTTCTAATCTTCCACAATACCATTTCTCCAGTTAAATGCTGCATTTGCTCCATGAGTTAATGTCTTCACTGGTGGGTTGACCATCTGCCACTTGTTCTCCTCTTTAATCTCTTCGCAGAAACACATGCCCAGTGAAGGGATCTAGGAAAGAATTTACCAGCGGAATTACTATCAGGGTCATTGCTTTGACATCAAAGAGGGGGCTTTGCTACAGAAGAGAGCCAATCCTGAGACTGTTCTGGGAGGAGTTCATCTTGCCACTTCTGAAATGAACTAAAAATAGACTGGAGGCCTGCGGGGTGAAAGCTGAACTTGTGTCATCACCCCACATTCATACTTGAATTTGATGATCAGAATATATTCACTTCTTGTGCAGACAGTGGTAGTAAAAATATATCTAAAGACTGAATTATCTGGTTGGTCATACCAAGGAAGATGGAAAGGAAAACTGGGGTGAAGAAATCTGGCACTGGTGATAATACACAGATAGACATAAAACCTTGGCCACCAAGTCTCAAGCACAGGGCCCACTTGTGAAGCTGGCAAGAAAACCCTTCTCCGTCTCATTCTGTAGCTAAGCGCTGAAGCTGTGAACTTGGAAAACGCACAGCTTCTTAAAGAGTGACTCACTGAACGCATCTGCAGGTTGCACTCACAACACCATGGGGAGGAGGGGGAAGGCTCTTATCCGTGTTTCTAAAGGAAGGAGGCTAGCTCCAGATGGAGAGGTTTCCAAATGTACCTCTTGTCTGTAGGTGTTACCTAGCATTAACTTTCCAGGGGAGCTGAAAATCTTCTCCAATGACTTAGCTGCTAGTCACATACTGTTCACCAGGAGAAAATCCTTCTCTTGACCTCCAGTGCTTTGCTAAAACTACATGAGATTCCTTTTGTAATGAGAAAGCTAATGTCATTGGTATTGGCATGCAATTACACGCATGTCTCGCTGTGTAAGCAGGCTCCTTATTAAGAGTATAATAAACCAAAAAGAAAGCGTCCTGCTGAAAAAAAATCTTCTTACCTTTCGTACCGCCTGGGCAAAGTCACTGCTGTCTCTGGCGGGGAGTCCTATCAGAGGTCGGGTAAAAGATGCCAAGGAAGAGCCGTGGCCCACAATGAGGATGACACCTGATATGCCGGAGAAAGCAAAGCAAAGTAGTAACCTGCAGCACTGCCAGGTTGCCCATCAGCAGATGAGAATGAGGCTCTTTTGGGGCTGTTCATCTTTGCAGACCTCTGATTCTGTGGCAGGATGTATTGTGTTGGTCAGAAAAAAATCTGGCGTGCTGTAGGCATGCCAGCTAGTGAGAGAAAGCATTTGCTAAGAAAAGGGAAAGAAAAGCTTTCAAGAAAAGTGTATTATGTTGAGCTACATCCCAATGTAGAAAGACCCAACAAAGAGTATACTATTACAATTTAGTACTCTACTGTCTTCTGTTTAGTTTTGCTTTCTCGTGTCTATTCCATAAATTGCATGGATTTTGATTCAGTGCAACCCAGGACAAGGACCAAGAGCCTGCCTTAAGGTCTGTGCAGTATCAACAACTCATGTTAATGTGCTTCTGCTGGCAAATCTCTGCCTGTTCCTGTTACTGAAAGTGTCTGACAGAACATACAAAGATCTGAAACCTTTACCTTTGTTGGGGCAGGCAGTGATGATCTGTTTTATAACCGCAGAGCTTCTGCTTACGTATTCTTCATAACTTTCTGATGGCACCAGAGAAGAGAGGGGGAAGTTACACCTGACAATAAAACCACAAATATATGTTAATCTAGATGAATATGGGGACACTGTTAGCACTATTGAATGACTCCACCAGTGAAAAGTTACTTGGTTAAAAGGCTATAGGTTTATCTACTGACCCAGCTGACATACTGCTACCTCAGATTGCACGGAGCATTAGCTTCCCCCACAGTATTTCTATTAAGTCTTATGGCTAAATCTCATACCTCATAAAGCGCCAGATGCAGGGAAAACCAGGCTTTAATAAAAGTTGTAGTTTACAGTGGGGATTATTTAAAGTAGGATTCATGCCTAAGAAAACCTTGTGCTTTGAGCAATTCTGTTGGCAAGGACCACTGCCCAGGTATGGACTGCAGACTTGCAGAGTAGCCCAGCTCTAGCAATCCCGACCAAGGTCAAACCAAGGGCAAGACACTGGTGATGTGAAAGCTTTCAAGATCACCTCAGTGTTAGTCTCCTTAATGAAGCAAGTAAATCAAAATCAACAACAAACATGGCATATCTGCATTAGCTGGACAAATGGATAGTAGAAGACTTTAAACCCTAGAGTTAAAACAAATAAAATGTTTCCAAGGACATTAATCACAATGCACCACTCCTAAGTGTCTGAGCCTTCTTCTGTTTTTCATGTCGTCCTCTTAAATCTGTCTTCCAGAATGGGAGGCATTCACTGCTATGGCTGGCAAATATTGTTAGCCCTGTGTTGTGATACAATACAGGGTGTTAATTTTTTTTCTACAAACAACTGT
Source organism: Rynchops niger (assembly GCA_013400035.1). Classification (NCBI taxonomy): domain Eukaryota; kingdom Metazoa; phylum Chordata; class Aves; order Charadriiformes; family Laridae; genus Rynchops; species Rynchops niger. The sequence goes on from VXBH01005714.1 coordinate 1,342,909, forward strand.
CCACCTTGCCCCAGTTTGATTGTCTCCTTATTCAGTGAATAGGCAGGAGTGAGATTAGATTAATATATTGTAGTAAGACATGGTATCACAGTGTACTTTCCCAGGTGAGTCCTTGGTGTATTAAGTCAGCACAAGCGGCAGAAGTAGAAAATAGGTGGTAAAACCGTGTGAAAGGCTCATGCTGGATTGTTAATCATAGCTAATATTAATCCTGGCTAGGTCAGACTAGTCTATATTGGGGTACTCAAAACTAGTCCGCCTTTTGGCAGAGCTGCAATTTTTTTTTTCATATGCTGTCCTGTTGGTACCTCAGTCCCTTCAGTATTAACCCTGTTATTAACCAGCTCTTCTGCAGCAAAACTGAGCATCCCCAGCACTGGCCCAGGTGGTTTCCAGGCCAAATAGCACCAGGAGTGCTCAGACCAGGCTAAGGTCTTGGTGGGAGTGCGATGTCCAGCTGTGGGGGCTACGAGGCAAGTGAGAGGAGGATTAACAAGTGAAAATCCAGAAAAGACTAGTGAACAGGGATCCAGAAAGCACAGCCTACAAGAGAGGATGGGAAGAGTTCAGCTCAGAGGAAAGGCTGAAGAAGGCTGTGATAACAGTTTGCAAAAAGCTGTTATGAAGAGGAAAGGAAGGCCTTGTCCTCCGTGCAAAGGGTGAAGAGGAAAGAAATAAGCGGCTTACACCGTGACTGTCTTTAACAGCAGGAATGGCAAAGCAGAGTTTGTCCTGAACTTGGACAGGGAGAATCTACCAACCCTCTGCTTCTGCCAGGGCATGAGGAGAGAGAGGCAGGGTTGATGTCACCCAACCTTAGCTGCCCATAACTCAACTGTCTGGCTAGGTCAAAGGAGACAAGTTAGCCCCTTCAGAAGGCAATTTGTACTGTCTTAAGTGTCTGACATAGACTATCTAAGATGGAAAATCACTGTCTTGGGAGTCCCCTTCTTTCCACCGACAAGAAGGCTGCTAGCTAACCATCACAGGCTAGGCACCCAGCTCTTAGATGTCTGCAACTGGGTGCAGTGAACCTCAAGGTGATTTCATCTCAGCACACAACACATGGGCAGCAAATGTGTCAGCATCACTCATGTTGCCTCTTAGTGGCACTGGAAACAGGAGAATTCGGGTTGGGTTCTCAACTGCTGACAGGGAATGATCACGGACTTAACCTAGTTGAAGTTTGTCATTTGCAGTGGGTGAATACGGTAAAACCAGCTCCTGGGACCCGAGGATTTTGAACCCTGCATGTGATGGGAAGAAACTGGCATCATATGTGCAAGTTTATATGATCCACCCTATTTTTGCCCGGACCTGAGTGAGCTGTGAGGGATCTGAAACCCTGTAGTTAGTACTGCTTCAGAGCTTCCTTTCTGAACTTCCCACTGCTCTTCATTTGCACCTTCTTCTATGTGGAAGTTTAAGGCAAGTGATTTTTTATCAAAAGAACTTAGGGAAAACAGTCTGTTGGTGGTAAAACACACCAGAAAGTACTATGATCCAAGAAAACGAAGGATTTCATTCCTCCATACAATTTCAAATTAAGCCAGTTTCTTGGCTGTAAGAAATGCATTAAGACATGAGAAGTTTCCTTTCCCCCTTTCTTGTGTATATGGGAAACCCCAGAGATGCTCACTTTTATTATCTGAGTAATTTCCTGGATCTGGCTGTGCACTGCAAACACAGAGCAGCCTGGTTTGTGAACAAGATGAGGAGCTAGATTGAATTGGAGGCTTATCATTTCCTGCCCTTCTGTGGTTTGCAAGCACTCAGAAAAAGCATCACCACCACCCACCCCTCCCAAGTTGCGAGGGCCCCAAAGAGTCCTTGCTCAGCACAGTACTAATCTTTGAGCAACTCAAAGCAAAACAACCCCCTTCCCTGACAGAATGTGGCACAAACATAAATTCTAGTCAAACACTGCTATTCTGCCTGCCCCCCAAAACCAAAAGGACAGCAGCTCTTGTAGCTGTTGCTTCAGTGACACCAACCTGTGACATTTCAGGCATGGACCTATGCTCCTTGCCAACTCCCCGCCTGGGCTCACCCTCTGCCACGGGGCAGACCTCTTGCTGCTGCCCTGCAAGCCCTAAGCAAAGGGCTTACTAACCTTTTCTAAAGTCACAATTCTTCGTTGCCAAAAACCAGCATGTTATTTACACGATAGGTGGTTCTTCACATTTCTAAATTTCTAACTGTATGAGGTTCAACAAGGCCAAGTGTCAGGTCCTGCACTTGAGTCACAACAACCCCATGCAATGCTACAGGCTTGGGGAAGGCTGGCTGGAAAGCTGCCCAGTGGAAAAGGACCTGAGGTGTTGGTCAACAGCCGGCTGAATATGAGCCAGCAGTGTGCTCAGGTGGCCAAGAAGGCCAACAGCATCCTGGCTTGTACCAGAAATAGTGTGGCCAGCAGGACTAGGGAAGTGCTTGTCCCCCTGTGCTCAGCACCGCTGAGTCCTCGAATACTGTGTTCAGTTTTGAGGCCCTCACTACAAGAAAGACATTGAGGTGCTGGAGCGTGTCCAGAGAAAGACAATGAAGCTGGTGAAGGGTCTGGAGCACGAGTCTTATGAGGAGCGGCTGAGGGAGCTGGGGTTGTTTAGCCTGGAGAAAAGGAGCCTGAGGGGAGACCTTATCGCTCTCTACAACTACCTGAAAGGAGGTTGTAGAGAGGTGGGGGTCAGTCTCTTTTCCCAAGTAACAAGAGACAGGATGAGAGGAAATGGCCTCAAGTTGCACCAGGGGAGGTTTAGATTGGATATTGGGAAAAATTTCTTCACTGAATGGGTTATCAAACATTGGAACAGGCTGCCCCAGGGAAGTGGTTGCGTCATCATCCTTGGAAGTGTTTAAAAGATGGGTAGGCACAATGCTTAGGGACATGGTTTAGTGGTGGACTTGGCAGTGCTAGGTTGCGGTTGGGCTCGATGAACTTAAAGGTCCCTTCCAACCTAGACAATTCTATGATTCTGTGATTCTAAAGCATGTTTCACATCAGCCAAAGGTAAAAACAAAACTCCCGGTCCCTGACACTAATGCCTATAATGCACCTATCCTTCTGTTTGGCAAACCATGGGCCTGCACTGGAGGATCTGAAGGCAACACCAAAGCAGGGCTGGTCCCATGCACACGTGTCAGATGTTTGTGCGTGTGCAGGTGCACCCACATGCTATGTGCGAGCACATTCCCAATCGTGCTTGTGCGTCTGTGTCAGAGGAGCTAACAAATTTGATTCTTGGGACAAGACAGCTGACAGCATATTTTGGGAACAGATCACACAGGCTTGAGTTTGGTCAGAATCACCCATTTTTTGCAGTGTTCATAATGGTATATGACAAATAAAAAGATGAAGAGACAACTCGGGAAAAAAAAGTACAGCTTTAAAAGGTAGATATGGAGCAATTACCTGTAACTTGTGTCTATTTTGTAAGAGGCCTCTGCCAGTTCTGTGACAGTCATGAAGTTAGGAATTACTCTGCTTGCTTCCCACTTGGTCCATTCAAACAGTCCTGGTTCCACCCTGATTTTGACTTTTTGATCTAATTTAAGCCCTGCAAGAACAAGAAATGTTTATTAAGAAGAGAAAGGCACACTCAAAGTGTTGCATTTGTGCTGTATATTCTACCTTGTTTGCTGTAATGTTTTCATTAATGAAAAAGAATTATTTATTGTCGAACAAAGGAAGATCGTGTTGATTAAATGAAGCCAACATTGTATTCTCATCTGCCTAATGTTAAGGCATTACAAATTCTTACATTATTGTTGTTATTTCTGGAGCTCTCTTGTGATCTGCAGGGTACATCAGAGAATAGAAGAAAAGACCTGAGTAATGTTGCAATCTGAATAAACTTTAGACAGGAAATGTTTTTACCATCTTTATATAGTATTTTGCTTAGTGGTCCTCAGTGGGGCAATAAATTGTCTGACAGTGTTAGAAATGGAATTCTTTTGTTAAAACACACATTATTTTTTTGATTATTCTCAAGAGAGGCTACTGAGTGGCACTAGCTCCCAAAAGAAATGCACTGATGTAAATGTGGTAATGAACTGTGAACCTCTGACAAACCTCTTGTAGGGGATAGGAAAGGAAAAAAGAAGAGTGGGAGAGGGATAAGGAAAGAGGCTCTGCAGTATGAAGGAACTGAAGCAGTTTGGCTTGCAAAGGCAAATGGTTTTGAGAGAAAGCTGTCTTCCCTGATTCACATACATATCCTTCAGAGCACTGGAAACATTTGGTTTTTGGCTCAGAATATTTTCTGGCAGTGGTGATTTGACGAACGGCAACTAATATTGAATTCAACCTGATGTGAAATGCCTCTGATATAACAGCAGATTCCATTTTAACTAGCGAGGACTAGAGTCAATGGGATCGTACTCTCCAGGCCTTACACATGGCAGCAGGTTTATTACTGCCTATATTACCAGCTAGACAAGAACACCTTGTCTTCCCTGCTTAAATATAACCATAAATAACCACAAATTTGTGCATCTTCATGATCGCTCATCTCAGAGACTTCACAGAAGTTTGATGAAGAAGTTTTCACCGTGGCAAAAGCACCTGTCCAGTTTTGCTGCCTTACCCTGCAGTATGTGTTGAGCTGTCTGTACACAGCGGAGTGCGGGTGAGGAGTATGCGTAGCTGACTGTCACCTCCTGGTCCAGCAGAGCTTCCCCTGGATGGGAACAGCAAAGTGAGTTGCTCTTATACAAATGACGACAGATGAGAAACTGCTACAAAATACTTCCTGCAAAAAACAGCTTGGAGTTTCTCAGTTTCGTTGACATGGGATACATTGATAGTCCCTTTCTATTTAATTTTTTCACGCTGTTGTCTGACTGAGCTCACTAAGAAGCTCATTCTAGTTGCAACAGCAAGTGTAAAATGAGGGTTGGAGAGATTACTAATGAAGATTCGCTCCAAATCTGCAAATAGCAGTTAGGCATTTGTCTGTCTCCATATATCCGGGTCATCAGAGACAAGCATTTGCAGCAGACTTGCATTGTCACAGTCAGGCGCAGAAATAACTTCATCTGGTGAGTGAATTGAGTCAGACTAACCCATACCACCCACCCGTCAGGTGTGATGAAGTGACCACAGTCTGCTGACCATGAAGCCGCATCCGCTGGCTAGCCCCTTCACTCCTCACTGCCCGTTCAGTGACAACTTCATAAGACATTGGTCCCTTGCAGAGAAGCAGCAGGGCACAGGTCGTGTTGCAGCTTCTTCCTTTTAACTTTCTTCACCAGGAACTGGCAGAATGGGTCTCAAAGATGAGCCACCAGCCCCACTCTCTATTTTACCATTAAACAAGATCTTGCAGTGGTTGCCCGTAGAGAAGTGTTATCACAATGAGAGCTGCTAGGAAAGTTTTCTCCTGCAAAGCTAGAATGAGCTTTGGCAGACGATGAAAGCCTGCTTCCCAAACAAACCCTTACGTTTGCAGTAGGATATTATCCAACTTACCTATAAGCTTTGATTGGAAAATACCACAGCAAGATAAAGGAGGATCGCATTCAAAGTTCTTCACGCTGTCTTTCCGCTTCGGCAGGGTGGAAGGGAAGTTCAGATCTGCTCTGTAGTATTTTCCTGAAACGAGGTGGGACATTTTGCCACAGCACAAGAGAGGCAGCAGCTGAATGCACAAGTGGCATTTTATTAGAATGGCTTCGGTTCTTCAGAATGGTTGGAGGACTGGTTATAAAAAGTCATCCCAGAGTGACATCTCGACTGGCAAATGAAACAGGTCAGGGCCCATTCTCTGGCCACGAGGGCAAATGGTGAAGCAGGGCATCTGCCCAAGGAGCTAGTCTCTCTTCCCTCCTCCTCAAACACCCACACTGTCTGTCCACTGGGACTGACCACAGGCTATGCTCTCCCCAAACCTCGCCTGGAAACCATGTGGGTGAGGGGGAGCTGCCATCAGCCGAGACCACACCAAGGAGACAGGTAATAACTAAGCAGTTTTGGGGGATCATAGGGCAGTGCCTGAACTCAGATGAGTCCAGGATTATTTTAGTACTACAGACATAGTGTCTCCCTGATGAAAAAAACTGGTGACTGCTATTAGCTTAAAGACATCATGTTTTAAGGTCACAACGCTGGCTTGGGAAATCACCTGTCCTAACAAAATAGTACCTCTTCTGCAAGATCTGAAGGAGCAAAATGGGGGAGGAGAGAGAAGATGGGAAACCACGAGAATTCAGCTTTGTGGGGCTCAAATGAAACAAAAATTCACTCCATATCGATATTCTTTTACTATTGCCAAAATGACAAAAACCAATATTACTAATGAAGAAAAATGAAACCAATCAATTGATTATGCAGCCAGAAGGTGCCACCCTTATTATCTAGTATGAATTTTGCAGACTTAATATAGGAGATCTCCAGCGTAACAAAGGAGACTTTGGGCATAAAGCTCTCCCTTCTGAACTCACACCTTCTTGTTTTCCTCCTTCCTCATGACACGTATTTCCCTGTTCTGGGTCAGTTTTCTTCACCTCAAAACATACTTTTTTGAGAAAGAGGGCCAAGAAATTCAGCTTTTAATTCACGTCAGTGCTGACATCTCATTTCCACCGTGGTTTGCTCTTGCTCTTCTTCCCCAGATTTGACTAGTGACTTACTGTTGTTGTCCCAAATCATTCAAGACAAACATGAAGGACTTTAGAACATTATGAAATACTGGTAACATGTAGGTCAAAGCAGTGCTGTACCTGACTTGCAATGTTATTCGCTCTTTTGTGTCAGTGTTTACATTTACACATAGGAGACGGAACCTCTTGTACCCCCATTACTGGGGTTAATTGGTTTTGGTCCTGATTTGCTAAGACCCTTCCATTGTCTTACTCACCATCTGCAGTCAAGCACTGTTGAAGCCAAGATTTGCCAAAGACCTGATCAACTCTTTCCCCATGGCGCATCACCAGCACGCCTCTTCGCAGGGTGGCATTCTGAGACAGCTGTGTAAAAAGGGTTTCTCAATACAGTATTATAGATAACCTGCATGAAAGGTCTGGATTCCTGGATGCTGCCTGATGGAGGAAGGAACAGCAGACCTGTCCCAGGAGGTTTATAACAAGCACAGAGTGGGGGAAAAAGGAGATGTTATAATAGATGCCTACCTTTAGGACAATAGTAAGCCTGACTGGCTCTCCACTTAAGGCAAATGAAAGAGATTCCTGGCCTTCACGGCAACAGATTAGGTTTTAACTCTGTTTATAGTAGTGAAATGTAGTTCTGATAACAGATCTTTTAAATCCAGTGTGGAAAGACATTAAAATTTTAATATATATCATATGCTTGGCATAAACAAAAGAGGGAAACTAGCTAAGATTTAAGTGGTAATGCTATTTTCTACACCAGGACTAACACCTAGCTCATCGTTCTTTTCCTAATGAAAATACTACTTTTACAATTTTCATAACTTTGTGGCCAAGTCAACAGTGAACCCAGATCTCCTCTGAGGCCACTCTTTACTCAGACTGCATGGAATAACAAAGAAGTTCTAAGTAGTTTGGGGTTAGTATACAATGCATGTTAAATAAAGATGAGAAGATAAGGAGGAACATCTCAAAGGCTTTAAAACTTTTTCAACAGCAAGCCACTGCAGCGTTACTGCTGCAGCACTGAGGTTAACGATGTGTATCTTCAGCAGCAGAGAAAGAAACTCTTAAGAAGTGGCATGAGATTTATGTTATGTATTCTGCTAAACACTATTGCATTTCTGCCATGAAACACAAATCAACCACCACAAGATCAGCGTTTAAAACTAAGGTTTTGTGGTCTTGCTCTTCTGCTTAGGAGGAACCCAGAGGCCAGGGAAACTCCTAGACTGCAGACGTGCACATCTGCAGAACGTGTTCCTCAGGCCAAGCAGTGGCTCTGCCACAGATCTGAGCTAGATAAGAGAGGCCAAGAGCAACCAAGAGCCAGTGGAAGGATGTGTGACTTGTGAAGAAGTTTCTGTCTTACAGTCGTACACGCAGTGTCCTGGGAGACCCCAGGATGGAAGTTCCATCAAGATTCCCTCAAGTTTCTCTGATTGATAACACAAATGAATTTGGGATTATTCCCCAGCACACCAAGAAGAGAGACCGTGGGGCCAGCAAGCACAAAGGGGTTTCTGCAGCACGTCAGTGTGCCGGAAAGGACTGGCTTGGCATCCCTGACAGTCAGAGCCAATAAGGCAATGCAGCAGGAAACGTGCTGAAGTTAAAAAACAGATTCCTTGTTTGTTTTGCTCTTCCTACCAGAAGACCAGTGGAAAACCTGGGGGAAAAATTGATACATGTTGACTAATCCCATCAGTGCTGCTAACCTTTCCAGCTAGCTGTTCTCTTGCTGCAGTCCTATGCAGTTATTTGCATTAGCTATGTACCTAAAAATACAAAAGAAGATGAAACATTTACATGTGTTTAGATCTGGGACCACAAAACCCCCCAAGGTGACATCCAAGGAATCTGGACATAAAAGTAACAATGAGCAATGAGCCTAATTCTGCTCTAGTTACTCTGCTATGAACCTATATGAAAGTCAGCAGAAGTTGTGCCTGCGTCTCACTTGTCGGACTTGTCGCCATACCTCTGCACCCAGTAAGGCTGTGCACAGAGAAATCTGGGCAGAGTGCTCATATGTTGTGCTGTTATGACAGGAATTAGAAGAGTTTTATGAAAGAAGGCAAGATTAATGTACATCATATAGGTTACAAAATATTTATGAGATATTATACCACACAGTATGAGGGTATGAGTGTGTGCATACGTATGTGCATTACAACTTAACATGAAAATGTAAGACAGAAAAAGGAACATACTATTAAATCAACTAGATGCTTTTAATTAATAGTATATCTGCACAAGCACATGGTGAAGATAAGAAAAGGAAAAAAAACAATTACCTGAAGAGAAAGTACATTGGTTACGCTCCTTGACATACTAGGATTACAGACTCCTCCGTTCGGCTTTACATTAGGTTCATTTTCAGTTTGAGTGAATAATCTTGAGGCTGTTACAAAAACATATTCCCTGTAGAAAAAGCAGAAGCAACACACACACACACACACAATATGAGCTCATACACAAATAGAAGGGTTTTTTAAGTCATGATTTTGTCTACAGACACGTGTAAGTCTGGATTCATGTTCCATTCAACATTTTTTTGCACACTTACAATCCACTTCATCGCTTTGTTCTTGATTGAGAATCTGCCCAATAAAAATGAGGCTAAAATAATATGAACTGACAATACATACTGTGTGTAACCCAGATAAAGTGCGAGCTTCAAACAGGAAATACTACCTGGTTGCCTCCTCTCTGTCTCTGAGGACTCAGCAAGAAGTGCACCTACACCTCCCTGCTTAGAAAAATCAGCTCTAATCTACAAGTAGCATCAGCCGTGCTGTCAGCTGCAGAGCAAAGTGCAGGAAGCCAGACAGATGCCTGCTGATACAGGGTAAATCAACAAGATGAGGGTGGGCTCAAGGTGGTAGAGTAACCTTTGTGTGGTTTCATTTCAAGTTAACTTTGCAAGCTCTTGAAATGAGAAAAAAAAAAAGAAGAAAGAAGAAAGCAGTGAGCCAGGTGGAAGGCTCAGCCTGCCCGGCAGAATGTGGTCTTTTAAAATTCATTATGAAGTTCAGGTTGTTCAAGAGCAGAGGTCATCCCTTGAGCAGCTGAACTAATGAACTCTGCGTGTCCGTGGGTGTGTGTCCTATGTCTTTTCTTCCAGAAGTCTCAGCATCCCACCCAGAGCCCCACGACCACCCTCTCCTCTGCTCACGCCACCTCCAGCTCCCACCTGTCAGCCCACAGCTCACGCTGAGGAGGAACGCTGCCGCAGCTCCCCAGCAGGAAAAGCAGCTGACCCCATGAAACCCCAACTTACCTGTGCTTAACCCACGTGTCTGACTCGTTGGCCCTCTCAGTGTAGTTTTCAGGAAGAAAACCCCTGCAGCCGGTCCGATGCGAGGTCCCGATCACCCAGCCTTCGCTGACATCTGACTGCTGCGTTGGGTCAACATAGATGAAGTCCCCAGTGTTGATCATGAGTTCATCAATGTTCTGGGGTTTGTACTGGAAGAGGGCCCTCAGTGTCTGGGGGGAACATGCCGCAGGGTCAGGCTGATGGCTGGAGCCTGCTGCTGCACGTCCCACAGCAGTTGAGGGGTTGCTTGCTCAACTCTCTGCTGGACACAGTGACCAGTAGTATTTTCCACTCTGCAATGTGCTCTTTAATGATACTTCAGCAGAGAAAAACGAAGGCACTACCACAACTGCAGTATGTGTAAAAATAGGCATTTAGTTGTCATAAAAATACTTTTTTCCTGTAAGCAGTACAGACTGATTTGAAAGCAGACATAGCAAAAGTGTTATCAGCTATTTTTGTGATTACTTGCCACTCCCCTGAGTGTGACCAAAATCCAGTATGAGACTTGTGACAAAGCGATATATTCATCTGACCAAAAAATGTTGATCATTCCATAATTTAAATCTGGAAATGAGAATTGGAAAAGTGTTGACTGGTCTTAACCAGGAGTCTGTTAAGCAGAAAATCATCAGCAAGAACCGTGCCCTTCTAGCTGATATTTAATCATCAGTTTTCATCATGGCTGGAACAATCAAGAAAACTAATTTTGCCAAATGGAATTTTACTGCAAAGCTTTGATCTTTTGATCTGACAAATTCTAGCAAATATTCAAACCGCATCATTTTCTGTCTCTCATGTTTTCTCATGCCACAGTTAAGATTAGGGTTTTTTGCTGGAATTAGACCTTGCTGACATGAAGGTCAAGCAGGCTACCATAAAGGTGTCTTCTACTGATTCATGAGTACATTTTTTCAACCTGAAGAGGTACTTGAAACCACCATGTTTTTTGAAACACTGTACTGTGCATGCACTGCTTTTCTGAATGAAAAAAAAAGGCAAAATGACTGTAGCAAAGAGTCTGACCATGGGCTCATGAAATTAAGTAAGTCTGATGACAGTACCTGGTAATGCACAAAACGCATGTCCCGTGAGTAGAGAGCAGCTACCCACTGGCAGGTCTCCCCTGGGTTAATACATTTGGCCAATTGTTCCAAAGTCTTCTGATGGTGAGGATAAAACTTGTGAGCCAAGGTAAGGTGGAGCTGCTTTAGGCAGGGCTTCACATGACAATCTAGGAATAGAAAAATCATGTCACAACATGAAAGTGAAGATCATTTAAAGCTCCTCTTCTTGTTTGGTCCTACATGCATTTCACGATACAGGAAATATCATAGTCATTAGTAGGAGAGTAGATCATAGTTTTGCTGAGTAACTGTTTTGCAGAATGTCATGGTTTTCATCATGCCAAAATAAGTCACAAATCTGGACTGGATTTGCTCCCTGGCTTCAGCTGTGAGAAAAAAAATGAACAGGTTTTGAATTCCTCTCCCAGTCTGAGATGCTTTGAACCCTTTTCTCCCAGATGAAGCTATTCCTGAGCTATGTGCCTTCAGTCGCCACTGGTGATGCAGTTTCTCTTGGATGTCACTGGAGGGGAGATTAGGACCTATTTCTCAGGGATACAGTTGGGCCTCCCATAGCAGCATGGTGATGGGGTCTGGGATATTCCAATCTTGAATATCCCGATCAGCGGCCTATCAAGTTACACAGGCAACCATTTCAGCTTCTAGACAAAAGCACTGAGTCTTCAAAGTCTAAAACACGCTCCCCTAGCCACGTTATTTTCAAATCTGTAGAAGGAAAGGGTGTGTGCTAGTATAAAACACAAACTAAGCTTCCCCAGAGATACAGGAGATGCTTTCAAGTACCATACCTAAGCATCTGTGCAACAACCCACCCACTTTCCTTCTGATTTTGGTCCTACCTGCCAGAGCTGAAGCCTCTGACGAGAATGCCAGAGCAAAATCTTTGAGGATATTTGCATGGCTGTCACCAACAAAAAAGCCAAGGTAGCTGGCAGATGAATGTAGTGATAGGGAAACGAATGGCGGAAAGCTCTGTGAAAAGCTGTCACCGACTCGTTTTAGGGCGTCATACAATAATTCCACTTTCTGGTCTTCACACTGAAAGAAAACAGAAGAAAAACAGGCTTTACCCACTGGCTCAACAGCCACTACTGTAGCCTGTGTCACACAGTAATATCAGAAAACAGCAAGGGCATTAGACTTCCTGAGAATGACAACACACCTATGAACTCACCTGAAACTCCTGGTATTAAAATCAGTAATATTGGGCAGTTTGATCATCACAGTATCCTGGTGCTATAATAGGAGATGGAGCCTTCTACCTGGCGGTGTACGTAGATTGGGTAGGAAAGAACCAGAAGATTTTACTGTCTGACAGGTGTAGAGTAACCTGTCTGAAATGAGGCAGGGACCCCAGATTTCCCTCTTCAGTTCTAAGTAAGAAGTTGCACCATTGTTATCGGACAGCTGAAATCACTCCTGCTAAAACTTCAAGATCTCAGATGCTGAGCAACATACCTAGCAAAATTCGTGAGGCATCTTTGTCATTATGTTCCTTAATGCCCTAATGCCAGCAAATTAAGGGATTGTACAGAGCCATGTTTCCACAAAAAGCGTCAATTAAGTGATTTAAACAGTGAAGAGACGAAGATGAAATTTGTGCTGTCCAGCCGAAGACAGAAACACTAATGACGCTCCATTGCCACGCTGCTTTATTCTCCTGCACAGAGCTATTAGCTCTGTTTAGCCTTTACACTGGGTGAAGCTGCTGAAGGGGAAGAGCAGGAGAGAAGAAAGGAGCTCAGACCTGCTTAGACCATCTTTCTCTCGACCATTTCTTAAGCCACCAACCCACTGCCCGGCGAGGCTCAGGCGTGGTGAGGAGAGATGCTCTGAGGAACACCGGGCAGACTGGGCTGTGGGGAGATAGGTGTGGGTGGGATCCTACACCAACCCAAATGCTGTGCAGCAGGGTCCTCTGGGGCCGACAAGTTCAGGAGCTGCAAAAGACGTGGGGAGTCAGGAAACAGGAGAGGGCTGGGTCAGGAGAAGGAGGTGGGAGCCAGGTCAATGAGTCTCGCTTTCTGCCTGTGAGGTGCCCAGGTCAGCTCTTGCTGACAGCCGAGGAGCAGAGAATAGCACCAGAGGGTGCATTTATCCCTAGGAATATGCTACCTGAAGCAGGGCTGAGGGGCATGAGGTGAGGGTTGCAATTGAGTCATCTCTTCCAGGGACAGGCCTTTAAACTTGACACCTTTCAACAGCATGGCATTCATTATTAATTGATGACTTTTCGTCTGTGTAATTGTGATTAAAAGCCACAGGGTACCCTGCTATTCAATATTTTGCAACAAAATACTCTTATTTTCACCGTCTATCCTTAGCAGCATGGTTTAGCATGAAAGTATGATTGATTAACATAATCATTTTGTCCAGCTGCTCTAGCTTGTGTCTGTTTCAGCACACCTCAGCTGCAGCTGACGTTCATGTGCAGCACCATCAGCATGCGAAAACTGGATACCAGTTGGCTCTGGAGTTTTCCTAGACCTTTGTTGGTCTTTGCTGATACTGGCACATTCACCCATGTAGGAGAAGCAGCTCTGCTGGGAAGTTCTTTAGAGGGTTACCCGTCATTCAGAAGGCCAGCTAGGAGGACAGTAGCATCTCCAGAACCAGAAAACAGCCCACGGAGTCCTGCTCAGGAGCCTAACTTCCTTGTTAAATTATTGACAAAGTGACTCAATCGCACTGTTGGACTCCAGCCCAGCTCCCCTTGTTCTTTCCACCCCTGTGCATTCTCCTTCTCTCTTTTTCACAACATCCAAGCTTCAATGGAAAGGCTAAAGACTGGGACATGCCACTATAGATGTGACCTTCTGGCTGGGGCTCTCTGGGGGAGGCAAGGGTTTCCCTGAGGTTCCCATAGGCATAATACCAAAGTTGTCTACGTCCTATGATAATGCTGTCAGTGTTGCACAGTTGGCTGAAGGCAGCCACAGCTGCCCTGGGCAGGAAGGTTTCACATCCTAGATCAGTGCAGCAATGAGCATGGTCTCTCTTGCCTGACGATAGCTGTGTGTGGGGAGCAGTGTTTCCCACAGGTAGGTCCATGTGCAGCCTGAACTGCACGGGGTTGCTCTAGATGGATGCTAGATGCATATCACTCGGCTACCCTTGAAGCATCCCACTGGCCCCAGCATCCAGTTTTCAGGTATGAGAAGGCCTAAGGTGGGTAGCTAAAGCAGGTGGTGAGAAGAAAGCCCTGGGTGCCTATGCAGAGGCTGAACATTCAAATATTAAGCAAGCATGCCTGGACCTAGGTCATGTTAGTTTGATCACCAAGCAGTTCTGGTGTAAGAAAACTGCCGGTGGTCCACTTTCACCAGTAGCTGATATTTGACCCTTGCAAATCTTTTGTGCCTTACTGTGAAGAAGTCGCAGAGAGTGATGTGTGGAAAAATCTCGTGGGCTCTGTTTTTCCCGCACTGGCGCTTGCTCTCCTTCCAAAACTCTTGCAGGTGGTTATGCAAATGGCCGGTGGGACACAAGTAAAGAGCATACTCCTGAGGGATTGGGTCATCCAGAGAAGGATCATTGCAGTGGGAGTGCAACCTGAAATCAAGAGCGTATCACAGACTAAGCATGTGCACCACTTACTCGTTTCCTGTGGTTGAAGGCATTCATAGTAGAGACCAGAAAAAGGAAACAAAAGGTTGTAATTTTCTTACAAACGAAAAACTAAAATAAAAGCTCCTTAGAAATTTTTGCTGTGAAATACTAACTACTGGAGAATGGATTTTTCTCCTGATTATTTTTTGTGTACTTTACATTTTACTATGTGCCTTCACGTCTTTCAATGACTGAAAATGGAAGATGACAAAAAAGATTTTTTGGGGTTTTTTTTTTGATTATTTTTCCCTCTTTTCCATGAGAGGAAACAGAGGGCTGGAGGAGGAAAAAGAAGCAATGGTAGAAAATGTTGAAGAATGCCAAAATGAAAAATAACTGAAGATTAACAAAATAACCAAAAAGAGCTACGATTTTTATTCAGCCCTAGTAAAAGCGAACAAGACAAATCAGAAAATGCACAAACAAAGATCAGAAACTCATATCCCACATGATGGTATCCTCCACTCTGTTCTGCACATGCTGTATGTTTGGCTTCACACCTGTTGGATTGGGAGTGATTGTTGGAAAGTGTGGTGGCATCCCTGACAAAAACTTATTTGGGAAGAGTCTGCTGTTCTCAAATGTCTTCCCTGGCTTCTCACAAAAAACAAACAAAAAAAAAAAAAAAACAAACCAAAAAAAAAAGAAGAAAAAAGAGTCAAATCAAGCCCCCAAAACCCAGAAGGGAATGCAAGGAAAGACTGTGTTTAATTTGAGAGTGGATTAAAGCAAATAAATGAATAACCAACATACAAATACTCTGTGGGAGTCTTGGTAAAGAGGAAAATATTTTGTATGGATCAAAACTAACAAGTGATTTTGACTCTAATGGTACCTCCCTCTGACCATCATCCTTTCAGCTTATTTTATAATGACCCTTTCTCAAGGGAAGAAGATGGGCTGTTTGCCTTCAGCCATTGCCGTTTCACCCCACGTTGTTATTGCATGCATTTTTAAGTGCAACCGTGGGTTTACAGATATTTTCCCAGTTCTCTTCCTCTTTTCCATAGGGACAGAGAGTCCAGGTTACCCCCTTGGGCCCTATGCCCGTTGCCCATGGGTGCCCACTGCAAGGTGCGAGCGCTGTGCCAAGGCAGGGAGGACGTTCACCCCACGGGAGCCTCTGAGCGCCTTTTGGGATGTGCCCCAGTACGTGACCACAATCCTGTCTCAGAGCCCGGGAAGCCCTTGCAGAGTCAGTGAGGGGACCTCAGTGGCCAGAGCCATAAATAAGCAGGAGGCTTAAAACTGATGATCAGCGTCTGCCCAGAGCAGCCTGTCCCATGACCTGACTAACGTCACTGCGGTGAAAGCAGCTGCTTTTACCCAAGACTGTCTTTGCCTCCCCAACTTTTTTGAGTTACCCTAGACCTTCTGCAAATAAACAGTACAAATACAATTATTTCTTTCTCCATGTAAACTAAAATAACAAAAAAACCCCAAAACCTCAGATGCAGGGTTTTTTATGGTAGCCAACCTAAAATTCAGTGACAGAATCAGCACATGAAGGAGGATTTTTAGCCAGGCTTAATGTGAAAGCACTCTTTAGAAATTACAGGTACTTACCATTTTGCAGCATCTTCTATTGTCTTTTGTCCAGTAGCAGCCAAGGCTTTTTGCCTAGATAAAACCAAAATGGATTAATCAGAATAACAGAAGCAAAACTCCTAGAAAGTAAAGAATAGACATGCTGTGGTCACCAAGTCTATTTTCCAGCACAGACAGGACCTTTAACAACTAGGTTATTCCTGGCAAATATTAACATTCTTGACGCCCTACAGATAGTTTTTTTACACTGCAAGTCTTTAATTCCTTGAAGATTGGTAACCTGTCCTCCCCACAGGATGTCCTCCTTTGTGTTCTGGAGGTGTTTCCTAAGGAGCCTTATGGACTATATGGATTTCCTTGTGGTTGGGCAAACCATCCATCCACGCACTGAAAGAGCAGAGCTTGCTCGGTTCATAGGATAATGTTCTGGTTCAAGATGACAGGCCCAAGTCTATACATATAACCAAAGCAAAACACACTCATATTGGGGTTTGAAAATCTGTATTGAAGATCTCCCACAGGCCAGCAGAGAGACAGATCTAAGCCACCATTTCAGCCCAAGATGAGGGACAATATCTCACATTTCTCTCTGTTAATACAATTGACATTCACTGGGATCAGATTTGATTCACCTCTCCCTGTCTCACTAGAGCTTTCAAAATGCCAAATATGTGCTTCACATCAACAAGTCTTCCTGACTAAATGCTAGGCGATGGGTGAAGGATTTGAGTATTGAAGTAGCAGCTGCATCCATTAACCCCATTTCCAGCCCTGTAACCCACTTACAGACTTCTCAGAAGAGACATGGAGGGGAGGTAGAGAGACTGGACATGAAGGAAAACGTGCTAAATTGCTTGGCATCTGCTCATCTCTTTCCTTCTGTCTTGAGGCCATCCTTTCCGGACACTGGGTCTTGAGGGCATTGATTTGTTTAGTCTCCCTACATTTTTATCCTCCATTCATCCCTGCGATACCTGAGCAAGCACCAGCAGTGCAACGAGTATGTTAAACAGCAGGACTCAGGCTCATCCTGGGTGATTCCTCGTAGCCTTCTGTCTTCTCTCTAGTGCAAAAACTACATATGGGCTTGTTAAAAGCTTAGAAATGTACTTGTGTGTACACTGCCTGACTCTGAGTGGGGACTCAACATGGAAGAGGGCTAACATGAATCTTTCCACTCAAGCTTTACCTTCTACCTTTCTTCTCCGTAAAGTAAATCAACTACCATGGCCGATTCAATGCAAAACCATGAGCTAGCTGGACTAAAACTAGCCTGTGTCCTCTGTGACTAAATAGTCATGCACATTTTCTTTCTGCCCCTCTGCTGGCTCCCCTTTCTCCGCCACATCAAGCACGAACAACCTGTGTTTTTGCCTTTCTCCCCACGCAGCCTTTCCTGCTGTATCCCGTTGAAATGTCAGTGTCGGCTGCTACTCAGCCAATGATGCCAAACTTTGTCAACCGCTTGTTACACCTCAAAGCGAGTGTTTTACCTCTTCATGCCCTGCTGCTCCTCCTCCCACTCGGAGAGAAGCCCTGTGTAAAGAGCCCTGTAGCCAAATGGAGCTTGACTTCAGCTTTTCTTTACCACAGGGCCTGCATGATCATGAATGTAATAAGGCAAGTGAGACCTGAGACCATGGACTGTCATGCTGCTCAGCACTATCTCCTTGCTCCCTTGTGCTCCTCTCTGTGCCTCTTCCTGCCTTTTGTCTCAGCATATACACTGGCTGTGGGATGCTTTCCACCAGGGTTCATAGAGCCCTTAGCGTCCGGAGAGCATTAGGCCGTAACTAGACATCCTATGCTACCAAGATGAGCAGCGAAGACTGAAAGATAACACGTAGAATAAATTCTGTATATACCAAATTCTCTGGGATAGAGAGCAGGAATAAACCATTGAAAATATATGTTAAAAATACTGTCATTACAGCAAGAATAAACTGCCTTTTCCCTAAAGCAGAAAACTGCTGTTACAATTCCATTCTGCCAAAGAACAAGGGAAGGCCCATTTCGTGTGTCTGATGCTTGGCTCGATCCTCATATATTTTGGTTTTGTTCTTTGCAGAAATGTTGCTTTGGTGTGCTGGTTCTACATGTGGAAGATTTTGTGATGTTTCCACCCAGCCTTGTTTTTCTCAGGCCAGGACATCTCAAAAGAACAACTTTTCACTACGTTCATTTATGGTTCAATCCAGGAACGGCAGACACAACTAAAAGGTTTTGTAAAAACATAATCAAAACTTTAAAGGTCTTAAAGTCAGTAAAAGCAAATAAATTAAAAAATAAAGCACTTTCGGACATTTTGTCATTTTATGTGAATTTGCATAGTACTTCTGCCACTGCCTCTTGATTTTGACCTGGGAAGCAGAAAACCAACTGAGTAACAGCAGCAAGTGTTTCAAAGGGGATTTGAAGAACATCACATCACACAGGATTAAAAATTCAAAAGCTAACCATTACTTTGGGTGTTCAAACTTATAGCATTATTAGAGAAATGATAATCCAGGTTTTCAGCTGCACAGCTAAAATTCCACTGGGTATAACCAGGAACAAGGGATCCACAGTTTCCTTTTAAGCTGTGCCCATTGTGTCTGGAGTTGCTCCACTGAGCAGAGATGTTCCTAGAAAAGCAACACAGCACTTATGGATGGAGCCTTTTTAACTTGCTTAGTTTCCAATGAAGAGTCAAAATGCAGAGATATTGCTCTCCTTTTTAAAATATTTTTATGAGGACTTTTTTGCCATTTAAATAAAAAGATTTATTTTTTTAACAGTTTGAACTGAAGTGTCCATACTTGCCCTTCAGAATTTTGAAAATCCTCCCCAAAACTTCCCTTTCTGACCAGACCAATGTTTGTGGGAGGAGTGACCACAATGTTTCTTTTTTATTAACTTGGTTAGAAATGCTGCCACCAGTTATTCTCTCATTCACTGGGGTTGCCTATAATAGTGTCTGGTTTGTCACTATTATATTTTGCAGCTAGGATGTTCTTGGAACAGGATCCTCATTCAAGACAGGAGGAAAAAGCGACAGAATTATGTGGCATCTTGTTAAGGAAAGCTTATTCTTTTAAAACTGTTTCCAGTGACAAAATCCTGTATGAGATCTTTGCCAGGCCTGAAAAAAATTTTGGATAGAACTTACAACCATGTTAAGCTCCCATATAATAACAGCGATAAGCAAAAAAAGTGAAAGAGAATATATCCCAAGAGCAAACTTTGGACATCAACTTCGTAATTCGTTGTGAAGCCTCTCAACCTGAAGACATGGAAGGGCGCGTGTCTTCAGATATACACAGCATTTATAAAAATGAATGCAGAGCGGCTTGTTTTTGGAATATGACAACACACACTGTTCTACAAGAAATTCAAAACAAGACAGGCCCCAGGAAGCAGCAGGCTCTCTTGATGAATAGAGCAAGCTGCCTGCTTTCAAGATCTCTTGAGAAATACCTCTTATATACCTATATGCACCTCTTAGGGTGCAAAGGCAGTCGAACACATTACTCACGCGATATGAGCCGGGAACCCTTTGGCGAGGAGAGACTCGAGGAGAGCAGAGGTGCTTTTGCTCCTGCGCTTGTTGGACACCTTTGCGTACAGCTGTGTCTCGGCCACCGCCATCTCCTCCGCTCTTCCCCTGACTGTGCACTGGCTGCTGACAGAAACTGGGAGGTGGGAGGAGGTTGCGAGGGAGGGAGGGAGTAAGAAAATGAGAGAGAAAAAGAGGCAGCTAAAATAAAAAAAAAAAACAAACCAAAACCTCAAACCTCTTGCGATCTTTTCCGACAAAAGCTTACATCCTGTTTTCTTAGCATCTGCATCTCCGAATTTTTGTTTTAGGGTGGCTATAAAAGCAAAAGGTATCTGTGGGCTTTTCCCATCTGTCCCAGCAGAACAAGACTAGCAGTCCAAAGGTAAACACCGCAGAGAGGGTAGAGCAGCTGAAGGGTCTAAGACTGGGTCTCCTTAGCTCTTCATTTTAAATTGTCTTCTGAAAGCCAAGAAATCCACCTGAGTTGCTACTGCAGCATGAGGGAGGTGAGCAGAGATATCCTGCAGCATGTAAGACATTAGTCTGTAGGCTGAATTCTTTCCTTTTGGGTTCAATCTTCATGTCCTCCAGTCCCTATCATACATGGCTCCTGCTTTGGTTTTCTCAGCCAAAGGCAATGAGCCAGCAAACTGTGCAAGGTCAAACTCAATGTCCCATCTAGACATTGTGCCCTAAGGATGGGGTTGGGGCAGCTCAGGGTGGCAGAAGGCACACGCCTGTCCATCCTGGTGGTGCCAGTCCCACCATAGGAGCCTTTGCAGAGCTGTGCTGGCTGGTCCCCAGAGTTACCAGCACGGCCAGAACCAGTGAAATTGTTGGAGCCGACTTTGCCTGATCTGGACTGTCCTCACTGAAAGTAGCACTGCTCCCTGGGGAGGACTGAAAGGGTCACCTGAGCCGCTGGTATCCTGAAATGAGCCCTCACTTTCTCCCCCTTGGCTGAAGCCAAGGGGGGAACCAGTTTTGTCTGCCTCTCCCATCATCTATCACTGAAACCTGGTGGGAAGAGCATCAAGTACTGTGAGCAACACAAGAAGTGCAAATTTCTTTACACATCCTCATTTACTTTCTTTTTTTTTCTTTCTTTCTTTTTTTTTTTTTTAATGTCCTGCTGCGTTTCCCATTTCCAAGGAAGCCTGCTGAAAAAGTGGCATAAGAGATGAGGAAGAACTTTTGATGCCACGGCCTAGATGTGAACGGTTAACAGGAATGTGACCTGGCTCCTGTCCTTTGGAAGCACCAGTTTCCACCATGCACATCAAAGGGACTAAACAGCTTCCCTCACTGCAGCCACATTCCAAGGAGGTGGGTTTTGTCACAGAAAAACTTTATTTCTCCCCTGGCCTCTCAGGAGCCTTGTTTCACTTACACTGCCATGGCTTTTTACTTCATTTCTCCTCCTCCTTCTTCCCTCCGCACTCTCGGCTGTCGTGTTTCCTCTTAGTAATAAAAGCCAAGCCAAATTATTGCTACTCTTGAGCATTTTATGAAGCTAAGCACACATTTTCGTTTTCTAAACCCCAGAGTACAAATGAGTTGATACTTCAGAAATATGTCACACTGCTTGCAAGGTACTTCCAAAGAATTGTACAATATTTAATTATAATAAGACTTTTCCATAACTAAATCATGGGTCTTTTTGAAAAGCCCTCTTTAAGTGTGCTCTTCACTGCAAGCACACACCGAAGGGCAAACCAAGCGAAGGAAGAGCCCAGTGAGCCTACAGGCCTTGCGTGCTGAAGAGATGAAGCATCTGGGGCTTCTGCCTTCTGCCACCCACAGCCAGTGACAGATTCTCTTCTCCGCTGCATGACTTCTGGTAGAAGATGAGCAAGCGCTCGTGGTGCTCTGTTCGCAGTGCTCCTTTGCTGAGGGGTTACAGCAAGGTTTGCAAATACGACAATATTACCTGACTCTCTTAGGCTAATTAAAAAAGCCTGCTGAATTTGTATCTTCCCCTTTCTGTAGCCATGCCATCCGGGGATACCCGATACCCCTCACCAGCTTGAATTACATGGGCTGCTGCCGTAATGCTGTATGCAGCAGATGACTGACTGGGCGGCCGCGGGTGGCTCAGTGGAAACCTTCCAGGGCAGACTGGCTTAGCAACCTCGGAATTTCCTTGTGGTTTCTTTTGATAATGAAGAAAGAAAACAGTTTTACTTTTAACTATGACTTCTCAGGAAGAGGTGAGTGAAGCTTTGGGAGCATGTGGTATCCTCTAAATAACCGACACATTGGTGTTTAGCTTTCGTGTAGTACACTTCACAATGATGTTTTGTTTCCTGATGGACAACTTACACACCAGTTAGAAGCCTTTTTTTTTTAATATTTAAAAATCATGCACAGTAAGCTGTCCTTTTCTCTGCCTCAAAGCTAGCAGATTGTATGTAAAATTTAATTTATGTTCATTGAAATGTACATGAAGTTTTATTAAATGAAAGAGACCTTATTGCACTTGTTTGATGAAAGGTGAAAAGATATTCCAGGTGACTTAAAGATATAGTGTCACAGACAGAACATGTATTCTTTGCCTAAAATGTGTCATTGTAAGCATTTTCTGGGGCTGACTCTGCAAACACCTACACTGCTTTTACTGCTTATCAGGTCCTCTGTCTTTAACAAACCTGGACCTATTTCACACCAGCGTGGGTTTGAAAATCTGATTCCTTTTGCCAGTGACAGTAGAACCAGAGTCAGGAATTAGTATTTCAAAGCTCTTTATCCTGAATTCTAGTGTATCCCATTTTCCTTGTTTTTCATTGTGTAGAAAGTGATCAAAGGTTTTCTGGATCAAAATTCAGCAGGCCGGTGCATGAGGGTCCTGTCAGGTGCTGTGCAGGTGTCATATGCTTTTTAGTCTTTCTCTTGTTTCCTGTCACAATTAAAGAGCAGGGATGGATTCACACTCCTAGTATGAGTCATTACAAGTAGCTTTGGTGCTTAGACAAGCTTGAACAAGACTTAACTCCGGTAGTTTGCTGGCTAATTAATTATAAGAGCTCCTCTCATGAGCATGAAGTAGACAACATTTTCCAAGGTGGTTTCTATTGGGCAAACACTGCATTCTTGAGAGTGTCTCGGTGGATTCACATTGGGTCTGTATTGCATTCGAAAAAATGGAGTAAAAACTTAAGTATAAAGCAAAACTACGTGTCCCTTCATATCATGAGAAGGGTGCCAGATTTTTTTTTGAGTCGATAGAACCAATTTGTTTAAATATTATGTTCTCCCCCCATGTTGAGCCAGGTACAAGAGACAAATCCCACTACTGGAAGTCTTGAAATCATCTCTATTACGGAAGATGAACCGCCAGTACCAGAAGTTCAGTTTTCCTTCAAAAGATTTTTCTTCATACCACAAGCAAAAGTGGACCCCAGTGCAGATGGATCTGGTAGGGATACTGCAGAGCTTTTTGACCTTTGTGATCTAAATGGCTAATGTAGGTCTTTAACCTTGCAAAACTATGCTTGCCCACTCAGTCAGAGAAAGCAATCACTTAGAGAAAGAAGAAACGCAACCTCACTCCCCCGGCCGTGAGGTTTGCCAGCATATTAACAGGTGATGTCATCTTGTGTCGACTTGTGTATGAAAGCATTTTTCACAGCCAGATTATTCACACACTTCAGCCACATAGCATACATTTGCCCATGCTTTTCAGACACATCTTTGAATGGCTTATTTGAAATTTTATCAACCTGGAAATCAGTCCATTAAAAAACCCGCATATACAATACAGCAGCCTTGGAGGAATAGCACGCATGTCTGCTACTTCCCGTAAGTTTCATGGCAAAAGTACTCATTAACTTCAACCAAGGCAGGCTGAGCATCAAGGATGAAGCTAGAGTAATTTAATTTTCTAGTCCATTAGCTACTAGAGCTGTGTAAGATTTTTAGCACACCAGACACCGGTCACCAAACCAGTTACTCAGCTGCTGCTGAAAGGGTCTGTGCAGGCTGGGATTTGCTTGCGAGTCTATAGGCACTGGGAGACTCTCCTCATCCTTGACTGATTATAAATTCCTGCCAATCTTAAATTCAAAGCTTGAAGACAGGGGGTGAAGAGCTGCATGAATTAAAATTGAAGACAAGGTTCTGCCAGTTCCTGTGTGTACCCATGACCGAGCTGTGTATGCTATTTTCCCATAGTTTGCCCTTAGATTATCCGAATAATCAGAATACATTTCACACAAGTGAATCATTCATTATTTTCAGTGGAATCTGTTGTTGTCTTCCAGAATGAAAATACCACTAAGTTGAGGTCAGCTATGGAGGTTACGGGTAGGCAGGACAGGTCCAGCTCATGAAATGTATTCAGTAGTTACTACAGATGTGTACTTTAATTTTACTTGCATTTTTTTCCTTGATAACTCAAAACTCAACCTTGAGCCATTTCTCAGTTCAGTCCTCGTCTTTAAAGCAAAACTTTGGCTAGATCCTTTTTTCCCACATTTTTGAAACTATCTTCTGTTTGGTNGGTTTTTTGCAAATTTAGCTTTCTATCATTTTTAGTTAACCTTGCTACCAAGTCCAAAAGGACCACTAACTTTCCTCCTTCTTGTCTTGAATACCTATTTGCTAGCTACTCCTGTCTTCTTTTCAGCACCCCTGCTCCTGTTCAAATCTTTAGGCTCCTCTTACTTGTTTCCGTGTCTCTGTCACCCTGGTTCTGTAGGAATGCATTGCTCATGGGACTTAGCTCCCCAGTGCATGAGGTGGAGCTATGTGGCTGCCGGCCTCATCCCGGGATTTTCATAGTCCCAGACACAGTGCTCAGAGCAGCATCCAGCTGGGGCTATAGCTGGAGGGAGCACTGGGACCATGGGCTTGGTACCAACAAGAGTCAGGAGGCATCACAGGCAGGAACAATCGTAATGAGGAGACTCAAACTAGTGCATTCTTTGCTACTTTCACTGAAAGAATATATTAGTCCTCTTCAGCTTTGTGAAGGCCTCAGAGAGTATGTCTGTACCCTGCACACACAGGTTTGATTACACAAATAAACCAGGTCTGAATTTTACTTTTCTTCGGGGTCTCACATTTTCAGGACATGTGTTTGTATACTTCTAAAGCTCTCAGTGTGGTGTGGCCCGTGAAAATAAAAATTTAGAGCATATATTATCAATTGCATTGAGGACAGGCCAGGTGCTCTGTAAGGGCACGATTCAGACCCCTCACAGGGTGTCTGAGAGCACTTGGGTCTGGTCAGCTCACAAAGTGTATGCAGGAGTTACTACTGCCATCTAGTTAAAATTTAGATAAATCTTTTTCATTGCAAACACAAGATGGTTTAACTTCATAGAAGCTATTCTCTGTGCTTGGTTTCTAGGAGATATCGAACCACCTTCAATATGCCACGCTTTTATCTCCCTAAAATACTTTCCATATATCTGTGGTTTATTCCTTGCAGTAATCTTAACAGTCGCCATTGGCCTGGGTGGTGAGTACAATTAGTTATTCATTAAGTTCTCGCTTAACCATTCAAATGCTTAATTTTTCATGAGCCTTTTACTTAGAATGGAATTAAACTGCTACGGTGGCTTGCTTGCTGCAGTAAAAAAATCTTGTTGATGTGATGGCTTTAAAGTTTACTTACATGTAGGGATAAAATAGATTTGGCGCTCATGAGAGGATTGGTGTAATATTTACAACACTGGGAACCTGCAGCACCAAGAAACCTTTCTCGAGTCAAACTTTGCTGATTCCTCTTGGGTGGTGAGCTAAGAGTTTAGAAAACGGGGGAAGCTTCAAGTAGCGTACACTATATTTTTGTCTTGTAATTCACTTCTTTAAGTTATTTTTCAAAGAACTAAAGAACTTTCCCCTGTCACAACCAACCTCTACAAAGGAGGAGAAAATGCAGAATGAGTTTCATTGCGACTGGAAAGTGTGACCTGCCCAGGTCTAGGTGCCAAATGTACTGATGCTGGAGCAGTGCCTTCACACCTGCAACAGGGGTAACCTTGCAGGAGGTTGGGGCGTCCCCTCGGGAAGGGGGTGCACTGGGCGTATTTTGCAAGGGTCTCCCTGCCTTGCTGCTGAGGGGCTGAAGCCCCAGGCAGAAAGTCACCCTGGAGCGAAGCGTAAGCAGGGCTGAGGGAGCTGGGAAGGAGCCAGTGCAGGGAGCAAGGCTGACTCATCCTACAAGTCATTACTAATGGATGAGTTTTGCAGCACCATGTAGCAACCTACAGGTTGTGTTTCAAAAGTTCCTAGAGTGCGGGAGATGTCTTTTTCTTAGCAAGACAGAAATCTGCCCAGATAATGGAAGTCAGAAGTGTTAAATTAATATCCAACTGTATGCTCATCACCCTGTTTTCTTTCATTCTTGTTAGTCCAATACAACTGCATTGGGAAGTTTCGCTGCCGATCATCCTTTAAGTGTATCCAGAAATCAGCCAGGTGCAATGGTGTCTTCAACTGTAAAGAAGGGGAGGATGAGTACGGATGTGGTAATTTAAATTTGATTATAAATCCCTCCTACTTCCTCCTGTAGCATCTGGCACGCTATCAAGAAATGCATGTTGTAGAGAGTTTGGGTGAGACAAGAAAGATGGAGACTGATGGATTATCTAAACCACGACTTCAGAGAAACAATCTCTCTGAGGTATTGATTTACAATGCATGATAAACCAAATGGATCTTAAGATAAATTTAATGTTTGCTGAATACTGCTACTGACATATCGGGCATGTTTCTCCATTAAAAGTCTTGATGCGTTTCACTGGTAGCATTTCCTCTGCCTGCAAGGTATACCATCACTGTATTATTGTATATATATACAGCACTCTCTGTATTCACAGACACACACTTGCATTGTGCCAGTTTTGAAGATCAGCTCTGGAGCTTGTGCACTGAGTATTGTGGAGTTTGCTGCTTCATGTGTGAAATGTATGCCTCCATGTCTGAGTTTCTCTCTGTAATGGTTTTGGGCATCACAGGGCCATTTTAAATCATCCCTCCCTGTCCTGTGCTATGGAAGATGACTTGGTGATTTCTGTCTCTGGAGGGAAAGGGCTCTAGTATTAGTAAGCAGAGGAATGGATTTTTAGGTCAGTGTACTTGTAATTCTGACTCCTGTACCTACAGGCAAGGAGGCAGCACAGCTTTCCATCTGTGTGAAATCAGGAATGACAAGAACCACGAGCTTTTGGCCACAGCTAACCCCATGCAATGCTTTCCACCTTTGACATGTTTTCCCCAGGGAAGAATCTTCAAGCCTCTGTGGAGCCATTGGGCAACTCATGTGCTTTTCTTGTCTGCCTTTGCAAAGTGATAACACTGGCCCAGGGACACCTGTGGGAAACCAGCAGTGACCATGTACATGGCCTCCCTTCTCCCTGGGAAGACCATGTAGACATGCCTTTTCCCAGGTCCGGGAGCCTCCTGGACCATGGTGTGAGGTGCAGGGGTGAGGAGGACATGGCGACATGCAGGATGAAGGAACCGTGGGTGATGGCTCTGTACCTGGCCTCCTGCAGGACTTAACAATCGGCCTCTCATCCGGAGGCATCTCAGCACAGCTGGCAGCAGTGTTAGCTCCCCAGGGCGGCTCAGCCCTGCGGCCAGGCTGGCACGAAGAGCTGCCTGTGAGGAAGGGCTGAGCTGAGCAAAGCCAGGCTGGCGCGGGAAAGGAGTCCTTGGGAGCCCAGCTCCCAACTTGTGCATCTCTCCTCTCCCCAGCCTTTACCCACCCATCAGCCCAGACGTGCCAGCCCCACGTCAGCAGAAGGAAGAGGGCAGAAAGCTCCATGGGAGCCCAGGGGGGGCTGGGGGCAAGTGCATCCACCTCATCCACCTCAGCACAGGAGGTGCTAACTACCTTTCATCACTTACCTTGATCATAGGTTTTCTCAGTGCCAAACACCTGCAGCTCCAACTCACTGCGATCAGCAAGACTTGCCCAGGCTCACTGGAGGGCAAGGCAGCCTTCTCCATCTGTGTTAGAGTACCATCCGATATCCATTCCCATGAGCACAGGCTTTTTTCTCCTGTCTGTTCTAGCTCGGTGTACCTTGGTTCCCTTCCTTAAGGCGCGGGGCGGGGGGGAGGGGAAGCACAGAAAAACTGTGTAAAAACTCTGTGAGCCAAGAAATGTGGATGCCACAGTGGTGCATAGACACAGGTGTGTAAGTGTTGTGTGCCTGGTGGTTCTTCTTCACAACTCACTTGGGGATTTCTTCCTCTGACTCTCAAAGTCAGGTTGAGTGGCAAGAAAGCAGTGCTGCAAGTGTTCACTTCTGGGTCCTGGCGAACAGTCTGCTCTGACGACTGGAAAGCGGAGTATGGAAATACTACCTGCAAACACCTGGGTTTCTCAAGGTATGAACAAAAAATGGAAGAAACTTTATTTGTCGTTTTGGACAAACTGTGTAGTTTTCAATCTTTCTAGTGAAACCTTCTATTCGGCTGTGCATTGAAAGAAAAAAGGACTTAAAAATCCATCTTCGTGAATGACACGGTTGAGGAGATTTGAGATGATGTGAGAAATAGTCCTGAATACTTGTGCACTGCAAATACCATTTATTACTGCTCTAAATCCTGGATGAGGCCTAAGTACAATGGTTTGGTTAAATCTTCCCTATGGGGTGCAGGTGCCTGAATCCTACTTGTCTCTCTTGTCTCTCTTACCTCCTGTCAGAAAGGCACTAAAAACATATGAACATTTTCCATTTCTTTTACTTCCTCGATAGGAAATTTGTATATACAATCATGCCATTACATCTATTAGGAATTAAGATCCACCTCACAATTACAGAAGCAGCTGGTGAGGTGGTTCTTACTGGATTGATCCCATTACTGGAAAAGCACCATTTCTTTCACAAACTTTCACACACTTGAGAAAGAGTTTGAAGTTGTGACTTGCAGCGATGCTCTGTTATTTCTTACAATGCTGTAATTCTGATTTCTGTATAGTATAGTTAGCAGTATAAAGATTCTTTACATAAATTCTTGTTACCTTTAGGGTAAAATACATCTCAACTGTTCAACACAAAAGACAAGAAAAAGTTGCAAATTGTTCATCCTTCCTGCTGCAAAACATAACCCTAGAAAAAAGAGACAATGAGCTCGCTAGTGCTTCAGAAAATGTGTGATTTGCACGTGATTATGGCAAAAATACACACACGTTATAAGAAGTGTTTCTTGGGGAGGATAGGATTACTTTATCAAGTGTCAGAATGTGATTATTGTGGTTGCTACACTGGGTTTTCATTAGCAGAAGCGCTGAATTATTTAAATGGATTACTGAAATGCTGTCTGAGGAAGCTGTGTTTATGGTTTATTTGCAGTTATGTGAGTTCAGGTTACCTGCCTGTGGCTGCAGTCGAAAAACAGTTTCAAAGACATTTTGTGTCCCTCAGCCACTGGTTATCAGCTGATCAAGCGACATCCCTGCACAATGCGACAAACCTCAGGTTTGCCTCAGCTTGTTCATCCTGACTGAAAGAGACCAATCAATAGAAGGAGAATTACTAATAGTTTGAGATCGTTGACTATTTTTTCAGGCACGTAGTACTTCATAAGTGGTTGGTGTTGTTATGCATCATAGACCAATGTTCAGTAGCCGTCTTGATGGAATAGGAATGAAGAGCCTGATCCAAGGCCCAAAATCTACAAAGGCTTTAAAGTGAGCTATTTAAAAAGCCTATTTGTCCCATGATCCCTTTTTTTTTACAAATGGATAAACACCAGGCACTTATCATTTCCCATTGTGGAGCAGTTTGTTTCAGTTTACAGATCCCTAGATATTTCCCAATGGGGATAACGAACCCTTTATGGTCCATTTCTTCCTCCTGACAATTGCCTGGTTTTCTTAGTTACCTTTCACTGAGAAGCAAGCTATGGATCCAAGGGGACTACAGATCACATGTTGAAAATTGCTGATCAGCCTCCCCTTGCAGAAGGGTGAACCACTCTTCAGCAGGGCAGCATAGTCTGCAGGCTCCCAATGGTGTTTAAGCTACTGACTGAAGTATTTCAGCTAAAGGCTCCTAATTTAGGCATTTCCACTAAATGCCCAAAGTAGATTGGATGACTTTGTGTCTCTTTCAATATATGAGTTGTTGCTTTTATAAAAAAAACCCCAGTATTCCTAAATCGGAACTAATACTGCACTGTCTTTTCATTTTAGAGAGGAATGTGCTTCTGGCAATGTGATCATCTTAAAATGCTTGGGTAAGAATCAGGAAAAGTGAAAATACAATCAGAAACTGTCCTTCTTCACCCACTGCAGGGCAAGCGTTGGGAGGAATTGTGTATACTCATGGGCATGCCATACCATCAATTCATCACACCGAAGAAAAATTTCAGGAGGTGAGAATAGGCTGGGAGGGCAGATTGGGAGCATCAGGTAGCAGGAGCGTTTTGGTGAAAATCACAGTAGGAAGCAGATGTTTAAGGATTGTGAGTGTCGAGTCTGTGGACTGATGCTGTAATTCCAACTCTTTGCCATCTTGGTGGGGAAAGGGAAAATTCTCTCTTAACATTTGAACGTTCATCCCACGCTACTCCATGTCAGCTAGTTTTCAAATCAGGATATGAAAACTCAAAAACCAACAGCACAAACATCACTAAGGGAGAGGAGATGCTTCAGCCTACCTATGTGGGACCCTGTGCATTTTAGGAGGGCAGAGCAGTGGGTTTTACAGGTCAGCTGGGCCCTATGTCTGCAGGGGAGAAGATGTGAGCCCCACAGCCCCCATAGCAGCTTCCAGGCAGGATGCTGCACGTACAGGAGAGAGGAGGAGAAACCTCTGATGGCAGCCACAGCTGAAGACATGGGCCATGGGGATGGTCCTGCTGCAGAGACCATCTGGCCTCAGCAAGGCTGGGAGCAGAGGGGCTGAAGGTGACCAAAATGATGACTGCGTTTCCCCCATGGACCATAACCTTTGCTTTCCGGCAGCATGTGGGACCCGGGCCAGCTACGGGCCACGGATCGTGGGGGGCAACGCGTCCTCCCCCCAGCAGTGGCCCTGGCAGGTCAGCCTGCAGTTCCACGGGCACCACCTCTGCGGAGGGTCCGTCATCACCCCGCGCTGGATCATCACAGCTGCCCACTGTGTCTACGAGTAAGTCCCTAAATCACCTTGTTCAGGGTGTCCCAGTGATGCCGCTTGCAGCAGATCTGAGGTTGGGGTTACTGCAGGGTAGGGCTAATGCACCGTGCTTTCTCTCAAAATAAACTGCAGGAGAGGCTGGGTTCTCCTTATTTCACTGGCTTGCTCCATAACATTTAAACCACCTCTCTTTCTCTTCTTGCAGCAGTACATGCAAGTCTTTATTGAGAAAAGGTCTCCTCAGGAAGTGGTCCAAATCAGGGGCCCCAGTTTTCAGATATTCTGGGCAGTCCCAGCTTCCTGCGAAATCAGCTTAAAACAACATTTAAGTGCTAGATCTTAGGTATCCCGATTTGCAATTTCTGTCCATTGCATGTGGGTTAGCTGCTCAGGAAGAATTTGAACTCCGCTGCTGTGGTACTCTGGAGCTCCAGAATGAATCACACCGTCTTTTTCAAGCTGATAGGATGAATCAGTGACAGTGAGCGGTACTGTGCTTGGTGCCCTTTACCACATACTCGCTGCTCCTTTTTATGCTGTTTCAAGTAGTCTTTGAGTTGTAAATAGATGCTAAACAGTTATTTAAACTCCTCTTCTTTGTGTAATTATAAACATAGCCTTCTCTCCTATTTATGAGTTGTCTGGTTTTGCAGTGTTTTTTATTGCCAATAGTGCAGGAGAACTCTTCTCACTCTTACAAACTCCAGGCCACTTTCACCAAAGATATTTAGACAGCCAAAATGGGATTTATCTGACCATTTTTAGGTGCTCACAGCATGGATGCCTGCTTCTGAGCAAGTCCTGTAGCATGCTTTTATACCCAGTGAAGAGAAGAGACAGGACAGAAAAATTCCCCTCCTAGATCTTATATAGAGCACTGCGTTGCCATAAAAAGAATTACTTAGGAAGGAAGCATTTTAGGACTTTTGTCCTTAGGACTTCTGTCCTGCACAACCCAGCTGGTTGTGGTGTGTTCAAAGGCTGATGGGGATGGGAGCTGGCACTGCCGCTAACCCACCGCTAGCCTGGTGGGGCGAAGCCAGGAGAAGAGGAGCTGCTCATGAGCTGGAGGCTGAACGATGTGGCTGCTCATGAGCTGGGGGCAGAAGCACCTTCCAGACAGAAAGCCTCTCTTTTGAAAACGCCTTGCCACAAGTGCCTCCGAGCTAGCCACGTGGCTGAGCACAGGCCTGCCAGGCAGCGCCATCGACTGCTGTGGGGTCACATATGAACACAGACGGTTTTTTCAAGGTAGACCAGTGCAAAGCTCTCATATGTTTGTAAAAAGCTGCACAGATAATAAACCAGTGAATAGCAGTGTGTTGCTAAGATTAGTCATTCTTTCTGTATTTTTTGAGATTAGATGAAATACATAGCCAATATTAATAGATAGGTAAGCAAGTACACCAGACTGTAGTTATTTGTCTGTAGAGTTTTATGTTGTTTGTAATCTCAGGAGACAATTAGAAAAGCTGAGAGTTTTCTTCAGGGTTTTTCACTCTTTCCAACCTCTTCGTTTCAGCCTGTACTTGCCGAGCTCCTGGAGCGTGCAGGTTGGTTTTGTGACTCAGCAAGACACCCAGGTTCACCCATATTCAGTGGAAAAAATTATATACCATCGAAACTATAAACCCAAGACGATGGGAAATGATATAGCACTGATGAAACTGGCGGCACCTCTTGCTCTCAATGGTAATTTTTTCTGTTAGCTTTCACTTGACTTTCTCACCCTTCTAGCAAATAGTGTGGACGGTCTTTCCTAGTACAGACAGGGAAATTTCTATTGGTGCCCTACACCTGACCCCGGACCATTGAGGGGATCCCCGGTGTCTCTAAAAGTGATGAGAGATGTGCAGCATAGATGTGGCCAGCCTGCTGCTGTGATGGCAAGGCAGCCATCCCTGTTTGGACTGTACCGACAGAAACCCACCCTGGCCTCAGTATCAGGAACTCCTCTGTACTCGATATCCAGGGGGTCACAGGGCTCTGCAAAATGTTCCCAGTCCCTTCTGGTATCAGCTTACCAAAGGCATTTAATAATAGGCAAACATTAGCTTTATTCTTTCTAAATATTTTTCCTATCTAAAATAAACGCCCCACCTCATTTTACGTGGAGGTCACAGAGATTTTTATCATGTCCTTTCTGTGAGTATAGGGAGATCCAGCAGTGTCCAAAGCTGAAAATTAAGCTTAAATTTCAAAGAGAAGAAAAGGCAGTTCAAATATAATGACACTTTTAAATTAAAACCACTTTTATTTTCTCAGCAGGATGCTACCTACAGCTGACACAGTTAGTGAGGTGAAATATTGTATAATAATATTGTATGAATTTAAATGATCACCTGTCAATACCTCCTAATCACTGTGAGCTCTCTGCAAAGGGGAGTTGGCACACTCTGATGCATCTAGATCGTCAGTTCCTAAATCAATTCTCTTGAAATATTTTAAACTTCCACTTTGAATGAAAATGAAGCTTGATTTTGTTCTGTTTTATGTCTCAGGTAGTGCTGTTTTCTTTTGCTTGGGAATAACTTTGGGAGGCTGTCAAGAACAGTAGAGGCTCTGCACCTGAGCCAGATACCTGCTATGCCCCAGGCGGTGGGATGCTGGGGGCAGTCTGGGGGGCTTTGGAGGCTTCAGGCTGGGGGCTTGGTGCTTTGAGCTGGGATCATTGCACCGTGGAGAGCTGAACCACTAAGAATTGCCCAGTAATGCCTCCTATCTTCCCTCCCTTTGCTATGTGCCATCTTGACAGGCTGCAGCTTGTCCCCACGAGCACCAAACACTGATTATATTGCACGGCATTCAGCGCCCCACAACAGAGAGGTCCTGAAACTGTATGAGTCGGTGGGTGGGAAGCAAAGAGCACCCCAGACATCTTGCTGTCCTTTCAGAAGAGGGCAGAGATGTGCACACATGGGTCTTTGCACGTGCCGCTGGAAAACACCTGTTAGGAGGTGCCCCACAGTCACGCCATGGTTAGCCACGGCCATTTCTCGTCCCGATCAGGGCACCATGGGGTCTCCTCTGATCTGCCTAGCAGTTGCGTACATGGTGTGGTTCTTGTTTGCCCATTCTTCAATTTATTGACATGCCAACACCTCCTTTTGTGGCTTCATACTTGAAACTAGTTAGGCCTGGTGTAGGTATTGTATCAAACCTTCAAACCTTGGCCATAAGACAAAAGAGCTGCAGAGATGCCTGGCTATTCATGTGGGGAGTGGGTGGTGTTCATAACAAGTTCACTGTAAGCCAAATCTTCAAGTTTTACTGAGGCATATGATTTTTTTTTTTGCTAAATCTTAAAAGCAATTATCTCTTTTCTCTCTCTCTCTCTTTTTTTTTTTTAATAGGTCACATAGAACCAATTTGTCTGCCTAATTTTGGTGAACAGTTCCCAGAAGGGAAAATGTGTTGGGTGTCAGGATGGGGAGCAACTGTGGAAGGAGGTATTTTAAATTGTCTGCTGTTGATTACACTACACAGAAACATCTCACACACAGTAAATACAGGATTTGGTCAGAGCGTTGTTCAACATTAAGTTTTCCGGACTATCAGGGAAAAGAAGACATATTGCTAAATTTTATGCTCACATTGAACTGCATGGGGTCAAAGGAGGCAAAAGTGCTGAACAAACCCTTATGACAAGGAATGGGTGGTTATACTCTGTGAAAAGGTTGAAAATGACTTGTAGACAGCAACATCATCCAGAGCGTTGTACTCAGCCTCAGTCGAACAGGCTGTGTCCTTTGTAACTTTTCAAGCACAGAAAACACAGTATATGTTTGTGTAGGTAAGAATCAAACATCCGTTTTTTTCAGAGAAAGCCTGTATGCATTTTCAGGCAGGTTGGATGATGTAGAAATTGCATCTGTGAATAATATCACAAAGAAAAAGGAATTTATTTTTTCTTTTTACCATGACTCAGGTCATGTTAGTCAATAATACATACTGAATCACTTTCATGGGAAAATGCTTGAATTCTCAGGTCATTTTTTTTTAATCATTATTCATCTGTCTCATTTAACGTGTTCCCGTTGTTCAGAGAACAAGAACAGTATGTTACCTGACCTACAGATAATAGTGAAAGGTGAGGAAAAAGAAAGCAAGGTTTACCACATAAAAAGTCAGCTATAAATTGGCAATAGTCAGTGTGCAAATACTCCCATTGGTAGAAATGATTTGTTCAGACTCTGAACAAAATAAAATAAACATTTATAAAATAAATGAGATATTTGCAGATGATTTGTTGATTAACAGAATGGGATAAATTTCAAACAAATTTGGGCGCTAGTATTGAAGACAGTGTCCAACTAGCTTTTAAGTTCGTCACTCTCATCGACTGTCTAGTTTGAGTAGAAGCATATAATATAAACTTTATATGATATACTGTGGTAATCCACAACTCTACAGAGTTGTTAGTTACTGGATTCTGTAAGTGATGAAGCATCTCATTGCCTTACTTGTATGTTGTAATTTTAAGCGTATTCCTTTAACCCTTGTTTGCCTATTCTTCATATACTAAAATGTTTTCTGTTTATAATTGCAGATTAGTTTCAAGGATAGAGAGTTTTTTCTTTTTTTGTTTTGTTTTGTTTTTACAGGTGATACATCTGACACCATGAATTATGCAGGTGTCCCTCTGATATCTAATGCAATTTGCAATCACAGGGATGTCTACGGTGGGATCATAACTCCTTCAATGCTTTGTGCTGGGTTCCTAAAGGGAGGGGTAGACACCTGCCAGGTATGGAAGTTTCCAAACTGCAACTGTGCTCATTAACAGCAGCAATGGAAAAACATGAGTGATAAGTTATCAGAAGGCACTCCCAGGCAAACATTTCATTTTGTGCCATTTACTCTGTTTACCATGAATATCAATCACTGACTGTGCACTCATTCATGTGCTACAGTTCCCTTCTTATATTTCTTCTGTGGACCCACTTCTGAAGCCAAATTTACTTAAGACATTTTTTGATTTCTTGCATGTGCTACAGCATGGTGCCATCCTTTCTGTGCCCTGGCTGTGGTCTCTGCACTGCACTGTGAGCAGCTCCGGAGACCTGCAAGGTGTAGAAACCCTGTGGTGAAAAGCAGCCAAAGCATGTATCAAGGGAGAAGCAGAAGTGTGTGATTTTGGAAAAAGCAGAGTGAGGCAGGGGAAGGAAGAAACAGAGACGTGTTTGAGTAACTGAGAGGGTTGTTAATGACTCTGGGGGAGAGGGGTTCACAACAGCGATGGATCAGAAGATCCTGCACATCACAGGGCGGTGATGATTCAAAAGCATTGTCTGAGTCATGACGGTGCCCACCTTGTGCCAGGTCTCATCGCCATACACACTAATGTGGACTCACCTAGCTAGTCATGGATGAAGAACAAGGGCTGGGGAGGAACTTCATGTTTCCAGGTTTGCTCAGTCCCAATTACATGGGGGACAAGACAAAGCGAAGGCATTAGCTGCACAGATCTTCATTTAAGCGCCTGTTTGCACAACATCCCCAGCAAGGTACCCAGCACCAGCACGTCACTGTGCCTGGGACAGCTGCCCAGAGGCATCACGCTCAGCGTGTGGCTCCACGTGACAAAATGAGCCCTACTCGCCAAAGGGAGAAACCCGTTCCAAATGCCCTTTTTTCCCCCTGTTATTGTGTTGGGCTTTGATGCTTATAGGGCAGGAAATTGCCCTGGTAAAATAAATTGAGAGTTTTCAGTACTTAGATGTCAGTCTTAATGAGTGGAACCTGCTCAGCAAAGTGTCTGGGAAGGGCCAGAAAAGCAGTGTGCGAGACTGCAGGCAGGGGTGAACAGGGAAGGAGGGGGGGTGCAAGCTTGCTGTTGCAACCCTGGGCTCAGCTCAGCTCAATAGCCAGAAGCTTTCTGAGAGGAGCAGCTGGGAGAGACCAAGCCCATGGCATGGCGACTGCAGATCAGCGGTGTGCCACCTGCAGGAGAGGCACGCTCCCCAGAGCCTGAATGGTGTTTGACAACAAGCTTCGATGTTGCTTCTGTTGTACGGTAACTGGGGAAAGCAAAATACGATCTAATACACATCTCTAAGATGTCTCCAACCTCTTATGCTTTTCCCAGGACCCAGAACAGAGCAAGATAGCACCCTCCTTTTCTGCGGCACTGATGTTTGTTTTAATTCTTTGATCTCCAGGGAGATAGTGGGGGCCCTTTAGCATGCGAAGATATGAGTATCTGGAAGTTGGTGGGGACCACCAGCTTTGGCGTGGGCTGTGCAGAAAAGAACAAGCCAGGCGTCTACAGCCGAACCACCTCCTTCCTGGACTGGATACACGAGCAGATGGAGGTCTGGTTTTGCCCTGTCTCTCCACCTCGGGTTGTCGCTTTGGTCTGCCTGAGACACACAGGGTTTAGCTCATATTTGTAGCAGCTGAGTAGCGTGTGACCCGAGGACGCGTTTGGGGATGGGGGCAGGTCCATGCGCAGACCAGGCAGGGCAAGGTGTGGGGGGCCTTAGCAAGATGTGGGGGGCACGAGGGCAGGGACAGAGAGGGCAGAGGAGCATGTGAGTGACTGGGGAGCGGGGCTGGAGGCGCGGAGCTGGGAGCAGGGAAGTGTGAAAGGGCTGAGCAAGGAGATGGGGGGGTGAGGGGAGCGCGGGGGAATTGATGCTAAGGGACATTACCTGAAGCCATGAGGCTGCTACAAAAAAGCCTGGGGAGTGGAAGCTGTGCAGGGACAAAGAAATTAGGGAGGGAGGGCGGGAGGGAGACACTGTTGGCTAGAAGGAGAGGAGAGCAGAGGCAAGGAAGTGGGGGGATGCTGCAGCCACCTTCACCTGCCCCAAAGGTGGCCCGCTCTTCGTAGACCAGTGCTGCCAGAGAGATGCTGGGTTCAGCAGGTTTAGCTGTGCAGGGAGAGTCCTTGTGCTGCAGGTGGACTCCCAGGCAGGAATCCGTTGCTTGAGCAGAGGCATCTAGAGCCATTTTAGAGACGCCAATCTGTCCTGCCTGGCTCACAGGTGTCCCTGCAGAAAGGGAAGGATCTGCAGCTAGCCCTGGGTTGTATCCACCCCATGGGGATGTCTCAGATACACTGCAACAGCTCAGCTAGATATGATAGAGGATCTATGGGAGATCGGACGCCTTCTGGACCAGCTACTGGAGGTCAGGCAAAGTGCACTTAGACACCTCAAGTGGCACTAGATGGTGCATGTGCAAGGCAAGTGAGCCATCCTCCACTGCCCTGGTAGGAGCCTAGACACATAGCTCACAGGCACACACCTATGCACGGGCTCTTAATTGTCATATTTTAGCTTCCTGGCAAAGCCATCCTAAGGACCAAAGCGTACGTTCAGTCCTGATCTAGCCAAGTCCTCAGAGACAGTGGTGCCAGTGCTGCTATTCTGGCACCTGGTTTGCTGGAATGAATGAATGAATGAATGAATGAATACCAATACAGCCCCCCAGCCCCGACAGCTGCCTGTGCCACCATGATGGCACCTGATGAAACCACTCCTGCCCCTATCTTCTTTGTGAAATATGTGAGATGTCCTTCTCAAACCAAAGTGCCAATATCATGTGTTCACAGACAAGGAAATGCCCCAAATAAGGTTGTGTGTGCAATTTCACTTCAGACCTCCATCCGTATACTGTATGACACATGCTGTTTTCACAACCTATATTACATGTGAAGATTTATGCTGTCACATGCGTATCTGTCAGTCAACAAAACTAAAGAAGACAGGATAACAGTCCTAAATCTTTAAGATCTCTAATATTACTTTTTTTTTCTTCCCCCAAAATATATATATCATTGTGATTAATTTGCAGATACAAAAGCCCAGACATTTCAGATGAGGAGTTCATATCTAATGAAAGCACAGATCTCCATTATAAAGAAGTGATCAAGGGGGAAAAAGTACAGCTAAATCTTTGTTTAGCTACATGTTAACATGTTATCATTTTTCTCAGGGACATCCTTCAGATGTAAACATTAATTCATCAATTTATGCTCTTCAAAAGGATTTTCGACTGCAGCATAGAAACACAGACACTTTTTAGTGGACTCTGAAACAAATCAGAACAAATTAGAACTACTGTGCCTTTGAAAATGAGACCAAGGGAATGGCTTGCACCTGGCAGATCTGAAGTGTGGCACAACTGTCCTGATCTGCTCTTTACCTGCTATTACCTGGGGTGGACTGGGGTTCTTTTGGTCTCTCCAGAAGTTTCTGTGCTTTTTTCAAACAAAATTAACCCACATAGCTAAGGCTTAGCAAAGGAATTAGGAAAGAGATCAATTTTGATCTAAGAGATGCAAAATTGCAAGATAAGGAATTTGCCCATCAGCAGGCTCTGAAAGGCTTTCTTTCTGGCAATTAGCTTTCTAACAGCTCACCCGTCAGGGCCAATCATCTAATGCAAGCCATGATAATGCAAGACATGATCGAAAAGGAGGCATTTGTGTTTTCTGATCTTCCATTTACAGTTTGGAAACCTGAATAAAGCACTTCTGTCTCTGAACTTTTAAGGAGGATACAAATATTTTGCTAAAGGCTCTCTCCTGTGAGTGCAAAGAAAAGTTTTTTATTGCTTTCCACTAAGTGGTGAAAAGTAGTTGATGTCATTTAGCAAGATGTTTCTCCTACATTGTGAACAGAATTTCTACTGTCTCCATTTTGGACAGTTCTCCCACTAGGGAGGAAGCAAAAAATTTATAGCATTAAGGGGCGTAACAGTGACTGACATATATTACTGTCTGAGAAATATTATGCTTCAACTATTACACCTGAATAGACATGAAAGGTTCCCACCCCACCAAAAAAAGAAAAAAAAAAAAGAAACCAGCAATGGAACAACTAAGAGGAAACAGAATAAACCTCTTCAAAGCCTACTCAGCTTTGTATAGTGTCCCATGCATGCAGTATCTACCACTATTACTAATATATTCCTCCATCCCCTGTAACCATATGTCTTTTTGAGCCTCGTGTTCCTGTCTCAGCTCAAGCAAGGCTGAGAACTAGAGAACTAAAGCCGAGATAGGAGCTGATGGCATTTGCTCAGGTTCACAGTGCATCCAATGGAAATTGGACCCCACCCCTTTTGTCGAGGTGGTGTGTTTTTCTGAAGAACTTCAGCTGGCAGGACTGGCTGCGGCAGCCCCACAGTTCCTTTGGTGACTAGTACAGAGGGGGAAAAAAAAGTCATTCCTTTTCAGAGTTCAATAGGTGGCAACATGAGCGTTTGAGTAGATGCGTAACTGGTTTTGCTCCCCAGAGAGAAGAACTGCAGACCTGAGGAGAGTGGCGATGTGCTGGGCTTCTGAAAACTCACATCACGCTCCAGCCCCACAGAAGGACCCATCACATTCTTCTGGACACCTGCTCTGAGCTTTGTACCTTCACAGACTACTTCTAACCATTTCTTTTGGGTACTGGTAACTGTGCTTAATGAAACCTGTTGCACAATCAGCCTCTTTCGGATGGAAGAGGCAGTTGGATGCTGGATGCTGGGCAAGTGTATTTACTGTCAGCTAAAAATTTCACATGTAGAAAAAGTGCTAAGACTGGTAACCCAGGATGCTATTGCAATAAAGTTTTGCAGGCACCATGAGTAAAAGACTAGAGCAGCTTCAGATCAGATTGCTAGCTATTAGTTTAGTAATTACCTTCCAAGAACCAGACTACAAAAAGGCTTTTCCTGAAAGTGTTCATATATAAGGTCCACTCTCTGTTGCACAGGTAGCAGCAACTATCTTTGAAGCCAGAAAGCAAGCAGGAAGCAAGCAGTTGGCAATTTTGGCAAGCATTTGGCAAGTTTGTTCAACTCTTGTTAGAAAAAAATCCCTGGATTCAAGTCTTTTACCATGTGGCTGTGAACAGAGTCCCTAAAAATTGAATTTTTAGGTGTTTTCTTGCAGTAGATAGCTCTGAAATGAGCAACATACAGATGTAACCTTACTGAAAAATTCTGAGATTACTGAACAGTCTTCAAGGGAAGAGGAGCTGCTTTACTGCCTTTCAATAGGCTGGAGAGCCCAAAGCATTGCTGTATCTATGATGCACCATGCGGTGCAATAGCCATTAAATAGTCCCAAGCTCACATCACGCAGTACAGTTCACCAAGGCACTCATGCTCAGCCGCCTTCCCTGTTTTCCCTCCCTTTCTCTGCGAATGCGATGATATAGATCCTGCGCTTTTTGCACCTATTGGTGACATCAGTGGTGCAGATGAACTGATGCCAGCCAGGCAAGGGACAAAATATCTGAAGTGCTGCTGTGGTTTCCTGTCTTGCAAGCCATTTTAATATAACAGTTTCATGTTATTAGGTTGGAAAATGCCTGATCATTTTGTGCTTGCCCTTTGTAAAAATCCTGGAATGAAAGCTGTCAATTTTAGAATTGATTGCCAGCGACTAGGTAGGCTGAATAATGGATAGTACTGCCAGAGCTTTTCAATATCAGCCAAAACTGATCTTATCATCTGATCAAGTGCTGCTGATCTGCTTGAAATGTGGTTTTGGATGCAGCCTGTATACTTCCAAATCAGTGTCTGTATTGCCACTGTCATCCACCACTGCTGCAAGAAAGCACTGGTGAAATTGGAACTGCATCTTCACTGCAACCCGTCCGGTCAGAATCGCGAAAGAACAGCAAACCCACATGAACTGTTGTTCCGTGAATAGAAACTTTGATCTCAGAGGACACTACGTAGTACCTGTTCACCTTGGCTAAAGAAACTGCAGTGCAATGGAAACAACACTTCCAGAAACAGCACGTTGCTAAAAAGAAGAAGGAAGCGTTATTGCAAAGCTGACACAAGAACTGGAATAAAATGAGAAATTTCACTTGACAGAACCATGACAGAATTAAAACACAGTATGTTGAAACCTTGTGTAACTAAGACATTTTCAGGGGATTTTTAATGTTCACTGTTCATTATCATAACATTTTCACAGCCCAACATGGCTCGTGTTTTAATATTATCAGCAGTCTGGAGAGGAGGGCACTGCTCTCTGTGCTCACAGAGTTGTTATTTCATATTTCTGAAAGCACCCCTGAAAATTAATTTTGAACTCCTTCTATTTCCATAAAAATTCTGTACAATAAGTATCCATTGTGGTCTGCCTTTATATTAAAGACAAATCCAATGTAAAATGTAGAAAGCTAGCGAACTCTTCCCAATAAGAAGCCACATTGACCCCCAGATCAACAATGGTCACTTACGGGTAGACGTAGCCCAGGCTCACTGAGCTGCAAATCTTTTTTCTGATTTCTGTTATGCCCCTTGCTGCATTGTCTTGGGTATAGGCAGAATACAAAAGAGTCGCTCTATAAAGCTCGATGTCCCTCTCCCAACTTATGCCATTAACATGCATGCCAGAAATAATAATATAAATAAATATAATCTCAATATTAGCATATTTCTTTGTGTTAGCCCGGGTGAAGATACGCGGGGTTTTAGGACATTTGCTATGGGGAGGGTTTTGTGTAGAATTGAGCACTGCGTTTTCTTCAGAGAGGTGGGATCAATGAGATGGTCTCTACAGGTAGTCAGTGTTACAGCTGCAGTAAACTGGTAGGCAGTAAAGTGACTTTTCAAAGAGGTTCTATGTCACGTTACCAGGCCTATCCTTTTCCTTGGATTTCCTTCTCTCAATTCAATGAAGATAACAATTAGCTATACAGCATGTGCATGTACAGAGGCCTGCCAAACCTGATGGGACTGAAGGCAGCTCTAGTTTAACTAATCCTGATTAGGACTTTCACGGTAAACATCCTGGAAGTGTTTAAGATCTTTATACTAGAGGAGTGTCTACCTGCTACATTATTAAAGAGGCTGATGAAACAGTTTCTAGCTTGTGAACTCAGATCACTGGTTAAAAGAGTTGCTTTAACACAGGATTACGTTACAGCCACAGTATCCCTTAGAAATAGAACCTGCTTGTATGCACAGCCTGTGGAGCAAACTTCCATCAACATCTAATAGACTCTCAGAAAATTAATCCAATGTATAACTTCCCAAGAAATGCCCAGCACATGAAAAAAAATTCCTTTGCCATTCATCACCTGTTCCCATCACCATGATATTTAAGCCCAGAAACTGAGACAAAGCTGCTAAGTTTGGATGAACCAGATGTGAATTTTATTCAATATGCAGTTTTCCCAGAAGAAAAAAAGAACATCACACAGGTGATCTCTCCTTTGACCCATCCGAAATTAATCTTTTTTCACTTGAGATGTATAAATAAAAAGGCAATTTCTGTAAAGATACAGAGATAAGCATAAAAAAAATTAATGCATGGGTTTGGTACCTGAGAAAGCCAAAGTGTTTCCTGAGAGGTGACATGCTTATCACGTGCTAACACATCCTGCACCAGGAAGCTATCACTGTGCAGAGGAGGGGATGCTGCACAGCTCTGCTTGTAGCGTCTCTCTCACTGGTAAGATTCATAGAATCATCGAATCATAGAATGGTTTGGGTTGGAAGGGACCTTAAAGATCATCTAGTTCCAACCCCCCTGCCCTGGGCAGAGACACCTCCCACCAGACCAGGCTGCTCAAAGCCCCATCCAGCCTGGCCTTGAACACCTCCAGGGATGGGGCATCTGCATCTTCCCTGGGCAACCTGTTCCAGTGCCTCACCACCCTCACAGTGAAAAATTTCTTCCTGATATCTAATCTAAATCTACCCTCTTCCAGTTTGCAATATAATAAACCCTATAGTAAACCCTATACCTTTATATAAGTCTGCAAATACAAATCCAAGAACTGCACATTAAACTTAAAAAGAAATAGATTTGCC
The DNA here is from genome assembly GCA_013400035.1 of Rynchops niger. NCBI lineage: Eukaryota > Metazoa > Chordata > Aves > Charadriiformes > Laridae > Rynchops > Rynchops niger. The sequence continues at coordinate 1,386,475 of VXBH01005714.1, forward strand.
TCATCCAATTTTTTGAGAGTCTTCAACATCCGAACAAAGCAGGTTGAAATCTTTTATTCTAAGTGCTGCACTGTAAATCTTGTTGTTGTGGTGACAAACCTACCTCCAGCATCTCTCTGAGTGTAATACCATTTTAAGATGTCCAGATCAAATTTCTTTTCTTCAACAAATAGCCCTGGGAGAAGCAATATCACGCTTGTGGGCAGCAGGAGCCTGAGATTACATAAAGCACAGTAAGAAGGGAGCTTACTTCAGCTGTTTAACTTTAGGGAAGGTACAAGGAAGTGTTTCTTATCTGAACTGAAAGAGCACACTCGATCATTGCCTTTAATCTCTGTTTTTATGTATTTTACATGAGCAGAGGCTTCCGAGTTTGTTTTGTTGCTTTTGTCATGCATTTTTTTTTGCTGGTGGAGCTCCTGCCCCAGCAGAGGACAGCAGGTCGTGTCCACAGCATCAACACTGGTTGGACGGGTAGGATTTTGAACAGTTTGCTTCAAGATTTGGCAGAGGAGAGGTAAAAATGCAGCCTTGTGGGTGGCACAAAATAGTCAGACCAATTCTTCCTGATTAAAAGAAAACTGACCCCGTAAACTGATCTGTTTTCCTGAAGAGCACTTTGGTAGCTGCCAGTCTGAGCAATACAAATGTGCAAAGCGCAATGGGCGAGAAAAAAAACCTAATGATCCCCCATCTCCTAATGCTGGAGTGCGTTTACGCAAGGCAAATGCTAGCACAGGAGTGGCAGCTGAGTGAGGAGCCTGGCCTTGCCTTGGGCACCCACGTTAGACCTCTGCTCTGAGGCTGCCAGCACCCATATTTGTGTCCCCATAGCCAGGGCTGGGTACAGCCACACACTGGAAACAAGCCTGGCAAAACGCATCCTTAGAAGAAAAGGCCAAAGCAACTGCTTTAATCCTTTAGCAGAGGATGAAACAAATGGAAATTAGCTGCAGCAAGTGGGATGCTGCCCTGTGAACCCATTTTTCAAGGACCGTCCCCTGCTGAGCCTGGCACAGGGCAGGCTGCTTTGGTGGCTGGGTGACTGCCTGTGGCTTTCCCAAGAAAGGATTTGCTTAATTCTTGCTAAATTAAATTAAAGTGACTCTCAATGGCAATAGTGGGAATGAGGCCTCCTTCTCTGAGGTGTGGTCTTAAAATAAGTCATCCCCCTGAAGCTGTCAGGTGAGAGAGGGAGGGCAGCGAGGGAGTGAATCATGAGAAGGGAAAAGAACAAGCACCACAGCATAAAGCCCCCAGGGGAAATCATTTGCACTTAAAAATAAAATCAGCAGTAAATTGTAATTCCTTCCTATGGATTTCCCACTTTTTGAAGTACGCTTGTGTAGAGGGTCAAGTGGAAGGGAGTTTTAGATCCTTTTTATAAAACTAGTGTGACTGCCGTGTATCATTTACTTGGGCACCCTTACCCTCAGTAGCATTAACTCTATCAGAAATTAATTTGAAATGCTTATGATAGCATTAAGGTCACAGCAGATGGCAGCATACATCAAAATTTTGCCTACATACTCTGTTTAAAAAAAAAAAAAACAACCCCAAACAGTTCATGCTTCAGCCACCAGAAGTGGGCAATGCGAACACAGTTAGGGTCCCCATTGCACTCTTGGCTATTTGAAGAGAGGTTACTGGGGCGGTGCAACTCCCCCAGCAGAGGAGGGGACTCTCAGGCACTCAGGAGCATGGTCAGAGCATCCATAAGCCTCCCCAGATCTCCTCTGGTAGGTGCCGGCCCTGGGTCCCCACATTGCGTGGCTGTGCTGCGTGCTCGTGCTGCTGGCTCCTCATGCTGTGGGATGCCCTGGAAATCACAGCCTCAGGCTTTCTCATGCTCTGATAGGTTTAAAAGTGATACAATTGATATTTTTAAAATATTAAAGAATTACAGTGGAATAGCAGTAAGATGTTACCGCGGAGCTGGTTTTGATTCAGAGAGATCTGTTGAGCAGTATATTATTCACACCTCCAACTACCTGGCTAGGCTATTCCCATCTGAGACTGAAGCTATAATTGGACAACAACAGTGGAAAAGAACCTTTTCCCTACAACGGCAGAAAGAAAAAAGTTTATTTAGCGATTTAGCAACCTTCCCTTTTACTAGCACTTTTACTAGGACTAGAATGGTATCACAATTTACAGGCCTCAGGGCAAAAATATAACTGTCACGTAAAAATAATTCTGTATAGGTACCCAGTGCTAGACACTTACAGCCATGTGCAGATACCCATTAGATAGCTCAATTTTAAGCAACCCTTAAAGCCAGTAAGAAAACGGAAGCTAAGCTTCTCCTGAAGCAAATTCATTGCACTGTGGCTGCTGCAAGAGTGAAGGGGAAGATGATCACCTACTTGAGGTTTCTTTCACCTTCTCCTTCTCCCTGCTGCAGGAGTAAAGCATGGCCATGCCAGCTGGATGCTACGGTCAGGCTCTGTGTCCCTGCCCCTCTGTGGCTCTGCGTCCCCACGTCTACCCATACCACGATAATCCCTGCTTTTTATAGTGCCTCCTCTGCAATACCCCTAGATCCTCTCCACCTCTCAAGACCTCTTTCTTGCCTCACAAGCCCTTTGCTTTCTCTACCCCCAGTATCTCTAAGATCCCCAAATACCTATCTTCCCTCCCCTAGTGCCACTGGTTGCCCCTCACATCCCCATCCCATGGCATTTGGCTGGGCAGGAGACAGGACAACGACCAGCCAGCTGGTCAGCCCAATCTGATCTGCTGATGCCAGACCAAAGCTCAAAACCTCCCTGCTTTTCCTTCAGTGGGGAGAGTCGTTAAGGTCTCTTGCTTCTTCCCAGCTGCAAATTTGCCCAAAACCTATCAGAAGTTGGTAGGAGTGTTTCAATAGTTTCTCCTCCAGTTTCTCCCTCAAGTTTATTTAAAATGTCCCACAGGCTCAGGAGCCATTAGGGGACCTGGAAGCCAGGCAGGAGGACAGCAGAGGTGCTGCCTGCTTGCCAAAAAACAGGCAAAACCCCACAGGTATCCCCAAGGTATGGGAGAGCTTCAAGCCTTCACTCCCTCCTAAAGTAGCAGTTTTTCGTCTTCCTCAACTCCTCATCCCCTGGGGCAAAGCCTCTGGTCACGCTGCCCTGGTCAGTCCTTGGGTATCCTCGTGCTATTCCTGATGGTCCCACGCACGGCAGAGCCCGGTCCCTTGCTCCAGGGAGAGGGGCCACACGCAGCCCCCATCAGTGGCCACGACCCCCAGGCACCATGCACCCCTCCTTCCTTGGGCAACCAAGCCCTTGGGCCACCTCATCCTTCGGCCTCGGGGAATCCAGCCTTCAGGGTGTTTGTCTTCCTGGATGAAGGGGGGTAAGCAAAGAAGCCTCAAAATGGCAGATGGGCCTGAAAATAAACATAAGCCTGCAAACCAACAAAACAAAACAAAAAAAGCCTTGGAAATGTTAAAGAGCTTTATGGCTGTGGTTCATTTCCAGCATCCCTCCAGGACCTTGTTGCTCCCCCAGTTCACAGCCCAGGAGAACCACCACAGAGTGTGTTTAGTGGAAATTGGACTCTACAGAGAAAACCAAGCGCAGGTCAGTGGCTGCACAGGCAAAGCACGTCTCACTGCTTCAGGCAGTCACCATCAGGCAGAGCAAACTGGGAGCATCCCAGTTTATATGTTGCCAAACACAAGGTCTTTATCACTGGCGGCCCTGCCTGCTGTGTAATGACAGATGTAGTGTGCTACACAGGGATCAGCATTTCCCACCTTTTTCAATCTGAAGGCCAATTTTAAACAAAGCCAGGGACCACCCCTCACCATGCACCCAAAAAGATTTTTTATTTACAAGTAAAGATGCTTCATTATTTATGCTGGTTTCCTTTTTCTGATCACCCACCTATATGCATGGGGATGTGTTCATATTTATGAAGAGGTTTTTTTCCTTTTTTTGTTGGCAGCTGCTGTGCAGATCACCCACTGGTCCCTAATGGACTGGGACTGGAGGCTCAGAAATGCTGCTCCAGATCATAAATTAATTCCCCTTCATGTTGCAGTAGGTTGGTAAACTGACCACCAACGACCCCCATGGGACTTGAAGCTGCTCATCCCTGCCTAAGACATGGGTGAGCTGGAGGGAAGAGCAGCAATTGCTGTTCCCAGATGTCCTCTGAGCGCTGGCAGCATCCCTTCAGGAGGCACCAGGGACAAAACTGTGAGACCCGTCCTTACGGAGACCTGCGTGTCAAGGGGGATCTGTCACTTGCTGGAATCGCATAAATCACACACACACACTGAGGTGTGAAGACTATGACAGAGCAGGGACAGACCCAGGAGGCCGGCGCCCACCTGGAGCCAGGGGAGACCCCCACCCCAGCCCGCACTGTTGGCTTCCCCCCAAGAAGGGTTCCTGCAGCCCTACCAGGGCTGCCTGCACCTAGGACTGCCTGTACCCCAGGGCTTCTTGCACCCCAGGGCTTCTTGCACCCAAGGCTGCCTGCACCCCAGGGCTGCCTTCACTCAGTGCTGCCTGTACCTCAGGGCTGCCTGTACACGGCTTGTACCTGCCCCTGTAACCCCTCTGCGTTCGCTGGGCAGCAAACCCCGGTGTTGCACCCCTTCTGCAGCACCGAGGTCACCAGCTCTGCAATGTTGACGGAGGCTTTATCAGTCCCTGTGGAGACCACCTGCAACTACAGCGAGCGCAGTATCTTAAAGGCCTTTTTTCAGGCTCGGTTATGGGAAGCAATAGAAACCACAGACAGATGCGGGAACCCGACTTCTTCCGGGCTGTTTTGCTAATGATGTTTTTGCAGCATGAAGGAGAGAAGTGCAGCTCCACCTGACCCACAATCTCAATTTTCCCCTGTGCTACAGACAAGCTGTGTATGCTATCTAGCGAGGTGTCAAGAGCCAGGAGTGGAGGGGCTGCACGACTGCTCCCCTGCCATTTACTTGGGAGTTTGTATCTACCAGACACTGTTAAAAGGAAGAAGGGGTAATAACAAGCCCCTCTGTAAATCCATTCCCATTTGGCTCTGTGCTTATGTACCTCACTAAAGAAGAAACGACATTTCTTGCTTTTTTCCCCAGCACTTGCAGCCCCTGTTCATTTGGTCCCTGGACTGAGCATTATTTGAAGGCTCCCCATCACCTGCATAATTTAAGAAGTAAATAAAAAATATTGCTGTACACACACATAAAAGCATTGACTTGGTGATTCACTGTGTTGAAGATAACTTATTTAGCAACTGGCAGAACACACACCCGGTGATAAACGAGAGCCAGGCTAGCAGTGGTGAGAACAACCAATTTGATGGTCAAACCTCCCTACCCCACAGGCCTGACACTGAACTGCGTATCGGTCAAACGATGGGCCTTTGCCCAGGGTCAGCCACCTGCCCGTTTATAGGACACCAAATGCGCCAACAAAATGTTAATCAAGAGTGACTAAAAAAAATAGAGCCAAAAAGCTCCTCCTCAGGCAAATGTAAATGGGAATGTTTGGACAAACACAACTGATACAAAATAAAAGCCTCAAAAGTGGCTTTTTTTTCCTGTGGACACACATCCTGCCTGAAGGCTTTAGATGGAGGACAGCCGTGCAGAAGGTGTTGCTGTGGCTTTTCACCACCGGCTGGCTGTGGGGCTCAGCAGCACCCCAGAGAGTAAGCGCAGGAGTTTGCGTATCAGCATCCAGCACTTGTACCGGGTGTAGAATCAAGCCACCTGAAATAAGCCTGTGCTATTTAGGGGTGCTAAGTAACGTCTTTCATGGGGGGCTTGCTCCTTATCAAGAAATACTAGACATTAAGAGAATATTATCCTCATAGTTGCAAAGCTATGTGCAGAGGTAAAACATGATTTGGTATGGGGTCATGAAAGGCATGACGGACACAGCAAATGAAGACATTTGCCATGTTGTTCCTGTCAGAAGCTGAGAGGAGAGATCAGGACACCAGTGATTTGTGTTTCTCCTAGCTGTGGTAGTGCAGTCGCAGGCAGGTCTGCTTTCCCAGCAGTGCTGCTTTTTGAGCAGCTCAAACCTAACATTTTTCTGAATCTGATCAGGAATTACTGCAAATCTTTTTTCTTTTTTTTTTTTTTCTTTCTTGAGTTCATGAAAAGCAGATTTATTTTGGGGTTTAAACCATTCAGCAGCTCAAAGGGAGCAGCCCCATTCTACTAGCAGAGACTCAGGGAGTGTAGATACGCAGCTGCTTTTAGATAGTGTATGGGTGCCCCTCACTCGGTTTTGTACGTGACATCAGGAAGAATATAGTGGCATTGGGAATGTCCCCAAAGGATTACTTTACAAAAGGTCCAATCAATTTTCATTCTCCAAGCTAAATGAACTCCAAAACCAAGCCAATATTCAGATGCAAAGGAGATTTTCTAAATGTTTAGTTAATCTAGTGTTAATAATGTAAATAAGATTTATTTAAATAAGTTTCTACGGCATCATCCTATATAATCCGTGCTGTACAGAGCTCAGAGATGTCCTTTATGTAGGTGCCTTCGTCTGCTCTGTCAGAGGAGAGCCATGGAGTCAGTCAGGGGGTCTCTCGGGTGGTTGCAGTTGCAGCCCGACATATATACGGGCTGTACTCCACAAAATCTGTACGAAAGATTCCTGCTGAGGGTGCTAGTGCCCAGGCAGGGTGCAAGAGGCTGTTGTGACTCAGACCTCCAGACCATGCAAGTAGCTCTGGCTTGACCTCTGGTCCCTGGGCATCCTCAGCGATGCAGCTGCAGCAGAGCATTTCCAGTGGATGGAGGGGAAAAGGCTTGGCTTTGCTTCGGAGGGGGCTGGAGGCACCCCACCATCATCGCTGGTGCACATGAGCCCCCTTCGCTTTTCACACAGACAGTCCTTGACACATTGCCCACAGTTTTGGTGGCATCGGTCTCACGTTACAGCTAAGTCATCCCCTGCCTCACGTTTACACCTAATCAGCTTTTAGTGCCTGATGTTAACAACTTGCCACCGCTGTCAGCAGGCTGTTTCCATGGGGCAGCACAGCAGCGCAGCGTCACCCCCTCGGAGGGTCCTCGGGCGACGTTTAGAGGGACGTCAGTCTGCACAGCAGTGTTACGGCCACATGCACAGGCAGGTGCTAGGGACTAACGTGAAGAGCGAGAAACTATTAAATTGTGAAGATTAGCATATTCCACTTCTGATAGCAGGCCAAGACCATAACCGACTTCACTAAGTAGCACTTTGCTTAAAGGATTGACCCCTGTTGGGCCTATTTATAGTGGAAGGCAAAACACCTCTGAGTTCACCACTACGTTTGATATTTCATTGGGCAGGTCAAATATCAAATGTAACCCTGGAGTGGCTGCATTGATTGGTTAGGAAAAAACTATTTACGTATCTCTGTGCTTTTGTATATTTTTATATAAATGTATGTATGTATATGTATGCATATGTTTGTGTGGCATATAGATTTATATACATGTTTCAGACCTATCTCCAGGTGGTCAGTATCCACCAGAAGCGCTGTCAGTTCTCCTCAGTTTTTAATGACAGACCTTTGTGGCCATGGCTTTTTTCCAGACCTGTGCTACACTCAGGGCTCAGCACTGGGGCAGCTGCACTTTAAGGTCCATGCTGGACCTTGCAGAATGAGTCCCAGGCTCAATGAAACATCACACCACCTGCAGCTCGGTTGCTCTCTAGTTGATAGCACACCACCACAGGTTGAAGGAAAGCAGTTATGCGGCATATGGATAAATGGCTGGCTACCTGCCAACGTGTGCAGCAGCAAGGGCAGGTACAGTCCTGATGTGAACAGGGGGCCAAGGAGAGGCTACTCCTTCCCCTCCCCTCTGCTGACACCAGGGCCCTGTGACATGCAACCTTCTTCAGGACCTGCCAAGGAGACATCCTGTGGTGTGGTGCAACCTGGATGCCTGATCTACCAGGGCTGTGGTGTGGGAGGAGGCACTTGGGAATACCGGGGAGGCAAATGCTGATAGCAGAGATCTCCACCTCCAAGCGACCGCAACAGTGGAGCAGGAACAAGCGCTAGGAGGAACTGAGGGTTATCCACACACTGGACCAAGCCAAAGGGAAATAATAGTATCTTGAGGACATTAAGTACACGGACTAACCAGTAACAATCAATTTCTTTCTCTTGCAGCAAGCTGGAGCACTGTGGGTTGGCTCGGGGGAGTGGTGTGCTCAGCTGGTGGTGGAGGGAGGGAGGGGAAAGGGGAAACAGGAGGATGACCCTTGAGAACCACTGGTGGTTGGGTTAGGGGAACCATTTAAACAAGCAGCATTGGGTCACCTCTGTGCAGGAACCTTGACTGGGAAAGAGATGCTGAGAGTTGGATGGGATCGCTCACACCTGGGTGTTGGGTGCTCTGTAGCACACCCCCCCCCAGGTCCTGTGTGATACCAACCAGCACCCAGGAGTGTCACAAGCACCATGGGGTACTGCAGCTGGCACTAGGGGTGCAGACAACCAAATCAAGCCCTGACACAAAGCTCGCAGGGACTCTGGCATGCCCAAACCCACAAGAAATCACACCATGAGGGTCATTTCCCCAGCACAACCCACATAGTGGGGTTTCTGCTTAAGAAGACCCTCCTGCACCTTGGCAGCTGGGGCAGGAGGCTCCTGTCAAAAGAGGAGCGAGTGGTTTCCCTTGCGGAGAGGAGCCGAATCCCCTCCGGGTGGGTGAGGATGGATGGGGGGAGCTGGGCTGGCGGCAGCGGGGACGAGAGGGGCTCAGGGCAGGCAGGGTCCTCCATTGCTGGCACCCTCAAGCACCTTAGCAGCCTTTCTGCAGGAGACCACCACCACCGTCCCTCCTCTTCCTCCCCCTGCACTCCCAGCCCATGTGCCAGAAAAGGGAGCAGAAAGCCCATCCACAAAGCAGGGCACAGCGCTCAGGATGATCAGTGCTTCCCAGGTCTAAATGTGCTCAATTTGTAAAGTAAAAACAAAGACCTCTATCTCTGGTAATTAGTCCCTTCATATTTCCTGTCCCAAAATTGCTGAAGAGGAAAAAGCAGGAGGAAAACCCGTGGGTTTGCAATTATTCCGTGCAGGCCTGTGGGCTGACAGGGCAGGATTGGCTCTGCGGAGCTGCAGCAGCTCTCCTGGAGCAGGGACAGCCCCAGGCCCGGGGCTGTGGGCAAGCAAGGACAGGCAAGGAGGGTCCAGCCACGGCTGCTGCAGCTTCTGCCCTCCCCATGGCTCAGTTCGAGCTGAACTTCTGCCGCTTGACCCGTGGACACTTATGTTTTCAGGGGAATTGGGGAAAAAAGGCTTAGAGAGCTCAAGGAGCAATCGGGTCTTCTGACAGCCCCAGAAGTCGGGAGCCTGTGGTCCTGGCTGTGCTCTCTTGCAGGCTGCACGGTGTTGGGCAAAGGCTGGGGCAGCAGAGCTGTGTGCTGGCCACTGGGTTGAACCCGCCAAATACAAACACCGTGACCCTGTCCCTCTCCATCTCCTGCAAACATCCTGCTTTTCAGAGGTGGGTTGCTGCTGTGATTTCAACTCTGGATAATTAACTCTACCCTACAGCCCGTGGAAAAGAACTTCAAAAGCAGTTTTGCTAACTTTTAGGCCCAGGAGGCTTTGTATGGAGGACTGGAGAGGAAAGACATATTCTAAGTTTAACTGTATGGGAAGAGAGTGGGGTAAAGCACCTGCTGAAATCTGTTTTCTTTATGCTCATTTCTTGCAGAGGGGCCTTACTGCCTATGTCAAGAAAGCCAAGCACATCCTGGGCTGTGTCAAGAGCAGCGTGGCCAGCAGGTCAAGGGAGGTGATTCTGCCCCTCTACTCTGCTCTGGTGAGACCCCACCTGGAGTACTGCGTCCAGCTCTGGAGTCCTCAGCACAAGAAGGACACGGACCTGTTGAAGCGGGTCCAGCGGAGAGCCACGAAGGTGATCAGAGGACTGGAGCACCTCTGCTATGAGGACAGGCTGAGAGAGTTGGGGTTGTTCAGTCTGGAGAAGGCTCTGAGGAGACCTTTATAGCAGCTCTCCAGTACCTGAAGGGGTCCTACAGGAGAGATGGGGAGGGACTCTTTATTAGGGAGAGGAGTGATAGAACAAGGGGTTAACAGTTTCAAGCTGAAGGAGGGGAGATTTAGAATGGATATCAGGAAGAAATTCTTTTCTGTGAGGGTGGTGAGGCACTGGAACAGGTTGCCCAGGGAAGGTGCAGATGCCCCATCCCTGGAAGTGTTCAAGGCCAGGCTGGATGGGGCTTTGAGCAGCCTGGTCTAGCGGTAGATGTCCCTGCCCATGGCAGGGGGGTTGGAACTAGATGGTCTTTAAGGTCCCTTCCAACCCAAACCATTCTGTGATTCTGTGATGACTCGCATTTCTATATCATAGAGGAACATAAAGGTGACAGATGAAGCATATAAAGCAGTTTGTCCTCATCCTATCTTTATCCACCCATTTTGCTACGACCACAGCATGGGAATTAGTCTCTTCAAGAACATACGTGAACTTGTTTTCTTTCTTTCTTTCTTTTAAAAGGTGAAGTGAATGAGGTCAGGCCAGTAGCAGAAAGTCCTGTTGGCACAAGGATGACCCACATAACGCGAATGGGAACCAAACATTTGTGCCGAGATGGAGCCCTGACCCTGGGGCCATCTAAAGCCAGTGAAGCTCAACTTCCTGGCTTCACCCGTGGCCAGACAGGCTCTTTCAGAAGAGGGTCAAGCCTCATTGCTGAGGTTTCCTTCTGCAGGACCTCCCAGCTGCCTGATGGCTTCTCCTGTATGAAGTCAGTCTGGAAGCTATTTTTTTCGGGAGCATTTTAGCATTTATCTCATTGGAGACTCTGCTTCACAGCATCTCCAGGTCTGCATTCCCAAGGGCCAACAATAGGGATTGTTTGTTTTGAACACAGAAAATCTCTGAGACTAACATGATACCGAAGAAACTACCAAATTAGTCTTTAAGTAGCAACAATTTCATTACATTACGCAGTTACAACAACCAAGTTTAGTTACAGCATGGGAAGCAAACCTCTGACTGGGAATTTCTGACCGGTGCATTGGATCCCATTTCCGGGCAGGGTATGATCTAATCAAAGTTTACATAAAGATACAGTTAAGAATGGCAAACAAAGCATTTACTAAATAACAGTTATTCTGAATCGATCCCAACACAAACACCACGGGCTGTATAGGTGGGAACAAATAATTTGAATTACAGTATTGGCAGAGCTTTTTCTTACTACTAATGTAGTTTCACTAAAGAAAAGTATTTTAAAAGAGCAAAAGGAGTCAGGAATTTACATCCAGTCCAGGCTGGAGGAGGGAATGAGACAAAATCCCCCAACCCCGAAAACTTCAGGCGAGGGCACCTGGCCGGGGCTCCCAACTTCTGAGGCTTCGTTCTGACTCACATGGTTCCCCTCTCAGTTTCTGCCCTTGCAGGTGGCCCTCCTTAATGCAAACAATTAAATGCACATTAGGTGAAAGTGGCTGATCCTATTGCTTAATGAGAAGGACATTTGTCAGGAAGGTAAGGGCACCTGGCTTGTTGTTGTGAAATCAGGCCTTTTCTTGTAGGGGCCTCACATTCTCCACATTTCTAAAGATCTCTTTTGTTGTCAAGGAGATGAATAAAGAGGTTTTGAACTTCTCCGAACAAAGTCCAACCAGCCCAAGACTAAAACCCAGAAACAGCATTTGTAGAAAGGAGTAACAGTGGGTTCCAGCAACAAGAAACTCCTCTTCCAGTTTATATGTAATTAAACCTTGCTGGCCTTCCCATCCACAACGGGTGATGCTGTTGCAATGCCCTCAGCTGCGAAGTGCTGCAGCCATGGGGGACAGCCAGAGGTACACGCACAGCTGAGCCCAGCAGCATTGTCCACACCACCTACAATGGTGTCCTCCTTCAGCCCAGGGTGCAGATTATCCCCAGCGTCCCTATGGCCTGGGGTAGCTCCGGGGAAGCAGCAGCCCCTGGAACTCCCCAAAAACCTCCTATGGAGCTGGAGCTGAGCCAGGCTACGGCATGTGCTAACAGGAAACAGCTACCTGTTTCAGTATTTGTTTTCACCCTTTGGGAGGGATCTGGAATGTTACCAGACAGTGATGCCTGGTGGGATGGTTTGCTGCCCTTTTGGTTAACCAAAACCACAGATGCAGCCCCTCCCTTGAGAAAAGGTGAAAGCCCACAGGACATCCCCAGTTCTCCCACCAAAACCTCTCCCAGAGCAACATTTGTTAGCGCTGACACCAGCACATGCCCCCAGCCTTCTCCCCTCCTTGGCCTCCCCGCGCACCAGTACCCAGCTGTCTGAAATGGCGCCCAGCATACTGCCCATTTCCTTTTTCTCTCTCTATTCTTATTTGTAGTCCCTTCATCATTAGTTCCCACAGGACTATCAATAGCATATTTGTCTGACACAGACAGTTTCACTGCTATAAATTCTCCCCAGCCCATTGAATAGAGACTTTTTAATTAGGTTTTAGAATTTTTCCATTAGCAGAGAGACATTGACAATTCAGGTCTCGCTTCTGAAAAGCAAAATATCATAGAGAGAGAGGCAGCTTGATTTACTGCAATATTAACATTTTCCTCCCTGTATTTATGGGCATGAATCAGTTGCTGTTTTGCTACTGTGGACGGAAATGTGTTTGATAATTTACTTTATTGTGCTACAAATGAGGGATTTAATCCAGTGATCCAATGACAGCGTCTTCCTGGGCTACTGTATTGTCTGTGTGACATACATAGAAAACGTGAACAGTATCTTTTACCATCAAAATTTGATTGCTTTCTTATTTGCACCCAAAAGGCTGTATGTTCTCACTATTAAAGGATTTTTCTGGCTTTAACTCTCACTTCGTCTCACAGATCTGCGATAGGGCGTTATATGAAAGGGGAAAAGACTTGAGCTGGTGCCGCCTCCTTGACAAGTGTGAAAGAGCAAGGCTGTGCTGCCTTTGGCCCTAGACACCAGCTTCCATGGTCACAACAAGTGGGCAAGCATTCACGTCTAGTACACTCCCAGCTGCTGGGTATTCCAGACTCAGGAGTTCATGGACCAACTGTGATATTCTGGGGTTTTTCAAAAGCCCGGATGGGTTTTCCCTTCCATGAACTGTTGCAAATGGCTTTTTATTGAGCTGACAGAGAGCTCTCTTGCTTGCTGTCTAATCCATCCCAAAACACCTTCAGAGCAGAGAGAACTGTCATGGTGGTGTTTTACCAATGCAATCCTTGCAGGCATCAAGTTTCTACTTCAATCTACTCATCCTGACAAAACTTTATGTTGAAAAAAACCCTAGACAATTCTAGTGAGCAATGTTTTAATCCTGCTGGGTTCATTTGATCTAGTTCTTGCACCTGAGCTGTAGTCCAGCATGTTGCATCAGCTTTGGTTGGGTAAGCATCAGCTTTTTGTTGGATAAGCTGTGTTGGGACACAGCAAGGGCAGCCTCAGGTGTCATTTCATCTGCCGTGGCATCCTTCATCCCAGCTGGAGACCACCAACATGTTCATCTAGACCTGAGATAAAGACCTTTGTGGATTCTGCAGTTCTCTCACCTGCAGCAACATATTATAAAAAAAACGCAGTGAAGAAAAATGTTCTTACTAAGATTTTATAGTTTTGAGAGGAGGAAAATATTTTTTTCTCCTTTTCTGATTCTTGACAAAACTTCATGGTTCACTTCATGTGCTCGCTCTCTTTAAAATCCATAAAAGGAAGGTTTCGGAGGAATTCTATAGCTAGCCTTCTTTTTTCTTTTGAAACATCTACTTTTTTCTTTCTACTTTCTACTTTTTTCTTTCACTATTTTGTTAACTCCTTTGAAGAATTTAACTATATAGAGAGATGGTTTTCCCCTGAAGTAACTTTCCCATTAATCCTTGTATACTCTTGCTAAGATTAGAGCTTAATATCTCTCCCTCTATTTTTAACCGCATCTAATTGGCACAGAAGAAACACTTCCTGGCCAGTATTTCCTCCACTCACTGTCAGCAACGAAAAGTGCAATAACTGAATCTTGCTAAAAGCAGCAACTGTCTTGACTCCTCTCTGCCACAACAGTAGGTAATTTTTGCTAGCAGCTCAGCTCAGACAGTCCAGGTCACTTTCTGCCCTCTAATTTTTTTACAGACTCTGCCACACTACCTCTCTCTCCGCCTTCTCCAGTCCTCACCGTTATTTAGAGACAGCAGTTTAGACAGTATCATTTTGCTACCTGCTTTTGAAATGGCTAGGGCAAAACTTCTCTGAAATGACCTTTTCCTCCCACACGATGTCTCGGGCTCACTTATTATTTCCCAGGTTTTCTGCTTCTCCTATTTCAAGAATTGCTCATTTGTATTTAGCTATTTGTGCCCAAAATAACCTTACGACCCTTTTGCCTGCATTGCCTGGTTTTCAAAGTTTTGATCACCCACTGTTCTCATAGTAGGAAATGAGAACTAGGGATTATTTTTTTTTCCTCATCTGTCCTGAATAATATTCAGTCCTTGACATGTTAGGTGAAAACCAGAGTTCACAGTCCACTCTAAGAAGGTGCAAGAAAAATAAAAGGGAAACATTTACCTTTAACTTGCAGGATTAATGGCTGCCTACCCCTGCGCGCTCCTGTTTATGTTACCAAGTGCTCTTACATTAATGAGTGAATTATGCTAAAATGATACAATACAGGCAATATTTATCAGCTGCTCCATGCCATTGTCCTCAGCACGTCAGTGTTTGTAACTGCCAACCGGTCCTCAGTGCCTCCCTGTCCCCTGTCCCGGGCGCAGGTGAGAAGCGTTGGCCTCCTCATACCCCTTGCTGGCAGCACCATGGGCAATGCACTTCCCTGCACCTGCAAGCATCCCTTCCTCACGACAGTCACCACGGGAGGCAACCCACTCAGAAACCCTCCCAGCTTCATGAGCGGTGCTAGATTGGGGTCTTTCTCTGGGTAATCACAACTGATCCACAGGGGGTGGATTTGCTTTGGGTTTTGGTGAGTTTCAGAAGCATCTGTGAAACTCCACTCATTGTGGCTTTTTCCGTTCTCCAAACTGGGATATTTCTACCAGATTCCGTATTAAAAAGAAACTAGATTATCTTGGTTTTGAGCTCAAAACTTTTACCAGATAATTAAACTCATCAAGTCAGGACAGTGTGAAAAGATGCTCCTAAAAAAAAAGATGGAAATCAAAAGCTGCAGTGAAAAAATCATAGGACCAGCCAGACTAAGCCAAATCCATCCCTAGCCCAGTTCCCCATGTCATACATGGCCAGTTACAGGTGCTTGCAGGAAAACTTCAAGAAAGAGTATGGAGAATACAGTCATAGATTCATAGAATCATAGAATTGTCTATGTTGGAAGAGACCTTTAAGACCATTGAGTCCAACCATCAACCTAACACTGCCAAAATCACCACTAAACCATGTCCCTAAGCACCACGTCTGCCCCATATACTTCTCATTTACAACCCCTGCCTTGTCATTTCATTGAATGCCTTCTGGTTGTTGTATTCTGAGACATGATGAGTAACATTAGCTGAAGTCCAGCCAGCCAATGTCCTGTCCTCAAGAGCAACAAGAGTGGTCATACGGGCAGTGATACTCCCCCAGAATACTCTTCCAACCTCCAGTGATTTGCAGTTTATACATTTCCTGAGATACATATATAGTTTGGGGGTTTAACAGCCCCAAACGAGTTTCCTTCTGAGTTCATCCAATTGCTTTTCAGATATGTGTGAAGTTCTAGCACGCACAACTTTCTGCAGAAGGGAGGTCCACAGCTGAACTGCATCGTACTCACATGCTTGGTGAAGAACTGTCTTCCTTCACATGCTTCAAACCTGCCACTCAGGTGGTCAGACTTTTATATTAGATGAGACAATGAGCTCAGCCTCTTGTGACCTTTGCAGACCTCACAGCCTGGAGACACCTCGTGTACGCGGTCAGTCCTGGTGTGATGCTGTCCCACACTGCCATCCCCGTCACGGGACATTTTACAGGCTGGAGATTGAGAACATGGCCCAAAAAAGGTGGAAGTATGGTGGGTTTATAAGATGGCATAACAGTGTGAATCTGTGTGATTTTCTATCCCAATAATTGTTAACCTGCCATTTGCTTTTCTTGGGGTTGCTAAGCACTGAGCTGGTGTTTTCATAAAACTGTTGTGCTCCATATGTTCATGTCATACTTGCATTGCACTTGCATGTACCTGAGTGGTCCTAATCAGCACAGGGCCCATAATTTTATTTGAAAAGGTAGGGTTGCTCCTTTCCCAGGTGTGCATCACTTCATATTCATGGACATTAAGCATCACCTGCCATCTTATTCTGCAGACATTCAATTTTGCACAATCCATCTGAGCAATCAGCTCATATCTTTGCCACCACAGAAATACTGTGCTGTCAACAAATTTTGCACTCTTGCCTCCCCTTCCAGATGGTTTATCAGTTTGTTAAGCTGGAAAGGTCCCAGCGTACCTCCCTGCAGGAGCCTCCTCATGGCCTGTCCCCACGGTGAAAACCATCCACTGGCTCCCACACTCTGCCTGTTACCTCAGTATTTATCCAGGAGAAAATTTCCCCTTTGATCCTGTGGCACCTTAGTTTCTAAGACACTCTTCAAAATCTTTTTTTCATAGCTCATTGCTCCCATGAGCCAAAGGGCTCTTCTCAGCATCTCTTCTAATTATACTTTCTCCTTCTTAGCTTGGGGCAACCAGAACGTCACAGAGCGATGCAGGCATGGGAGCGGCAAGGATAGCGGTGGCACCAAAATTATGTTTGCCACTTTGTACTCAGGCCCTTTCTTAATGACTGCTGAAATTCAATTTGCCTTTTTGACACTCTGAATATTCAATCCACAGTGATATAAAAATCTCTGAGTGACAATAGCTAATTTGCAGCCCATCTTTGTGTTTGTATAATTAGGTTACTCTTCCTCCATGAGGTTTACTTTGCACTTACCCACTCTGCCTTTCATTTGCCATTTATCACCAAGTCACTTAGCCTTGTAAGGTATTTCTGCAAGTCCTCAGTTACCTGCACTTTTGAAAAATATGAAAAATAATTCTGAATCATCAGCATATTCATTGCCTAATTATTCACCAACCTTTCCCAATCATCTATGAATAAGTTGAACAGCAAAAATCCTCTCCTCTCTGTGGTGATAGCTGACCTTTGTCTCCTGTCTTAAAAGAAATTATCTGTTTACCTCTTTATGATTTTACTTTCCTGCAGGCAGGGAAGGTTTCTGTTTTCCTTCTTTGGCTTTGAAAAAAAAGTCTTTTTTCTTCTAGTAGCTTCCGTTACTCTGCCATTTAATTATTCTGGGTCTGTATGTGTGCCTGAGGACATCCTTTTCATATTTTTTGTTTGATGGCAAATATTTGCTCTGTCTCCCTTATATTGTGTCTTTAAATAGCACCCTGCTGTTTGTGAACATTTCACTCATTTTACTCTTCCTTTAAGTTCCATTTAATAAGTCGGTTTGTATGTTTCCCTTTTTAGAACGTAATAGATCAGGATTTGGGCTTTTTTTATTGCTTGGGGCATGGAATGCATCACAATCATTAGATAAAGAGACCTTTCAATGGCCAAGTCTTGAACCAGATCTTCCCTCTCTCGGTCACTGCAAAACTGATGAGATCTAGAAAATAAATGAAATGCATCTTTCCCTGCCTTGCTGGTTACAGCCAGTGCATCCTTTTCTCCACAGGCTGGTCCCCACCTCACCTCAGGAACAATAAGCATTTTCCAGTGGTTTTTTTGGTGCTCACAAGAAAAAAAAAAAAAAGGCGAATGCTGGCAATGCAGGTATCACGTGCTGCTTGGACAACCCAGAAGCATTGGGAAAAATAATAGGCTTGGATCCATATTTCTAAATCGGCACTGATTTTTGCGGTTGTAACCAAAACTTTTTGCAGTGTATTGGATGCTGACATTCAGGCTTTTAGGTCTGACTCAGCTTCTGAGTCTGAGGTCTGAGTTACATATTTCATTAACTTCAGGTAATTATTTTTTTCATTTTACCTTGTGCAAGGATGTTGGCCACAGAAATGTAACAAAAGCCCTCCTCCAGCACTGTCTGTGGTTTGTTGAAATGGCATATTCTTTTACAAAATTCTCCTGAAGGAGTCTGTACACATCAGGTTAAAGTTGGTTTTGACACCTGCGTTATTGTATCTCAGGGAGGTATGTTTGCCAAAGCAGTGAATCGCAATGGTTACTTCGAACTGGCCATTCCCAGAATTAACACATATGGTTTTCTCTATTTTTTGAAGCCACAGTGTTATTAGGCAGATAACATCCTGATTTGAGGACTTTTGTGTGCTAACTCATCTAGTTAAAACACGTGGGAGGCTAACAGCCTCCTCCCTCATTTACACTAGAAATGCCAGGGTTCTCCCAACTGCTCCGAACGCATGGATCAACACACCTTACACAACACAGGTAGTCAGAGACTGTATAGTACCTCATGTTCCTTTATTCCGACTACTTTCTTCTTCTTCTTTTTTTTTTTTTCCCCCCTTTACAGCTCAAGGCTTCTTTCTCTTTCTGTAGTTCCTTCTCCAGACCTTTTCCTCCAAAACCCGTTCAGAATTTGGTTCCACTGAGGGTAAGTTTAGCAGCTCGGGGAGACGAGAAGTGCGGTGGGACACGGCCTGCTGCAGGAATCTATAGCCAAACTTAGGTGTAGGTGAGGGTCACAGGGTTCCTCTCTAAACCTTCTAAATGCCTCCCCGTTTTCCCTAGTGACACAGGTCTGCCCCTGCTCTGACGTTTTTGTGCAACAGGTTTCTCCATAGCATGGCTTGCAAAAGCAAGCCAGGCAGCAACCACGCAAGGGGAGAACTGCAAAACCTTTGGCTGGACCCCGGGGGCTTACCTATATAAACAAATGTTTCAATTTTTCCAAAATCTCACCCGTCCCGTATTTTAACCTGCGTTTAACAACATACACGCTTTCACGCTCGAGAGTCTCATGCACTGTAGCTAGGCCCGGCTGTGTTTCTCCTGACGTGGAATCTTTAAGCTTCCCCATGAAGCACGGCTTGGCTGACTGCTTCTGAAATGGGGGCCACCCTGATAGAAAAAGTGAAAGCCAGCCCCAGTCCATGCCCAACAAGGGGCACAGGTCACACCACTCTGCACGGATATCTCCAAGCTGCCGCACAGCTCCTGCCTGCTATGTGGGAAACAAAATTTTTGAGTGTGTTTTACAACAGACCTATATCTAAAAACAACATGGTTAAGACACCTCCCACACACTCTCAAAATATTGACCTTTAAGCTTCAAAAACATGGGGCTTTCCTACGTGGGCTAGAGAATAACCTCTGCTAGGGAAGCCAAATACAAATCTGAGACCACGATGCTTGTTACAGGCGCTGAGTTGTGAATCTTACCGGGAACTTCTACCTGGTATTTTCACT
The DNA here is from genome assembly GCA_013400035.1 of Rynchops niger. Lineage (NCBI taxonomy): Eukaryota > Metazoa > Chordata > Aves > Charadriiformes > Laridae > Rynchops > Rynchops niger. Next base: position 1,405,850 of record VXBH01005714.1, read on the forward strand.
TCTGTTCAAATGCACACTCCTGCACAATCCCAACAACTTTGCTGCCCTCTGGAAATTCCCATTCCCAGGTGCATTTGGCACAGAAATAAATGACTACAGGCTCAAAACAGGAAACAACATTAGGAATTGACTGCAACAGTGCTTAAAGATCCTATTACAAAGTTTTTCAGCCTCCAGGTAACTCTGATTTACACCAGGGACTGGGGAGGACTGGAATGATTTCTGCCATTAGCCCAGGATCCTTGAGGCATGGAGAAACCTGTAGTTCCAAACCAAGTCCCCTACTTTTTTATCTCTATTTAATTTTTCTCCATGTTTTAACAGGAGCAGCAAGGAAGTTCAATGCTGTACCATGCCTTGCAAGGACAAGCAGCTCGTGGGAGCGTGTCTGTTGAAAACACAAGGAAGAGACTTGCTGGAAGAGACGCACATCCCTAATTCCAGACGCAGCATCTCATCCGGAGTTGCAAGCTGCAATGAACATCCCCACATCGGGATCCCAGACCCTGTCCACAGATGCAGCAGCTGCCCACGCACGCACACACACACACACACACAGAGGGTTTGTGTTGGTGCCCTACACAGACCGCCCATGGCACTCATCATGGTAGAGCAGCAATATGGTCCTATGGGCCCCATGGGAAGTACACCCTGAAACATACACACTTTAAACGTTGTGGTCCTACCGTGGCCATAGTGTGGGGGAGAGCAGGCACCTGCTCTGCCTGTTCCCCAAACTGCCCCCTCCATGTACCTCCCAAAAGGGATGGAGGAAGGGAGGAGCTATAGGAGCGCACCAGTGGTCATCGTGAAGGAAGGCAAGCAGTAAGCCCAATGATAAGGCAGGAGAGTACTACTCACTACTAGGGTTTCTAGAAACATTCTCAAAAAAACAATATTTCAGTGAATGAGTGGCATGTAGTGGGATACACCTAAGTGGTGGTGCCAGACTATCCCTGCTCCTGAATGTCTCCTCCTGCTGAGCACCCCTCGCACAGCTGGAAGGAGGAAAATTGCTGAAAATTCCCTCCTCCTTTGTCTCTGATTCTTTTTCTCTCTTTTATTTTTATTTAGTTTAATAAATATATCTTTTATTTATATTTGGTTTAGGAAGCACTCAAAACTTGGGATTTATTTTGTGAGCTCACGTGCGGTGGTGTTGGCCCAATGACAGATTTCTCAGATCAGCACTCATACCAACAGTAACCACAAAACCAAATTCCTTTTAGGAAAAAAACCCCTCCCTTTAAGATGAAAAACTAAGTTGTACTGTTGGTTGCTGGTTCTTTGATTTTAAGTGAAAAGAAAAAAAATTATTAAATACCCACATCCTTTAAGAGCTCTGCAATATCAGAATAAAAAGTTGCGGCCTGTTGCTGACTTGCAGCTAGAAAGTCCATACCAGCCATGGTAATTTCTCCATTTCCTTGCTGGGAAGCAAAGGAGAGCACCACAGCTCAGCTAAAAACACTGTGGGATGGGAGGAGGGTGATGAGGGAGGATGTGGAGGCTGGAGAGGAGGAAGGAGCCCTCTGAGCCCCTTCTGGCCATGGGCGCTCGCAGAGCCTGGGCACACTACACTGAGTGACCAAAACAGTCTAGGTAGGTGCCAGCCTCAGGGAAAGAAACACATTTACAGGGAAACCCCAGATAATTTTCAAGGCTTTGCTATATAAACATATTAAAGATCTTAAAGTAATCTGCTGGCAGAAAGCAAGCAGCTTATTTCTTTCAGTGTGTTTGTTTTAAGATGCCAATCAAATGGTCTTTCCGCAGCAAAAATTCAGTGGCAGATTTGCCTTTGTGCACGCAGTTGGGATCGGGCCCAGGAGGTGACAGCCAACAGATAAGGGCTTAATTAATGTCCAGCAAGAAGCAGGAGGAAGGAACGTTATCGGCAGTTTCACCTGACTCACGCGATGGGCCGATAATCTATTGAGAACTCCATGGAGGTCTGAAAGCAGCGTGGTCCCCCCTTGGGATGACTGCTTTCCTCTCCTGCATGGGCAACATTTCAGCCAACCTCAGCTCCTGCACTGTGAGAAGAAAGATGATGAAAAAATTACTTTGCTGGACCAGGCATCACGATGGGCATTTGGAGCACTGTTGACATTGAATGTAAGGAGAAAAACAGATTTTTAAGTTTTAAGTCTGACATTTTCTCCCAGCGACAGAGGTAAAAGGCATGATACGAACTGCTGAGTGGTGGAACACAGTCCTCTTCTGCCTGCGGCTTGGTATCTTGTAAAATGAAGGATACACAAAATGTCTGGTTTACGAATCCTGACTTTCAATGAGAAGTGCCATCAATATATTAAATAGGGATGGACATAAATAAAGTACATCAAGTATTAAATAAGTTAAACAGCAGGAAAATGAGCTCTATTACATTTTCCCTTGTAGACCAAAATCCCTCCCACAGGGTTCAAAATACTTTTCAGCAAATAAATTACCTTCAAAACACAACTATAGGTGTTTGAAGTTCTCGCTTTCAATTTTATCAAGGAAACAGGCACAAAACAAACTCATATATAACAATCAAAGGCATGAAGGCACAATTCTGCCCAAGATCAAAATATGCATTGAATCCCGTTTTTGGTGATGAAGAGGAAGAATCCCCTGGCGGTTTTCCCATGGGAAAAAAGATGCTGCAGAGCACCGTGGGGGCTGTGGCCAGCCCTGTCTGCTCCGCAGGTGCCTCCTTTGGGGAGGGTGGAAAGATGGTCCCACCATCTCGCTCCTTGTCTCGCCCTCCCTGGCACTACTCTGCTTGTGTTCAAGAGTTGGGAAGTAGTTAGACGTTAAGAAACTTAGCTGTAAATGGTAGAAAAATGTCCAAAAGGGAGATTAAAGCCTCACTGGGCAGTCCAAGTCCCAAGGCCTGTTGACCTAAACCAGCCCAAAGGCTGGCTTAGAGGCCACCTTTGAAACCAGGAAAAAAGCAATTGTGAAATTAAGAGGTCAAATGCAGTGCTTCAGAAGTTTGTTTTTGGCAAATTATGTGCCTGTGGTGTTGGACGGGATGCAAAGCAATATGCTGCTCTGGGGACCGGGCAGAGGGGATGGGGGCAGCCCCTGCCACAGCCCCCCTGGGGCAGGACCTGCCGGCTGGGAGGGAGTCTGCTCCAGTAGCCTGACCTTCCTCCTTGCACAGCACAGCAACTCCAAAATATTGTCTAGGGCACTTGCATCCGACCCCTGTGTGAGCACAGTGCCTGTGGGTCAGGCTGAGATCATATATAAACTCTCCTTTCTTTTCTGAAGTCTCTTTATGCTGGTGTGCCTCTTGGGTTTTGGGGTTGTTTTCCTAATCTTACCTTCTTTTCCTGTTTAAAACTGATACAAATTGCCTCGAGTGTGGAAACGAACAGTGGCCTCAGCCAGGCTCGCTATTTCACTGTCACACATTCCACTTCCTGTGTTTACCTATTTCTTCAGGCGTGCGATTTGCCCTGTGGTCTCCTGAAGCTTGGAAGTATTACACCTCCAGCCCCCCTGCCTGACTTATTTCAGAAGCTGTGGATGCCCCATCCCTGGAAGTGTTCAAGGCCAGGCTGGATGGGGCTTTGAGCAGCCTGGTCTAGTGGGAGGTGTCCCTGCCCATGGCAGGGGGGTTGGAACTAGGTGTTCTTTAAGGTCCCTTCCAACCCAAACCGTTCTGTGATTCTGTGTGTGATTCTGTGAGACTAAGCATAACCCAAACCTTAAGGCCAGGGAAAAAAACGAGGCAGAAAAGATACAGTTGTATAGGAAATATATGTACATATTTTTCAGTAGTGGTAACAATTTAAAGCTGCCCAGAGGTGTGGAATACTCTAATGGCAATGAAATCAACTGGAGCTGCTAGAGGCACCTAGCAGCGTCCGTTTAATAGATTATGGGATCACGTAATAGATATGTATCTATAGGTACGTAATAGATACGTGGTCAATAGCTCACGGGAGCCTAGGAACTTATCTCAGGGATATCAAAATATGCATGTCAACGTTTCCTAATTAAACAAAAGAAAACCCAGCCTCTGGGTGAAGCATTGGATGGAACAATGTTATCAGACCTCCCCAGGCAAACACGAGGAGGGTATAAAACAAGCTGTTCCCAGGGAGAGCGGCACCTCTCCTCCACCCACCTTCCAAGAGCAATGGATCTCAAAGTGATCTGTGTGCTCTCCACCATCCTCGTCGTAGCCCTCAGCACCTTGGCAGAGGGAAAGACATTACCAAGTAAGTACTGCTGCCTTCACAGGTATGTATGTGGGCCTCACCCTGCTGACTGTGACTGTGGCAAGAGCACGTCTCCAGTTTATGTTTCAGACAGCAAACAATAGCTCTGGTACCGTTACAAAGCTGGAGTTTACTTTTTAATCTTTTCAGAGAAATCTATGGCAAAAAAAAAAAAAAAAGACTGCAGGTGAAGTCTCCCGTTGGTGGTATAACCAGGAACCTGCTGCAAAGGTAGAGGGATGGAGAAGCCCAGGAGCTCACTAGAACAGGACCAGGACTGGAACAGGAGCTAGCTTTGTCTAGTCTTACGACATTTATTTTATGCTATTTTGCCACATGAATACAATTTCAAACGAGTCTATCTGCCTCCTCAATAGAAGACAAGTCATTTAGACAACTTAGGAAGTGGAAAGCAAGTAAATCAATGACAGACACCTGGGGCCATCTCCAGAATTTCTTGGTTGCAGATGACTGTGCTGTAGACTTAAAATTTTGAAAGTGTAGCCGCAACTATTTGCATGTAATCCTGTGTTTTTATAGTCACCTGACAAGAATGCAAAGTTTTTGTATCTTTACACCAGTTTGGATATCTACTGGACCCTTAACTCTTTCTTTCTTCACATGAGACGGCCAAAGCAACGAACATTTCCTAGCATGACTTGTGAAGTTACGGGTTTTTACCATTTGATGTGGTGTATTTGCAGTCCAGAGACCCCACTGTGCTGGGCTGCAAGTGAGACCACAGATTCTCAAAGGGTGAAGTACAACCCTTCCTGAAATCGGTGGGACTTCAAAAGCAGCTTTTAAACTGCACAAGTTCTGGTCTTAGCAAGCGACAGAAAAGGTACCCTTGCAAATATGGACTGTCTGGGGAAAGGTTGTTATTCCCAGTGGACACGTGACAAATGCACCTCTGCTAATGAGTGTGCAAACTGACACCCAGTAACTTGCTACTTCTGTCCCAAACAGCAAGATGCCAATGTAAACTGGCCCCCAGGGAGCGGAGGAACTGCGGCTACCCGGGAATCTCAGCAGTGGAGTGCAGGAAAGCTGGGTGCTGCTTCAACGCGTCAGTCCCCGGCATTCCCTGGTGCTTTGCTCCTAAACCAAGGAGAGGTAATATATCTGCTAGAAACACTGATTCACCTCGTGTTTGATTATGCAGAAATGTGTACAACCGGGGAGCAGCTCTGCTTTTCTTCTTAGGGCAATGAAGCGGGCACAAACCTCTATTAGAAGACCACTGGTAGCAAAATGCAAAGTCAAACCTTGCTTACCCATCAGTCTTTTATCTCGCCCTCTTCACAAAATATATTTCCTCTCCCTTCAACCTTCTAGTTATCAAATAACCCGTGCTGATTATTTAAACCCATTCCACTGCTATTTGTGGTCTTGTTCATCACTAGATCAAGGGATCCTCAGCACTTAAATAAGTGTTTTTTCTATGTGGCTGAGGAGGACTTTAGCACTGCATGTCAAAATCCTGAGTAGATGAGTGCCTCTGTAGCTGTTTGGCACCTGTGCAAAAGACCACAGACTTTTGGCTTCTTCTAGGCTCTTTCGTCTTTTTTCTACCCTGTTTTGACAATTGCTACATCCTTCCTGTTTCCCAGCATAATTCCACTTTGAATTGGTGCCGCTTGGTTCTTATTTTCTCTCCCATTTTGGCTCCCAGTTTTCATTCAATGAAAACACCAAAATAATCCCAGGGGAAATCCTTTTCTCCAGTAGATTCTTCCTTCTAAAGCTTCTAAACTCCTGCTTCCAGTTTTTGCCTTTGCTTTCTCGGAGAGGGTAAGAGCTGCTCTCCCAGTCCTTCAAGGGCTGGGTGTATATTTTGCATAACTGCTGAATGTAAGCTATGTTTGCTGGGCTGACTGCCCGACTCCTTCTGAGGAGAACTTCAGAGCAATCTCAGCAGATGTACAGGTGAAATGAAAGGAACCAAGGGTGCAAAGGCAACATTACCCCGTAAAACAAGTTGATATGAATCAAGAGTGGTCAAGAGGGCTCAGAACCATCAGAGGAAAAAAAACAGTATTGCATTTAAACGCTGTTTGCATTTCATGAAAATCTTGAAAAATGAATGGCAGCAGTTTACAGTGTCATTTTCATAGAATTGCTTTTCTGAGCAGAACTGTTTCAGGAGGGGTAAACTGAATTATTCAGGCCGGGTGGTATAACCTCTTTACCTCTGATTTTACATTAAATTGCCTGGATGAGCTGTGATCTCCTCCAAAATGACCTATCTCCTTTCCATAGCTCAAGCTGGCATGCAGGGGAGGCTGGGTTTTCCTCTCCCCATGTTATCCGGGCTCTCTGAGGTTAGCATTGGGTCAGGTCATGAACATACCCTGCTCCGAGGTCAGTGTCTGTGGTACCATGATGGAAGACATTCAGCTCTTGACCCCACTGATGGATCTAGCAAAAGTAAAGCTGGGTTGCTGTCTGCCAGGCACTTCTGGGGGCAAATTTTGCCCCCTCTGACCCCTGGGTGCAGCAGCAATTCCTTACCCCTTGGTATTTAGCTTTGCCTAACAGGCATGGTAAGGATTTAGGTGAACCTGCTGCCTGAAATGGGTGTGGAGAAAGTTATCATGGCTGTCATATTCTCTCACTGACCTCACCTTGGTGGCCTGCCTTTTATTTATGAATTATGCTGCCAGATAAACAGAACATAAAGTAACATAGCCTCCTTCCTTCCTTCGTTTTCGCCTTACGCAGTTAGGAAAGTATGTCCCAACGACGCTTATGCCAGGATAAACTGCGGCTTCCCCGGCATCACGGCTAAGGATTGTGAAAGGAAAGGATGCTGTTTCAGGGCACATCCCGCCGGTGTCCCCTGGTGCTTCTACCACCGCGTGGTGGAGGAAGGTAATGTTCTGCACGAGACATTGTCCCTGCATCTCCATGTATGCACCACGGCTCCTGGCAGGGTCCGTGTTGTGCCTGGGCTTGGTGTGCCCTGGAGCGGTGGGAGGTCATGGTGGAGGGATGGAGCAGGATGGGATCTCCTCACCTATTCTGGTGTGGGTGCAGGTCTTCCTCACCCAGGGCGTGAGTGGGGAGAAGATGGCTAAACCCTAAAAAGACTGGCTTCTTGCACCGAGGGTGGGTGTTACTGATGCATCTGAGACAGGGACTTGTGGGCAATGTGGCTGAACAGCGAGTCTGGGCTCAGGTGTGAGCTCAAGCCCTTGGCTAACGCGACGGTAGAGGTGCAGCTACCAAACTCACATCTACTTTATCACAAGAGATAAAAAGCTTTGCTTTAGAAATGTGGAATGAAACACTTGCGGAAATTTCTGTTCCCCTGCTTCTGTGTTTTTAATGAGCATTGACCTTTCAGCATATCTAACGTAGATAACCAACAGCCTCAGCCAATTCTAACCCACCTCACAGTGTATTTTGCACTGGGAACAATTAACCATAATTTGGTTTTACTGATCTGAATTGTAGTTAGGAAACACATGTACGGGGAGGTGGGAGGGGAAGCAATTGCTAAAAAATTGCCTTTTTGATGTCCTGCATTTAAGCAAAACACTTCCTAGCACCTTGTGTAATTCATGGAGAAAACATGTCCCTTAATCTGCTTCTCCTCTTTACCTCCCCAGCTTGTTAAAAGAGAAACTTCCATCAAGAACCTTCCGATCTTTGGAACTGCTCCAACAAGAAACAACAGCCAGAGGTCCCAACTCAGACTTCACAGTTTGCAACAGCTATGATTTCTAGGTCATTTTTACCTTGGATCCACTCCTTTCTGATGAAAAGTTACTTGCAGCTTTTATTCCTTCAGTAGGCTAGTACTGTGCAGGTTTTCACTGTAATAAAAGAACTAAGACACAATTTGTAAATTCTCTGGTATCTTTATTTTAAAGCTGTGTGTTTCTCTATTTCCCAGGAAATTCAGCATCTTAGCAACTCGCCAATGACAGAGAAATCACAAACACTTCTGAAAGGAACATGGCACTCAGCTCTTTGTGTTAGTTACACTTCATGCTTGCAAGTGACTGCTTGCATTTGTTAGCTGATATGTGGCCTCACACCAGCCACTTGCCTTTCTGAATACTGAAAATATTCAGAGTTTCCCTTTATATGGCTACAGCTGTGGGTTTGGTGGCTTTTTTCCCCTTGAGACATAGAATCACAGAATGGTTCGGGTTGGAAGGGACCTTAAAGATCACCTAGTTCCAACCCCCTGCCATGGGCAGGGACACCTCCCACCAGACCAGGCTGCTCAAAGCCCCATCCAGCCTGGCCTTGAACACTTCCAGGGATAGTGCAGCCACAGCTTCCCTGGATGACCTGTTCCAGTGTCCCGCCATCCTCATAGTGAAAAATTTCTTCCTAATATCGAATCTAAATCTCCCCTCTTTCAGTTTAAAACCATTACCCCTTGTCTTATCGCTACACTCCCTGACAAAGAGCCCCTCCCCATCTCTCCTGTAGCCCCCCTTCAGGTACTGGAAGGCCACTATAAGATGTCCCTGAGCCTTCTCTTCTCCAGGCTGAACAACCCCAACTCTCTCAGCCTGTCCTCACAGGAGAGGTGCTCCAGCCCTCTCATCATCTTCATGGTCCTGAGAAGGACCTCTTCTTAGCTGACCACCGAGCTCATCTGACTCAGAGACCTCCTGCTCTCTGCATCACTGTGTCCCTGATGCTGCTGATGCTTCACCGCTCCCAGCGGCGACACACAGTAGCTCAGGAAGGCGGGTACACACGGGGTATCCTGCCTAACCCAACATGGGCCCCAGCTGCTGGCCCAACATGCAGCTGAAGCACCGGCCACTCTCACTGTCAACCAGCGCCCCCACACACGGGTCCCATGGGTCATGCTCAGGAAAACTCTGCAACACTAAGAGCAAGACACAGGTCCTGACCTGTACCTAAAGTTGAGCCTGCTATGTCTCACCAGACACTGGAGAAGCTCCTGGTCTCCAGGCGAGTGAGGCTGCTTGCTCCTGGGTGTCTTCAGTGCTCGGCACCACAGCTGGAACGCTTCCCTGCTTTGGCTGAGTGAGAGCACAGCAAAGAGCCTCTGAGAGCACCACTGGGAACAAAGTGGGTAACATGAGACTGCTGCGGCAGCAAAGCCGTGCTCGGGGCATGGCAGGAAAGAGCAGCTGTGCCGGGCTGTGCTGCAAGGAGAGAGAGAAAATGGTGGAGACACATCCCTCCTTAGAGATTTCTCCAAGTACGCTTTTGTGATGAGTAAGCTGAGGATTTGAAGATGGCAGGCAGAGCCAAGGTAGAGCAAAGTGAGATCCCAAAACAGGAATGTACACCAATGTGTGCAGGACCTGCATACTTGTGTCTACACAAAGAGGGACCTTCCTCTCCTCACTTTCAGGGCTGCTCTGTGGGCTCCCTACACCTGAGCCAGTCACCACAGGCCCTGTTCACAGCCCTCAGAGAGGAGAAGACAACCTCTGGGCTGAAAATCATCTGGCTAGTTCAGATGTCCCCAGTAGAGTGAATTGAACTGTCCAGAAAGGCTGCCTTCCCACCCAGCTCCAAAGGGTGCCTACACAAGCAACTGCACATATCTTCTCCCTTGGGTTTCCCCGTCCGTGCCTCTTGATTCTGGAGAGACCCACTCAAGGGACAGCAGAGAGGGAGATGGGGAACACCACTGCCCTGGCACACATCTCTGGCTTGATGGTGGCTTTCCTAGGTGACCTGGTGGCAGAGGCCCAAGAAAGACACACGGACGGAGGCGTCCTGGCAGCTGATTGCATTGATGGCATTTTGGAGCTCATAGTCTGGACGGCAGACAGACACAAGTAGATACGTGCAGTTCGTTCATTTATTTTGCGTCAATAGATTGACAGGCTTCACCAGCTGATGGAATTGAAATGGCTTCATACTACTGGATTGTTTAAAGTCTGTCCTTTTCTGTCCCTTCTTCATATTATTTTCCCCCCATTCTTTTTGCTTGTATGGACCTCTGTCCAGCGCTAGAAAGAGAAATTTAAACAGAAACTTTAAAACTGTTTCTAGTGTTTCAGGCCGGTTACTTTACCTGATTAGTCTGCATAATGGAAAGAAATCCAAGTGCAACCACGATGCCTTGAGACCAACGGGTGGCCACACGGGGTCATCTGGTTCTTTGTCCTTCAGTGACCAAAAGGGCTGGCTGGGGAGAGGTGTGGGATAAGCGTACAACAAGGCTTCTCTTTAACAAAATGCAGAACTGTCCCAAACGCGAATCAGTTTTAGCAAGGAAATACGAGAAGCAGAAATGACGACTTGCCCTTTGTATCTTTGCAACTCTGTCCGCATCCCCAGATGACTGTACAGCGAGTGCTGAACAAGTAAACAAAGTTCCGAATATTTTTCTGGTGGGGGGGAAAAAGTAGGTCAGCCACATGATTTTCGTCAGCAAAGGTGCTACCATAACAGGAATCAATTCTCCGTGACACAAAGCATTTATGCTGATGAGGCTATTGCGCAGATAGGGAATGACGTTTAAAATCACGGATGCCTGGTAGTCCTAAACTGTCTGCAATCACGCCAGCTGTGTGCAACCAATGCTTCAGCTTCTAATAAGGCTGAACAGAAAATGTTTGACATTGCAGATCGATTGCCGGTGCGGCTCTTCAGTGAGTGAGGATATTCTACCAGTTTTTAAAACATTTGCAGCCAAGGAAAAGGTCTCAGAAATCAGTCATTTTGAAGCAATGCAGGAAAGCTGTATTTGATTGACATGGAGAATTAAAGGGGAGAAAACTAGGACAGAGAAGGAGCTCAGAGCAGATGGGTGCTAGCAACAAAGAACAAACCTGTAGCAATCTGAAAAAGGGATATAACTGAAAACACCTCCAAAAATGTGTATAGCAATGTGCCCACTTACTTCACATTCACATTTCCAGATGTCTCTGGAAAGGGTACGCTTCCTGCTACAGCTACTATCACACACCTCCTCTGGCAAAGCTCCCATTCAAAAGGAAGGTTTCAGACAAGGTGCTAAATCAAAGCTAAAAAGAATACAGAAACCTAAATCTTCCTCTGTTGAGAGCAGCTAAATTGCATGGTTCTGCCACAAGTCTCTAACGAGTAGCTACTGGTTCAACTAAAGCACGAAAACTTGACCATGATGCCATTCAACAGCTTGGAAAGCAAAAGGTAAAACACAAGGACCAAATCTGATTCCCTGTGTTAAAACCAGGCAGAATGATGATCCCGAGACCCAGATTCAGCTTCCAGGAGGTTGCCCTTGCTGCCAGGATGAGTCCAAAAGGGGGGACTCGCTGCTCTGTGGTGCAGGTTGCAAAACCTTCCTTATGAGCAAACTTCAGGTGAGTGTTTCAGAAGCTCTCAGGTGAGAGTTTCCCAAGAATCTCTCTGCCAGAAACAAAAGTCCCCTTTGTGCAGAACTGTCCACTGTTACTCTGTAGACTTCTTTTTTTTTCCCGTCTGAGCTTTATTCTAAAGCATTGGAAAGCTGCCCCTGTCAGTACACTCAACAGTGAGCTGCCTGACTACCCAAGACAGCATATATGGTCCCTGTCCCAGTACGCTCCACCAGGTACGCAATGGGAGGACGAGACTACAAACATGTCCTCAGTACTAGAAGACAATGGCCAAACAGATACACTTTGCTCTAAAATGTGTGCTGCAATGTGCAATACATTCAAACGCCAGAACTAACCAGTAGCACTGGTGTGCTGAAGCGTTTGCAGTCATTTGGTGCTACTCAACGGCAAAATTTCTGTGTGTCCATCAGAGGTGAGCAGGCTAAGAAAACAAAATACTTTTCTGCTGGGGACTAGTGTATCTATTTATGTAGCTGTAATAACTTCTCGTGCTTTGTGAGCACCCTTTCTACGCCCATTGTGGTACCCAGAAATTCCCCTTAGAGAAGATGCTAGACAAAGACAGGCTCTTTCAGGGTCTTGCTCCCATCCATCTCCAAGTTAGGTCTCCCAGGCTTCCTTCAGCATGTGCTTCCATCCCTGAGCATAACAAAAGGTTGTTTTGGAAAACACAAGTTTTGAGGGATTTAATACTGAAATACCACAATTGAAATGAAACCCTAGAAGTCTGGAATCACAACATTTCACTGCAGCTGAGCCAAACACCTTCATTGCTGAACTTGTTGCAGAAACTCTAGGAAATTCCCAGGGTTCAAAGCCTGTGAAAGTTAGTTGGGCCTGACAAAACACAGGAGTGGAGATGGTTGTTTGAAAGCAGGCATCATCCGTTTGATGATTTTGGTGTGTGGTGTTTCCAGGAAGCTTCATGAAAGGTAAACCCAGCCAGGACACATGTTCCTTCCTGCCACAAGGTAGGATTTCCCCGGCTTGTTACCCCTTTTCAGACTTGGCATTACGCTCCATCCAAAGGATGCTTCCCCAAGACTCAGGATACGGGTTTCAGCAAACAGAAAGAGCAAAATCAAAAGCTTTATTGTAGCTTTTGTTTCTTCTCTAATTACTATGGGGCTACTTTCTGATTCTTACACAGGAGATAGACAAAAAGCATCCGTAAGACTCCTGATAAAGCCATGAAATCTACGTAATATTTGACCTAGGAACAGGTGGAGATTTATTCAACCTGCCCAGCAAAGCAGAAGAGCTAGTGGTGGGACAAGAGACTGACTACGCCCTAGAAAGAAGCAGGGGGAAATACAGCAACTCTGAGGGGTGTTTTCACAGTCAGAGGCTGACAATGGATCACCTTCATGTTTTGATAATGTTTTCCATCTGTGGAAGAGATCAAGTCATGACTTCCTTCTCAGCCTTCCTATTGTGTGTGTGGGCACAGGCACAAAACTGAACCGTCAGGTATCCAGCCATGACGTTGCACCAAGTTAACATTGTATGAAAAAAATTCACGGATCTTGAAAAAATCTTCAAGGCACAGAAAATAAAATAAAAGAAACCGAAATGAAGCTATGAAATTTAAAATAAAATAAAATAAATAAATTGATGCCATTAGTGCCAATTTGACTAATCCAGCCCTTGACAGCTTTTGGGACGTAAATAGAACTTGCACCACACACTTCCCTGCCAAGCCCTTTATGAAGGCTCTCCCGAGGCAAGATGTGAGCACTAGCGACAGCACGACAGCCGCTCATCGCTCACCTGGGCACGGCACAGATCCCTGTATCCTCCCCTGCTGAAAGAGGCCATCCTTCTTACTGAGGCAGCTTCCCCGGCTCCCAGCGCCCTTCAGCGCGCGTTACAAAGCAGGTTTTAAATGGGCAGCTGTTAGAAAACAGAACATAAAGCGACCTTTATTTTCAAACGCTCCTTATTTTATTAATCCATTTGGAGTACACAGTGGATGGTGACTGCATGTGAGGTGTATTAATTTTTGCAGCGTTGCTAATGAGCAGTTTATGGTTGGCTTATTTCATAGCATTAACTGAAATATAGAACACTTAATTCATGTTGCCACTCGGGCTAAGAAGGACTCCTGTTCCTTCTCTTCCCTTCCTGATCTATAGACAGTCGGCACAGGGAAGCTTCTAGTTTTTTGGGACCACAATTCCTTCAGTCTAGTATTACTTATAGGTCTATAAAACATAACATAATGTATGATCTCCGTTATCATTAGAAAACTGTCTTGACCTTAGTTTTGAAAACGCAATCCTATTACATCCTTAGGGTAAGTATCTTTTAAGCATCACTGCTCACGTTACCTAGCGCTGGACACTATATCTACAACTAAAAGTGATGGCTGTTATCCTTGAACTGTGGTGACCAGTGCAGGTAATCTTGTTGCTGTGGTGGCCAGGAGGGGTGGCACAAGGACAGGGATGTCGTCTAGGCTTGACCTGAAGTCCCATACACAGACAGACAGCTTAACAGCATGAAAAACCGCCCAGCCAAAGTATATAGCAAAGTAAGGGGCACCTGCACTGAAACCCTTCTTCTGACACTGCTGTTCTTGGGGCTCTACACACGTTGAGTTTTCTGCCCAAGTTTCCCAGCCAGGGCAATTGCAAGCAGCAGTCCCAATGCTGCATGGACCGTATTTTGGGAGACTGTTCAGAGGCGCAGACATAGGAAGCATGTCATTTCTTGGATAGTGTGGAATTTCAGGAGAAATGTGAGAGGAAAAATATTGGCTATTTAAACTAGCCAAAGAGACCTTTCATGATGACAGAAATGCACAGAGAGCTGCAGAGGAATAAAGCACGGGTGTTGGGGTGTTGTGGCTGAACGAGGGAGAACCGTGTTTTGCAATGTGGAGAGGTGTGACCGGCAGAATAAAACATGGTTTCTCTTTGGCTGGGAACCAGGGAGGAGGAAACCTATCCATTCCAGAGTGCTGAGCAGATGGTAAAGAGCGAATGATCCTTTTCCGCCTCCTGTAATGCCAGAGCACGTGGAACCTCTGCCAACACTTGCAGGTAGAATGGTCAAGACGAACAGCAGGTAAGGCTGTGGAAGGAAAATCCCCCAAAGGCAAGGAAATACAAAGATAATCCCACTGGCTCAGGAAGTCCTCGAACTGTGTAGGGTTTGCCAGGGAAGCACCCCCTGATGCTTGGCCTGTTCTTGCACTCTTACTGTGCGGTGCTGTTGTTCACCGTCAGATACATTGCTCTGAGCCAATGCGACTGCGCTTATGTTTTTAAGAATTCTTGCTATTTCTGCAACCTACCTGTATTGGGAGTTACCTGAAACCACCACAATGTACATCTCAGACAGGCAAGTTGATGTCCTTGCTGACAGGCAGTGAAAACGCATCACTACCGACACGCCTGCCGCCTCCCTTTGAGAGCGAACAGCGACAAAGGCATCTGTCTGAAAATAATACCACTTTATTTGATTTTTTTTTTTTT